>OY365814.1:34019212-34257106 GCA_959347315.1 Bimastos eiseni | reverse complement strand
CTTTATAAATGTAAGAGAAACAGTTCGAAAATTCGTTATATTCGGTTTCAAAATTCTGAGAATTTCGTGAATTTGGCCTGCCAGAAAATGTATTGAAATTCGTATAAATTGAACGGATTCTAATTATTATTGCTCGGCCTTTTACACTGGCAGTGAAACGGCGAAAAGGCAGCGTAAGCTACAACAACTTATGGTTTCTCAGACAGACAGACAGACAGACAGACGGACGGACAGACAGACAGAGGTACAGATAGCTATTGAAACGGAAGAACAGAGAGAGGTCGCCTCCAGCACTTGCGTTGGAAGACGAACCATCCTAAGCAAACAAACGGTCTCTTATCTATAGCCATTATCAACAGGCGGACGACTTCCTGTCTCTCTGTCTCTCTCTGTCTCTCCCTTTCTCTCTCTCTCCCTGTCTCTCTGTCACTGTCTCTCTCTTTTTTCTCTGTCTCTCTTTGTATCTGTCTCTCTCTGTCTTTGTCTCTTTCTTTGTCTCTCTCTCTCTCGCTCTCTGTCTCTGTCTGTCTGTCTCTCTTTCTCTCTCCATCTACGTCTCTCCCTCGGGCCGCAATGTCTCTACTCTCTTCCCGTCATCGACTGCCCGACCGCAGCCGAGAACGGGACTCATGGATACCAGACGGAGTCCGTTATTAAACATTCACAGATCTAATATTTCCTCAGCTCGTCTCGCATTGCGCTTTGCCGTGCACGCATCTTCAGCAAATAGAGAGAGTGCCGAAGTACTTTAAGCTCGCATCGGAGAGAACCCCATAGACGCTGGGGATGTGCAGGACTCTTGTGAATCTGCTCAATGCATGGTCTGCCTGAATTCCTCGCTTTTTCCACACCTCCGCCATCATTGCCTATCGCCGACCATCATCTGTCTCGACTCTTCTATCCATTTAAACTCTTTCTACTCGAAACTCGCCTCACCCTTTCAAGAACTCTTACCCCGACTCACTTCTTGATAATCTACCTTCCAATTCTCGACCGAATGAAATTCAAAGAACACCGATCTTAGTTTCTAAAACAAATTCAACACTTCAATTGGGCATGGCGCGACAAACATTATTATTCCAGTACTGTGTAGGAACAAGACTGAATAATTAACATGCAACTAAAACAGAGCACTATAATACGCCTAAACCTGGATTAGATTCTGGGTTTTTGCGCAATTTATTATTTTGGTAATTAACTTATATTTTTAGTTTGATTGGTTTTGATCATGTTTAGGCCACAATTGTTAATAACTAAGTTGACTAAATAACTAAGAAATAAACAAAATAAGAAAAATATTGATAACTATAGTGGTTATTATCGCTGAATTTACCAAAGTGATGTGAATACGTCATCTCTATAACACGGAGACCAACCGCATATGGTCGACATCAATTCCTCCACGCACCACAGACCATCCCTCCCAACCTTCCTCAACCTCTCTGCGATATAGTCATGCTCCATTACCAAAAGCAAAAGCTCCAGCCACTTCTGCCGTGTACACGAGCCACTTTAGAAATGTCTCTAAGTTTTAAGAAAACATCAATCCTGCTGGACATCCGGAAGGGGCCTTCGAGCGAGCAGATGAGGCAGAACAGACCTCAGAAAATGACGAACGAGTGGGCGAATCCACGAAGCTTTTCCCGTCTCGGCGCATGACACGATGCCCGGATAATCCAATGAAACAAACCGTAAAACTGCACTTCTGTCTAACGTCATATCAACTTAACTCGGTTCCCTACGCAAGTCGATTATGCCCGCTGCGGTCACGCTCCGAGTCTCGGAACCTCTTCTTCCTTAGGAGAAGGTTCAGCGACCGTTGCAGGCGTCCCTAGCCCATCGGAACCAGTGACGTCTTACACGGACGATTATGCCAGATGTTTGCTTTCGAAGCCGGGAACGCATTTGATCGGAATTCGGATCAACCATGGAGAGATGATTTACCACTGATACCGTAATCATAATCTTGAATTTTCTTCAGCCAGACCAACGTTGCTATTACCTCGGGGCTCTTTGGATCTCCCACATCTGTGAGACGCTTTAACAAGTCTTCTATACATACTTAAAATCTGTTTTAAATTCATTCACTAGCGTCGCCATTTTTTAAACTGATTATAATTATAGGCATACCTACGCAAAGAATAAGTTTGCAGTTCCAATATAAGTCCTTGGTTTTTTGCACGAAAGCTGATCGATCATGGGAGAAAGTTCAGCCGACGAACGCAGAAGAAGTCGGAATAATTTCGGCCAATTTTCTTATATTATAAAAAATAAAAATTATCTTACTACCAAAGAGAAGCGACTTGGCTGACACTGTAGGTGCCTAGACCCGATTTCATTGGTTGGGTCGGCTGACTCGGCTCTACGTGCTTATGGAAGACATCCGGTGGCAGCTGTTTAAGTGATCTTTTCATTGTTTGCTTACAGATGTGCTTGTGCCTATATTCTTTTCAAAGTTTAGCATTATAATCGAGCGCGTAAACGACCATCGGTTCAACGATAAATTAATGTGATTTGTGGCGGAAGGTGTCTTTTGCAGGAGCTTTGAGACAATTAGACGAAAATCACTCAACCGTAGTAGTAATCACAATCTCCAAACTTCTAAAGCGCCACTCGAAATCCAATGACTTATGAAAAATTATTCGCATATTATGACTAAATGTAGATCTACTTATGCCTATCTAATAGAAGTCAAAGGCTGTACAGTAATTCATTAGAGGTCAGGTCGAAGGCCGGAGTTCATAGAGGTCATGTTAGAACCGATTGATCAAATAGCCTACAACGAGGATGAAGCTACGTAGGTTACGCAGATGACTGAATAATTAATTCGGATTTAAGTTTAGTAGAATGGAAGACCATTTCTATACGAAAACGTGCAACATAATTTCTCGAGACACACACGCGTATACATACCGGTTAGGTCCAGCAGCTGTTTGTAGAGTAGAAAAACGAGTATGTTGACCGGCATCTTCTTTAACTTTAACGACGCAGTAGGCTAGCCGACAAACCTCGTCCACTCACAATATGTCAGTCAGTTAAAGCTCACCAGGATCTCTCCACTTGTGTGTCGTTAAACAGTTGACAGAAGACGATGAGAGATCGAAGAAGGTGAGCCACTCTTGAAACCAGAGTTTCTTCTCGATTTGTTTGAACAGAAATAATATGTCGAGCGGATATCGTATGATCTGGAAATCTGAAGTAGAAATCTAAATGTATTTAGACAACAATATACCTTCGCGAGTCTACTTTATACCGTCCTAAATTACTTATTTATACCGAACTCGTGGAATACTGTTTCAAAAGAATTCATCGCCGAAGTGAGTCTCTACCTTAGAGATATCGATAAGAACAACACAATTATTATTACTATCATTTTTATTATTTCGACTTCTACGTTTCGTGGACATCGTAACTCTTGATCTTCGTTGCTATGCGTTACCTTTGCAATACGCAAGAAACGGTCTGTTTCCCAGCGATGAGGCTTATCGCTGGTACTTATAGCCTAGACGAGAGAACTTTCGCTGCACCAGTGATCCAGTCGCATTAACACCGCCAACTCCGACAGCGTCACCCGATACTCAACACATTGAACCCTGTCGTATACATATCTAAAGCACGCAGCTTTAAAAGTTCCGATTTCCGCTGAATAAACCAGCTCGCATGAGTCGTCGCCGATAAGCCAATCCCGAGAAGTAGTGACCAATAAGCCAAACCAAGTAAGTCAGAAGGAAGTCCGATCAGAAGTTGACTACCATCACTGGGCGACGCTAATCACCGTGTCGGTCGGGCGAAATTATTTCTCGACGCGCGAAACGTTCGACAACTCTCACCCTAAACGGAACAAAACCTTTTCGATCTCTCCCTCCCTTCAACGGCGACATCGCGGTAATCTCCAAGTCCCACGTCGTCCCCCAAACACCATCCGACACGCAGCCTGCCTCCGCAGATCAGAAATCCGGAGACTCACGCAGGGTGTCGCGCGATAGGTTGCGCCGGATCGGATCTGAGGGGGAGATGGGACGGAGACGACGCGGGCCTGCTGCTGCTGCCCCGTGGCCGCGAGAGAGAGAAGGGAACGGCGGCGACGAAGAATCGGAGATTGGCTTGTTTGTCATCGATCGGACAGAGATTTCCCGCGCGACCTTTCGTGTATACGGCGACCAACGGACGACTGACCGCGCGGTAAAGCCATTAAATCGCAGCAGATGTGATCCCGAAGCTATCAGCCCCTTCCATCGATCGCGTTGCTCCAGGCTCCGTGCCCGACCCGTAAGCCGTCCTCAGCGATCGCAGCCCCGGCCGACCGTCCGTTCGACCGACCGACCGATAGAATGAGAGATCTTTCAGACCGGAGAGAGAGAATTAATCTACGGGTCGTCGTCGCCAACCGGTCGTCTCCTCTTGACTTCGTGGGAGCAGCGATCGACGAAGAAACGAATTTTTCGGTTGCTTTGTGGAATGTAGGTTGCGTCGTCAAAATGGATACTCAAAATCAAAGCCAAGTTCAGAATGGCATGCGCGCAAGAGATCGACACAGGACTTACATTCATATCTAATAATTATAACATAAGCAGACATAAATTATTATATATATGTATATATAATAGGCTAGTGTAATCCAAGCTAGGTGACGACAGAAATTCTCAGCCTCTACAGACAGAGCATTCTCCGATCTCAACACTAACTATGGTTGCAGATGAATAGTTTAAATGAGGTCCTCGTAAGTTAGTTATCAGCCCGGAACGAGCTTCTTAGTATCGCCAGGCTCTGGAGGTCCTCAGTGTAAAATATTATCTATATAAATAAAGAGAGGAGTCTCTCTTTCTCTGTCTCTGTCTGTCTGTCTATCTCTCCCTTTCTCTCTCTCTCTCTCCCTGTCTTTGTGTCTGTCTATTCACTCGAAACCTTCATCGTTGGCTCGGTGAAACACCTAATATACGCAGTCGAGGGATTCCTGAAGCCCGCGCACGCCGTCTTCCAGGTTTCCAGGGCTAAAAACCTTTACCCGTGTAAAAACAGTTATCAATGTAGACAGCGCCTATGGGTCTACGTCCCTCGAGTATCGTAATTTCATCGGGAGATGAAAAATAAAAATGCGCCAAAAAATTGATCTGCTAAGGATGCTGTTGACACGGTGAAAATTTAATATAATTGTGTACTGAGTGTTCTGTTTAGTGAAGAATCACATGGAGTGAATGAGGAATTTTAAGCATTCATTCATTTATTACGAAGATTTATAAAGCGCCCCTTTGACGCTGCAACTCAGGAGCGCTCCCGACCCGACACGGCTAAAGAGAACCATTTTAAGGTGAGTATAAAAATGGTCTGAGTGCATGGAGTCAGTGGACCCTGGGGAGTGGGCAACACCGACAGGAGGTTGTTCCAGTGCGAGTGGCCAACCACTGAGAAAGCACGATATTGTTTAGTAGTTGTACGGGCAAATTGGACAACGAGTAGACGTCGCTCAGTAGAGAGGAGATCCGGTGCACTCAATGTAGAGCAACGGAGGTCGCGAAGATAGGCTTAAGAGGTGAGACCCAGAATGTTATCTGTCATTATAAGTACGCCTAACTAAAAATATTCATCTAGCAGCTGACCTAGTAGTTGACTAGGTTACACACCTATTCACACACACAAACACCAACACAGACCTACTGTGAGTGTGTGACTTACACCGACACACACCGACACACACAGACACACACAGACACACACAGACACACACACAGACACACACACACAGACACACACAGACACACACAGACACACACAGACACACACAGACACACACACAGACACAGACACACACAGACACACACAGACACACACAGACACACACAGACACACACAGACACACACAGACACACACACAGACACACACACAGACACACACAGACACACACAGACACACACACACAGACACACACACACAGACACACACACACAGACACACACACACAGACACACACAGACACACACAGACACACACACACAGACACACACACACACACACACAGACACACACACAGACACACACAGACACACACAGACACACACACAGACACACACAGACACACACACAGACACACACACACAGACACACACAGACACACACACAGACACACACAGACACACACAGACACACACAGACACACACAGACACACACAGACACACACACAGACACACACACACAGACACACACACACAGACACACACACACAGACAGCATGGCGTATGTAATGTATACGGTGTTAATGCGGTTTCATCAACCTAACTACCAGAGAGACAACCTTGGTCATCGCGGATCGTGTGTATATCGTGACCAAGCGGACTATATTATTGGTCGTAGCAACGGAGAACACGGCGACGCCGCGCTTCAATGGGCACCAGCTTATTCACGAGCGACTGAGCTGTGACAGTTCTCCAGCACTGTGATAAACCGTAATCTGAATATTATTCAGATAAGACGGTTATTACAGTTTCACAGAATAAGGTTCAATATGAACCTACATAAGCAGACTGAACCTTATGTAGTTAAACTGATAAAATAAATATCTATACAAACTAAAGATAAATATATTTAAAAAATAGCTAATTTCGAAGGAAATTTTTTCTAGGGCTAAGCCATATTGAGGAATCTGAAAATTATATAAATCAACCTCAAAAAGTAAATATCTACATTTGAGCAACAAAATTTAAATAAATCTTTCTTTGAGCTCTCGATCCTGAGCAGTTTTCTTGAAGGGCTTCTATATCGAAATCCTAAAGCGAATGATAAGAACAGCTACTATTTCTAATTTAGTATTTTACATATAAAACTTACCATAGTCAACACCTGTGTTTCTTACAATAAAACTGAAACCCAAAAGTAGGCCAAAAACATTTACCAGAGTTTCTCAATCAATTTGCCAAAGCATTAACGTACCAATCTTTCTATAATATTATTTAGCAACTTCGCTTTTTAGTCTCCGCATTTGAGGTCGGTCGGCTACCAGTCTTCTTCTTCCTCGCTCTTTTACCTTCCCACCGACGCTGTGCAACAGGTGTACTCGTTTGTCGACTGTGTTCAAGACGAGCAGAAATCTTGAAAGTAATTTCTGTCCTGGTGAGGATTTCAACCTACGACCTCTTCATTGCCACACTAGTCAGCTAACGGTGCTGATCAATAGATGGACCTCAAGAACCGACAAAACGCACCGGGTTAATTGGTCTGATTATGATTCTCAAAATATGCATGTATATCTGGACGATTATATTATTATGTATCATAATTATGCACTTGTTAGTCACGTCTACATTATTATTTATTAAGATAAATCATTTATTAATCGCCACTGACAAAGCATCAACCGATGGTGCCGAGCAACAGTGAGCAAAGGACTTGATGAAGGTCCCTATACATCAACCGTCTCCAGGGAAAAGGAGGACGGAACCCATACTCTTAACACAACTAATCGAGCACTTTAACAAACCAGAGCAGCTTAAGGTGGATCTGGTAGGCTAGATAAACGACGCTTTGAGACAATGGATGGATTTAGCATTGAAATAGCCAGCGAATGCAGGCATCAACGTGTTTTTCTCTGCCTTCTCTGGAAACCGGACTCTGAGCTCCCTCAGACCACCCTAAGGACAACCTCTCTGATTCGACGCAGCGCTCGTGAATAAGCTTGTGCCCTGCGCCTGGTTTTCATGTGGCGTCTTAGAAGTTTGGAGAAAACGACTATGATTCCTTTTCCAGGAAGTTCATGTACATTATCTAAAACAGCAGCTGATGATGGGAAAAGTGTCTAAAAATGATCATAGAAAATCAAGTTAAGCCTTGTGCGAATGAAAATATATGGAAATCAAAGAAGCAAATCGTCAAAGTAACCCTTTATTAAATTACATTGGACGCAATATTAAAAAGGACTTCGATTAAAACCAGTGACCTGAAAGTTCAATGTACAAACGTCACAGAAACACGAGTTAAGAGCATCTAAGAATTTTGATAAGTTCGAATGCAGACTATACACCATATCGAAAGAGTAATGATATGACAAAAAATCAGACCCCATTTACCCCAGCATGCACCATAAAAAGAGTTAACCACACATATTCAACAATAAAACATTGAACCAACAACTAAAAAGGGCCCTCAATAAAAAAATTATACAACATGGAACCCGACCGAGCTTGTGGTAGCGAACACAAAACATTTTCCATCAACAAAGTGTACAGCAATCGATAGCAACGTCATAAATATAATTATCATTAATTAGTGGTTACTCTATTGCTGCCTAAGACGCAAATCGTCAACCTTTGGCGCACCAAAACGAAGTAGTAATCAGAAGAACATCAAGAAGATCAGTCCATAAGATAGAAACGTCATTAAGTAATTTGAAAAAAGCTTCTCATGCTGATATTGACATTACATAATGTACTCGCCAGATGTAATGTAGGTCTTAACAACGAAATCAAATGGCAAAATTAAAAATGCACTTCCTATGTGTTATACCAATTGCAGGAAACTTCAACATCAAGAGCGGAATATTGCATATAATAACTTAAGCGATGAACCGATAAAGAAGGCCGGCAGAACTGCTGTGGAATGCACCAGAAAGTGAAAACATTGTGAGAAAACAGTCAGTTTTGTAAAAAAAAATTTTATCACTGATAATAATATTGCAATCCTTTAATGGGAGAAATAAACAAAACAGAAGGACAATATTTCAGAAATAGTTTGCAAGCCTCATAGCCAAAGCTTTTCCTAGGATTGAATTTTCAATGAGTCAGTCCCCTTAAATTCGCTGTTCCATTTGGCAAGAACTCCAAGTACAACTCAGCAGAGTCTTCAGATGATGCAAATGCAACCGAATGTCAGGGAATTGTGCAATTCAGAACTAAAGTTTCTAAATACCTGAATTTATACTAAATTGTGTGCTGGAAATTTGCATAAGAACGTTTTTTGTAAAAAATTTCATATTGCCAGAGCATTCTGTTCGTGTACCTTCCTTGGGACCAAAAGAAAAATCTTCCCCTGTATAGTTTTGATATAAATTGCATTGGCCAGTTATATAAAATGATCTGAAATAGTTTTGATGTTTTGATAGGATAATTACATGGACTACCTGGTAAGAATAACAGATCCTTTTACCTGGTAGACAGAGCCTTCATTCCCTGCAAATCATCTTTACTATAGGTATTATTACTACTACAATCATTATCACTATTATTATAATTATTCTTATTATTACTACCATTAATATAATTTCTATAAACATAACTGTTATAACAACTATTAAAATTACAAATATCTTTCTTTCAATTATTCCCACTATTAATATTATTACCAGCATAACTACATATTATTATTGCTACAAAATGAATACTATCATACAAACTGCTATTATTATCGTCATCATTATGCATCAAAGAAGAGCCAACGAGCAGCAAATCGATGGTGCCAAGCAATAATTGTGAGTGAATGACTCCCTCCCTCAATGTTCCTACACAGTAACTGCCTCGGGAAGGAGTCTCGAACCCGTACTCTCCGATCTCCACGTCCACAGCAACAGGCAGAAACCTAACACCCATCCCAGATTCGATTCCGGTCGGGCAAGACAACACACGCTGACGGCCGAGGTCTCGAACATCAGTCAACCAACATCACTGACAAAAAACGATTGTCTGAGGTGCATATTCAAACAGTGCGAAAAACACAACACTTTAAGAAACCTAACTCAGAACAAGAACACAAATCTTCCTCCGATCAACCACATCAGATCGAGTCAACGCACGTCAGATCGAACCAACGCCCGTCAGATCGAGTTAATGCACGTTCGTTCAAATCGACTGAGAGACCTCGAGCAAGCAACAATTCTTTGTGACAGAAAAGACAATTAACAGGCAACGGTTGAGATATGGCGTTCGCAAAGACTCAGAACTTGAGGTTCCCAATTGATGGAAGGTCTGGCAGTTTCATGTCTTTGATTCTCTGCGGTAGATTCATCTCCTTCACGGCGGATACGGCACGGGCCGGAGCGGCGGATAGACCGGCCTGCAAGAAACAGAAGACAATGACGATATGGAAAAGGTGGATTTGACGGTAAAAGCCTAAAGCCAAGTACAAGGTATACCTGATAGCAACATATTTATAATAACAATAATGGTAGAAGGTAAGTATAAGGTGGACTTAATGGCAAAATGTAAGCCAAAATGTAAGTAAAAAGGTGGACTTAATAGTAAAATATGAAATGATAGTAATGTTAGAAGGTAATGTATAAGGACTCAATTGTAAAATAAAAGTAAAAGGACTTAATAGTAATATAACAATAATAACAATGGTAAAAGATGAGTATAAGGTGGACCCAAATGGTGAAAGATAAATATAAGGTGGGCCATATTGTATAGAGTAAGAAAAAGGTGGACATGATGATCCAAGCACGTACATTAGACATTGACTCGACTTGGAAGTGATTGTTATTTGCAGTAGGAATCATTTCCTCAAATCTATAATCATTACATCACAATTGAATCATAAAACACATTTCAGTTCATTGCATAAGCAGTATGACAAATGTTATAATCATTACTACTTTCACATCATCATTTTTAGTAGTACCATTAACCTCTTCCGTTTCTGCTATTCCCAAGCTAACACAAATTACATTACACAGCTCTGTAGGTCATGACTTAAATTGTAAATTCTCACCTCCTGTTTCTCAAGCTTATTCTGCTCTTCGATTCGCGTCAGTATCTCCGACATGTTCGTCTCGAGGACCATTCCACCCATGCACAGTTCGGACAGAATAAAATGAACCTATCAAACGGAAACACATGCAAAACTCTACAAGTTAAAAAACAGTAAAAAAATACCTTAAAAATATGCTAACAATACTTTAAAATTATGTCAGATTGACATAACAAAATATAAATAAAACAAAGTAAAGAAATAAAAATGTGATAAAAACAGTAAAATAAAACTCAAGGATCCATGTGAACATTACCACACCATTCTGAATGTTTCGTAGCATTATATATGAACATTAAAGAAATAAATGGAGTTCGCAGCCCAAGAGGTTCATTCGTTACCTTGTCCAAATGAAATATTAAGTCCAATTCACAGACATTTTCAAAACACTTGTCCAGCGTTTCAACGAAAACCTGCAAAACAAAAAAGTCATTTCTAATCAGCTCATGAATATGCAACAGCGTACGCAAGCACACAAACACACACGCTCTTTTTTTCATGCAACTGTTGCTGGTATTGAACACAAGATCATTCAACACACTGACGGTTCTCAACAATTCTGCACAAGGGATTTGCCTCAAGTACTTACACCAGAGGCTCAAACCTCTACACTCCACATGACATGGATGTCGTATGGCACCATTTTACAATGGACACGCTGTTGGAAAACACATGTTGACCAGACTAATGATGCACGTTATGTGCAATGGAAGTTGGCAATTATAAAGGTCACTACCAATCACTATTGCCATCAACAAAACTTTCAGTATTGGCCAGTTACTGAAATTGATCTGGATAGGCCTTGATGCTTGGATATGATAATTTACATTGACCAGCTTAAAAGAAAAACAGAGCAGTCAATTCAAAAGTTCCTTTTACCACACTCCTTAACTGGTAGACTAGGCTTTCATTTCCAGGACATCAACTTTATTATAGTACTATTATTACTATAATTATTACCCTATAGACGTAACATGCCCCAGAGACTCTGAACATCCATGCAATTTGTCAGAATTCGACAGAAACCTTTAGATTGGTTCCACATTTGTGCATGGCCCACCACTGACAACTCTTATCAGCTTACCGTGCAGAGTGTTGCTAACAGATGTATTTTAACTATTCATAATGATGACACTAAACGTCATACAGGCCAGTGTAGGCAGCGTCTCTGAGTAGATATCTTGAAGGGCCCTATATAAATGCTCGATTACATTACAATAAAAATTAGTGAATGCTACAAATCGTTAGACATCGACCTGAATAAGATCGAGAATTCCTAGTTCGCTTTCCGACGAATCGACGCAGAAGACAAAGTAGAGAGTCGCGTAATGCCGATAGATCAGCTTGAAATCGGAACCACCGATCAGCCTGAAACACATACTCATATTGAATCAATGAAACTTGACATAGCGTCCCTTCAGAAATCTACTCCGAGGCATGCTCTCTGTGCTAGCCAACATGATGTTAGTTGTCATTTCAACAACTGTTACAACAATTAGCAAAACAATGCATGTAGTAAGCTAAAACAGTCACCAATGGCTGGCCCACGCACAAGGGTTGAACCATCCAATGGATTCCCGTCAAAACCTGAGATGGCATGGATGTCTAATCCATATCATAATCGATAGCAAGTTAATAACTTATCTTTTGTAAATGTAAAAGTGACACTAATCTTAACGCTGACCCTAACTGATCCTCACATTGTATATTAAAAGAAGTTTTGGTGTTTTCTACAGGGCGCATTTGCCAAAATTTGTGAATGTGCAAAGATCGTCACCCGTGGAATTGTGTCAATTTCGGCCGTACAAAAGCAATTTTTTATTAAAGTGAGCGATTTTTCTGCCACAGAAGAGTTGTCCCTGAATTATATTCCTGTGCATAAATAATAAATTAGAAGACAATGATCCCATCCAAGTAATAAAAATAAACAAGATGCAAGAAGGCATGCCTAGAGAGAGGTTTCATAATAACGTACGAGCCGCCTTCGAGAAAATTACAGACATTGTCATCTCGTTTCGAGACCAAGTGAAACGTTTCGCGAATTATCTGTTGCTGGATGTCTTCTGGCTGAAAAGAAATCACATCACATAATGTATATCAATCTGACCAAATTGCCAAGTGTGCTTCTCCACAAATGTCCATTGTAATTCATCACTCATCAATTCTGGGCACTTATTAAGCACTCCCTCAAGACACATATTCAAGATTGCACCGAACCACCCATGGCTAAAGAAAGACTCAACTCAGGAGCGTCACTCCCCTCTGAGGGACCGAGGCAAACCTCCGGTTCCAAGTGTTAGGAATGCAAGAAATCCCCCCAAGACTCAAAAAAATATCCCCCCTACCTGAAATTGGAGGCATTTGTTTCTGGACCCCCCCTATCTGAACGCCCGACTTGAGTGATCTACAAGATTAAGATACAGAGTGTGTTCTAGTTGGCAGCAATATTTCCTTTGTGGGAGAAATTCATTAGTTTTTATAATAATGACGTTTTGCCCTAACAAGCGTGACAACGCATTGCCCTCTTTCTTTAACCAGGCTTAAAACTGACACTACTACTGCAAGGGATCAACCCGAATCACTGAAACCCGAAAGCGCTGAAAAGGCCAAAAGGCCCGATTCCCCGAAAACAACAATGTACTATTTAAAAACGCTGAACTGTCTCAAAACAGCGCTATTCGTTCATAAATCCAGCTTCTACAAGAATTTTTTTTATCGATCCGGCTTCCAACTGAGCAAAATCAGTTTCGAGGATTCGAGTTTCGGCGATTCGCTACGCACCCCTACTGCAAAAGACAGTGTCAGAAGGCGAGTGCATATGCGGCTGTATTATTTATTAATGCAAGTCCGGAACTAAACCAGTTCCAATTGTCGCTCCTGCACACTAACTATGCGCATACACTGAAAATATACTCTGGCTCTCAAGAATCGGGATCTACTGCAGTGTAGAGAATATACCATTCATTGCATCCCTTTACAGGTGTACGAAGCGCCTCATCGGATGCAATTTATAGCTTCGCTGATGAAAATAAACTCACGTAATAATGGTAGAATTTGGTCAGGCGAGGTTTTCCATGATTGTTGAAAACCAGAATTGCTTTGATCATGTTTGATTTGATAAGAAAATAACATTAGATGTCGAAACTTGCACAAATTTATTGAACAAGAAAAAAATTCTTTTCAACGGAACTTCCGTTGCCAAGCATGCCAAATTTATTTAGCGCACTTCTTGAGCAAACAACATCACAGCATAAGTAAGTAAGAAGCATAATCCTCATTTGGCCACTTGCATACAGCATTGCTTCAAAAGATTTGTTCGTATACCTGCCATATTGTCATCCCAAAAAATATCAGTCTCCATGTTACACCAACTAAATAACTCGGCATTTTCAGTCACTTTGATTAGGTTGTGCAAACCTCGTCGCTATATAGTACAAGTTTTGTGTGTGTTCATTTTTTAACGACACCGTTCCAAATCGAAGATGATGTACGTGGTGTCGCCCTCCTCCTTTCTCCAGTCTTGGGACAGGCACTGTCAAAAGTCCAAACAGTGTATGAGTGGCTGATCCTAGTTCAATAATGTTCTCATTTATAAAATTCAGTGGCTTAAGCGCCATGGAGTGAAGTGGAGCAATTGCTCGAGGGTGCCAAGGGCTGAAGGGCGCCTCAAATTACTTTTACTTATAATTTCAGCCGATGATTAGATTCGCAAATTCACAAGCCTTCGCGTCGTAGCCCGTACGCGTCTGACAAATATTGTCGTAGACTCGTAGCCAGTAGCCTACACGTCTGACGAACGCGTGATAGATTCGCGGTATTTATCACGCATTAGTGCGCAGCCCGTGCCCAGCCAGTACGTATAAACAATTTAAAAACAAACAACCAATATCACCATGCACACTTGCTTCCACGTTATTAAAATTAAGCCATTGAGAGAGCTAAAAAAACCTGGTTGACATAATTCTACTCGTTCCGAATAACGCAAATATAGCCTATATCACCGGTTCCCAGCCTTAGTTGTATTGTACCCAAAAATAAATAAATTGGTGTGCGTACCCCAACAGAAAAAATTGTCAGAAACGTTTTTTGGTATTTTATTTAATTATAATTTATTATATGATATAATATTATTAATGAATTTCGCTAAATTTATTATATCAAAATAAATATTGTTGTACAATGTAGGCTACTCAATCAAAGTTAATTCAAACATTTTATTTTTCATCTTCCATCTTTTTGACTAACATGAAGATAGGCTATTGCTAATAGCCTCTAATTAACAAAGTCAACATGGAAGGCTAATAGCATCTGGTTCCCGCGACTTCGCTTTCGTGGGCGCTTGTAGAAATTTGGAGATTACGATTAGGTCAACGACAATAATATAATGGAAGCACGGGGCTTGCTTAGATTTGTAGCCTACAACTCTGCAATGCCAGGCTTTAAATTATTAGTGTCCATTTTAGATTTAAGTCAGCCTCAAGCTTAAGTTTCGATCTGTATTTCAGCTACCACACTGAAATCATTAATTCCTTATTTATATTGGCAATCAAGTACGCTTACAATATGTTAATTAGGAAGCAACGAACATGGTTTTAGACAAAATTGGAAAATTATTACCACCTATTTAATGAACGCTACCGCCCTTACCACAATGGCCACAGGCAAAAGGTTTTTCTTTGTCTTCTGTGTGCAATAGGCCTCGCTTGTTAAGTACAGTAGAACCAGGTAGAAATTCTGAAGACACAACGGCCCCTACATTACGAAAACATGCAGATGATGCATCACTGTTATTATTTTTTTGACGTGATGATGGGACACAATCGTTGTTTATCTTTCTACTTTCTGGAAAGAAAACAAGGACCAGCGGAATATCGGAATCCTCTTGCTCTTCTACATTTAAAGGTGTCTCTGCAAATAAATTAGATAAAAGAACATTTTTAAATAAAAATAAATCAGATAAAAACATTGAAAATTAAAGGTTGAAACCGGTTCATAAGGCCTTTTAATAACCAGGCTTAAAACTGACACTAATACTCTTAGAAAAGTTCAGGTATGAAAATCAGGAACCTTTCAGATGAACTTTTGTTGCCTAAAATTCTGGCATACAGTAGGCCGACCTGAAGAATTCAGGTAGGCCTGGCTAGTTCTTGTTTGTGGGATAACCTACTATTTCATCAGCTTATCAAAAATGTACAAATACAATGGGTATTTAAACATATGTGAATTTATTTACTTGCTTTTATTGGAAAAATGCGTGGACAAAATAAAACAAGAAGTTATAAAGTTTCTGAACAACCTCAATGCTAACCATGTCGAATGCACACTAATACCTCGAACGAGCAAACGCCCTAAAGCAGTAGGCTTTTAGGAATACTTCAAATGCAAATTTCTAAGTTCACATGCACAGAAGACGACCAAACTTAGAGAATGAGACGTTGTGGCAGGTATACTTAGAAACACGCCACAGAGTCAAATTTAATATGGAATTAATGTTGCGTTCAAACTGTTGGTTGTTTAGCTCATCTGATTGATATAATTTGCCACGAAACAGAGGTCTTGGGTTCAAAACCAGTGGACTGCTGTTTTTGTTTAAATTTTCAAAATGCTTAAAAAATATATCTAACAATGCTTTTTAATGCATTCCTCATTTCCAGATCGTATTTTAGTTTATTGGGTAGCTTTTCCAGTTGTTTTGAACGATCTGTGGCTGATTTTGATGATGATAAATAAAAATTGAGAAAGAGAAATTGGTCAAACCATCTGCGGAGATGTCAAGAAATTTCGAAGTGGATGCTGACATCGTTTCGCAACCCTCACTCAAAGCGTGGCAGCGTCAGGAAGACATTCTTACAGAGAATTAAGAGCTCGTCATTTACATATAATTTAAGAAATAAGTTTAAAATGGGAAATCGTGAAAACTCACCTTGTGCTGTTATTTCTTGGAAATCTAGCGACCGCCATGACCAATCCTCTCCAGTTTTTTCTGTCCGAAGTTGCATCTCTTAATTCCTTCTGGCTCATTTCAGTTTTTTCATGTATCACATCCATCCATTTTTTCCTTGGGCGCCCTCTTTTCTTCCTTCCTCCTCCACATGCCAGCATCATTTCCTTTTCCATTCCATTTGATCGCATAACATGTCCGAAAAACCCTAGCTTCCTTCTCAACGCTGTTTGTTGTAACGTCTCATCATTCTCGACTCCAATCTTCCTGCGCACCTCTTCGTTTGTCTACTTCTCCGTCCATGATATTCTCTGCATCTTCCTCCATATCCACATTTCGCATGCGTTGATTTTCTTCTCCATGTTCTTTGTCAGTGTCCATGTCTCACAGCCATATAGTACTGTAGGAAAGATCATTGCTCTCACTAATCTTTTTTTGTGTCTATGCTCACATGTTTGTCTTTCCATATCTTTTCCCGTCCGTTCATTGCAGCTTTCCCTATCGCCACCCTTCTCTTTATTTCCGAGTCACATTTTCCCTCTTTTTCTGTTAATGATCCCAGGAACGTGAAGCTTGTTACCACCTCTATTTCCTCTCCGTCTATCTCGAAACTGTCCCAATCAGCTGTTGTCATTATCTTTGTCTTCTTTAAGTTGAAGTATAGGCCTGCCTTCTCACTTTCTCTCTTCAGTCTTCTTATCAGATTTTCCAGATCTGCTTTCTTCCCTGCCAACAGTGTTGTGTCATCCGCATATCTTAGATTATTCAATGTCCTTCCTGCTATCTTTACTCCTTCAGTCCTTCAGTGAAAACTAGGAGCCATAATTTTATTATGTAAACTTTTATAATTTGTAGAGAATAGGGCGACCCCCGAATGCACTCAAATTGAAATTGAGCGCTCCTAGCCATAGACATGGTATTATTTTGATATATGCAGCGCTTCTTCATCAGTCACCCTTAGACCAGCATATCTATGATGACCATGGCGTAAGGTATATCTTGTAAACACCGTGATGATTACCAACCACTCACAGCAAAGATGTTAGTCTACGAACTTTGCTCATAGGTGCAATTGCAAGCAGCATTGCGTCTTAAGATTTCCTTGTCATATATTGTCATCACCAGTGTTGGGCATGAGACCACAAACTCGAGACCAAGATCGAGACCAAGACCGAGAGGTCCAAGACCAAGACCGAGGGTCCGAGACCATGGCAGACCAAGACCGATACTCCTTTTTATAAACTATTGAATTTATTAAGAGGCTAAAACGAAATAACACGCTTTAAACATTAATTTTATTGCTGAAGAATGCTAATCTTAATAATGGTCCAGAAAACAGTTTTACCAGCCCTTGGCTTTGGCCTGAGATTCCTCATCAAAACTCTGGCAAATTAAAGTATACTATATTTATCTATCGTGTACGTATACTGTAAGTAATTTACAGAGCATAACTTATACGTAAATTACTTAACAGTAGGCCTATACGTACACGATAGATAATAGGCCCTACTTTAATATGCCAGGATTTTGATCAGGATTTCATGTTTAATTAATGACTACAATTAAACGACTATAATGTGGCTATAAGATGGTCCAGTACATTTGGCTGGTAGTAACAAGACAAATGTAAATATTCAATAGGCAGATTCTTAATTGGTAAAAAAATTTAAAATGTCGGGATTTAGATGGAAGAGCAATACTTGAGCTAACCTTGAGATTGTTATGAAGGTATGAAGTTCTTCCAGCATAATTTCCATGGCCTCTGCATATAAGAAGGTGGAAACCCATCCATTCATCATGCCCTTACTCGATCTCCTCCGAGCTTCCCACTTGAAGGGTTAGGTCGAGTGTATGCCTAACACTCGTTTGTAAACTTTTTCGTGAGGTCACTTGGTTGACACATTGCAAT
The DNA here is from genome assembly GCA_959347315.1 of Bimastos eiseni. Lineage (NCBI taxonomy): Eukaryota > Metazoa > Annelida > Clitellata > Crassiclitellata > Lumbricidae > Bimastos > Bimastos eiseni. The sequence continues at coordinate 34,238,526 of OY365814.1, read as the reverse complement.
CAGTAGCTTAAGCTAATTAATTACTTTAAGGTATTGCCAATTTCCAAATGAGCGAGTTTTTCGTAAAATTCAATATAAAACGGATAACTTTAGATTCGTAAATTGGATTCTCGGGATACGATTTTCGTCATGCTAATAAAGACTGCAAAAATTGGAAGTCATGGGTCAAGATTGTAGACTCGGGCCGGAGAATGGTTAGAAAAAAAGACTCTTTAATTAAGGCCGATCGCTCACTAGACTTACGGACGTAGAACTATATCAGATCGCCATAGTTTTTCACCAGTCTCCATCACCAAAAGGGCAGCTCCATGCAATTAAGTCTCCCATGCTATAGAAACTTCTCATTATAGCGGAGTCGGCTAGGAAGTGCATGTTCCAACAGACATTTTCAATAAATGTGTGCCCTGGCAAGGACCTGAACCGTGACTTCATGATTTTAGACCAACCACCAGACTATTTCTTTAGCCAATGACGAATATTCTACTATAATATATTTTATGTATTTTGGGTAGGAAGTTAATTAGGAACAAAGATGAACGAATAACCAAACATGCATTATTCTCCTGCACAAATCGTAAAGACAAACTTTCAACTATTGGAAATTTATTGACCCACAATACCTTAATCATTAGCTATAAAAAGTTATTGGAGAAACCTAAAAAAAGAACCGATTTGGGAGGTACATGAGGGGGTACTGAGCCCTAAAACTGGGGAACCGGTGCTTCCTCTGCCCCCCTCTTGTTGCACCCAGCTGTCTATAGCGCCTCTGTCCATCAAACCCAGGACTTTCCATTCCCACCTTTTCAAGAACTCTTACCCTGCAGACTTTTTTGACATCCCACTTGTCAATCTTCGACCAAAGCGACACCTCCTTAACAGCAACTCTGCCTCCCTGCGGACCTACTGGAAAGTGGAAACCGAGCTGTGACCTCCCACGGACTATCCTTTGCACAACCCTTTCGATTTTACGCAGCGTTCTTGAATAAGCTTAGCTTTCAAGTGGCGTTTTAGAAATTTTGAAATTACGACTACGAAACGATTAAGCGCAAGTGAGGCGAGGAGGTTATAGCATGATCAATTTGTCTTCCACTGTCTGCGAGTCTACGAGATCGATTGGAACCGAAAATTGCAGAAACCGAAAAATTGCAATTTTAGGACCGGAAGTAGATGCACGCGGGTTCACGAGAAAAAGAATTACTTTAGTAATTTTTGGAGTCGAGTACTCGCGAGTACCAGAATACCCACGGCAGCCTATCTATACTACGCGTGTGTGGTAAGTTTATTTAACGACGCATGCATGGCAAGAATAATAATATGCAGCTATTTTCATAAATCCAGCTTCTAATTTCACTATTAAATTGTTTCATCAATCCAGGCTTTATTTTAAAAAATCTTTTCGCCATACCAACAAAGATTTAAGTAAGAATTCGTCACATCGAATCTACAGTCAAAATAATTAAATTATTTCAGGTTTGGGACAGAAAATAGAAAAAGTTGTTTCACATAGGCCTACTTATAGACTTTGTGAAAGCCCTTTCCCACGTAACTGTTGCATTGAACATGGCTTACAGGGTAATTAGGGAACAGCCACAATGGTTTCAGACAGAATTACATGATAATTATTACCCATTTATTTAGCATCACAGTTTAATGACAAAGTATCAATTCCTCCAAGCCACATATCCCATAATGACACCTCAGGTTCTTCATTCAATTCCATTATTTTAGCGTCATCATCTCAGCCAGAGTAGACGATCTTGCTTGCCAGGTTGGGGGGCGGGCACCCAATGAGAGGAGTAGGAAATGTGGGGGACGTATAAATTGTCCCCTCTCTGTAAAAGGTGGGGACTTGTCCCCCTCGACCCAACGGGATCGCCGCCCCTGATCTCAGCAATGCAGTTAGGTCACGTTATCGGAAGATTTCTTGCATTTTGCTTTGTGAGTCATCATGTTACTGTACAGAGCAAATCGCTTATCGCATCCGCCACAAGTAAATGGTTTTTCGCCCGTATGGTTTCTCATGTGTCCCTTGAGATTTGCTTTGCGTGGAAACCTCTTCCCACAGATATTACACTCAAATGGCTTTTCACCAGAATGGGTCCTCATGTGTGCATACATACTATTTGCTCCAACTGTTTTACCACACGCTGAGCAAGTCTTTCTCAATCCACTGTGAATATTCAGGTGCTTTTGCAGAGCTATCTTCATGCGAAATCTTCTATCACACAACGAGCATCTGAACGGCATGTCGTCATTATGAACCATCATGTGCTGTTTCAAAGTGAAGGGATCTCTACACTGCCTTTTGCAGATGTTACAGATGTAACCTCTGTATTTGATGTTGTTGTGAAGTTTGCCATGTCTGGTGAAATATGCTTTGTTCCTGAACGTCTTGTTGCAAATTCTGCAAACGTAAGGCCTCGCCTCCGTATGCGTCAATTTATGTCGTGCAATAGCAGAGCGATGTGGAAAGCTCTTGCCACACTGATCGCAGGTGTAAGGCCTTTCCTTCGTGTGAATTGTCATGTGCTTTGCTAACTCCCACTGTTGAGCACAAAGCCAGCCACAAAACTCACAAGAGAGAGATTTCTCATCATGTTGATATCTGATATGGTTATAAACAGAACTTCTTTTTTTGTAGACCTTACCACAGTGCACACAACCAAAAAGGTTTTTATCCTTTATGCAAAACATGCCTCGCTTGGTGACTGAAGTAACACCAGGCTGCAGTTTTGGAGACACCATGGACCGTATATGGCGAAACCTTGAAACGGATTTAATAAGCTTTTTATTTGCTTGACGCAAAGATGGTGTAAAAACTTCTTCCGCTGATGAAGGCAATGTTTGCTTCGTTGAAGAACAGCTTAAGCTCTCGGGAGACAAAACATTGTCTTCGTATACGATACCAGATGCAAGCGAAACCCGTTTACAATTCACGGCTTTTGTCGAGATACCTTTGCCTACAGATTGGTTGGACTTTTCTTTCGTAGCGTTTTCAGTTCGTGGTTCTACCAAGATCGCCGTTATACTCTCTGATACAACTTTATTGTCTATGTTTTCTAATCCGTCTGCAAGGACAGGATTCGTCTCAATTTTATAGTCATGCACAATGTTAGCATTTTGTGACAAGTGCTCTGCAAGGGCTGGGCAATCATCTGAAGACAAGATAGGTTCTTGAGTTGTCTTCTCCTCTGCTTTACTGTTGCATTGAATATAATCAGCGTTGCCTGAACTGGTAGCTGAGCGAACAGATTCGTTTGTTGTACTTTCCTCTGGGTTAAGAACAGCTTGAGCATCTCCTCGCAGCTGTTCATGATTTTCTTCGTGAGTAACCATGTGAAGCTGTAAGTGTACCTCCAAACGGAAACATCTGTCACATAGTGAACATTTGAAGTTTTTTCCAATAGCATGCATCTTCGTGTGGTATTTAAAAATATTTCGATCTCGAAACACCTCGTTGCAGATGCTGCAAATGACACCATCTGAACAAGGCTCTTCTTTGACCTCCAATTGATCGAAAACAAGCAACGTTTGTGTCATTTTAGAATACTCGTCTTCGTCTTCGTACACGATATCATCTTCAACTGAAATTTGCTCTCCATTCTCTGATTTTGATGAGTAACCGTCACCTTGACTGGGATTTAACTCTGTTTTTGCATCACTTATAGTCAGCGATTCCTCCACTTCTCTAGCTGCCCCTGATACAACTTTGTTGTAAAAGTTATCGCACTTTATGAGTCCCACATTCGTATGGCTAGGTTGACAGTCATGATTAGCTGTTGCATGTCCGCTAGATGTTGTTGTGAGGAATGGTTCTACCTGAACTTGACGATCTTCCAGCTGGAAGGGATGACCTTTTTTTTCCATCTGGCCTGTATTTTCCAGTAATTGCTCTATAAGAACAGCACAATTCTTTGAAAAACACACAATCTGTTGAGTTCCAATCTCTTCTATTTTACCATTGTCTTGATAAAATTGTTTCCTAACCTGACTGGTGGGTAACAGGATAGGCACGTTTATTGTAATTTTCCCTGGGTCATGATCATCTCCCGGCCGTTGTTTCCATGTTTCCTTGTGAGTGATCATGTGGTGCCGTAAGTGTACCTCCAAACGAAAATGTCTGTCACATGATGAACATTTGAATTTTTTTTCAGTAGCATGAACCTTCATGTGGTTCTTCAAAAGATATCGATGACAAAACACCTTCTTGCAGATCCTGCAAATGTAGATTTCTTTACACCCGTCTACTTTGTGAACTTTACCATGGCTGAATAAATCGTGCTTGGAGATGAATGATTTCTTGCAAACCCTGCAAGAAAAAGGTTTCTTCCTTGTATGCGTAAATTTATGACTGCAGAGATCGCTCTCTTGTCGAAAGTGCATGCCACACTGATCGCAGGTAAATTGATATTTCCACGTCAGAATAGTCGCTTGCTTCTTATCATGTTCCTTCATGATATGGTTAAATAAATGTTGCCTTTTCACGTACCCCTTGCCACAGTGCCCACAGGCAAGTGGTTTCTCTCTGTCTTTTATGTGTAACAAGACTCGGTCGGAAACTAATGTAGAACGAGGTGGTAAGTTCGAAGTAACTATGGACTCCACACGAGAGGATGTTTCATGGTCTTTAGTTTCACAAGGGGTAGATGTTTGAGAAACATCTCTGGCCACCACATCAGAGGCACCACAGTTTGTATCTTTCCGTTCAACATTGCATCTGCGATCCCTGATTAAGCATAATTCTTTACCTCTGTCAACAAAATCAGCGGTTTGGAAAGCAGTAGATAGTCTATGCTCAGGTTTAATAAGATTTTTAGTATTCGATTTCGCTGTACTTTCTCGTAAATGGTAATCATGGTGTTTCTTTTCGCTTTCAAGAAAGGAAACAAGGACCAGTGGAATATCCAAATCTTCTTGCTCTTCTGTATGGAAATATGGAAAATAAAACATTCATAAGTAAAGGTTAAAACCTGTTCATATGATTTTGTAGAAACACTCAAGGGCATAGGTCTATCACTCAAAAGTAAAAAAAACTGCATTTTCTCAAGATCTCCTCTACCTCTACCTCCCTCGTTATTTCAACTCTAAACACCTTAACCATCTGAAGAAGAAGAAAGGCAACTAATAATAATTAAAAAAACATGAAAAATATATTTCCTCCTACTGCACACCGTTTTGTCCCCCTCGCTTTTTTAGAAGAACGAAGGCCTAAGGCAAAAACTCAGAATGGTCTCTGGGGTCCCATAAGATACTTCCTTCCTTTAACAGCATAAATTATCAGTGATACAATGCTCAAAGGTAAATTGTGTCGCATTTTGCATTTTTCATTTGCATCTTGCGGCACTTTCACCAACCCGGAAAACAACACTGAGTAGTGACATTTGGAGACAAAGTGCATCAACAGTTAGCACTATCTAAGTCACTGAGGGATCCTGTTGATCTCAGAGCCAAAACATATTAATAGTAATTGCCCCCAAGTTGGAGGGAGGCTCACTGTGTACTAAAGGCACCTTTAATTGGAACAATTAGGAGACTGACCGGCCCATGACTGAATTCAGATTTATAGGCAGTGGTCTGAAAACAGTGAATTTCAGTATCCTGCACAACGTGCACATCAATTTGTTGGTATAATAATACTAATGATCATAATAAGAGGAACTGTCCTTAGACCTTTGTCCGTCCTTTGTCCGTCCTTGTGCTATCAGCACATTGGGCGACACAGCTCCTCCACACTCCTCTGTCCTTGGACATAAACCTGTGACATGACACAGTTCATTGATTCTTTCCGGATTCTGTCCTGGTTTACGCGATGTAGATAGGAGTTTCAGTAGTTGTAGGTTGATAGAAGTTATATTTTGTATATTTTATTTTACAAACCGATGCGAGACTTGGCTGCCTCAGTCATTGGGTCCGATTTTAGATGTAGGTTGATAGGAGATGTAGGTTGATAGGGGTTGTAGGTTTATAGGGGTTGTAGGTTTATAGGAGCTGCAGTAGCAACAATAATAATAATAATAGTGCTAACAACTTGGTTAACAAGTAACAACTTGGCAAAAATTTTGTCTTCAGTGCTTTGTGAGTCTAGGCCATAGTGGAAGTCCTGGAAATTAAGAAATTAAGCAGACGATAATGATTCAAAAAACAATTTAAATGTAATTTTATCACAAACGTCAAAGATAGAACTGGTGAAAATGTGGTTTCCACGTGTCACGGCCTACTCTCCCTACTATAATTGTACACACACAACTACCTCGAGTCTCTTGTATTTTCTGATCATGATTTCGATGCTGATATTCTCTGAAACAGTCCAAAAATGCAACATATACCTGATGGTTCTCAAAATATTGTATATCAAATTAAAGCAGCTAAACATAAGCAAATTCAAGATGTGAAAGAGTCAGCAAATTTGAGCATTGCCATACCTGGAAACTGGAAAAAGCATTATTGACCGAAAAATATGTGTAAAATTACAATTTTATAGTCAACAATACAGAACGATTATTATCAGGTGTCTGAAAATGAAGCCAAAATGCTTTAAGATGCCAAATAGAACAGAATGACAATAAAAACAAGAATTACATAAAAAATATCAATGTTGTTGACAAAATTAAATCAAAATAATAAATTACATACCCAGTTGTATAGCAGCTCTTCTTCTGTAGTCCCTAAAATCCACAACACAGAAATGATCATAATTTGCTCAACAACACTATTTCAGCACTTTGCATTTCTGTATCGCGTCCTTAATATTGCACTGTTTCATTGGGGCAGCGCATGCTTACCTTCAGGAGCTATGCCTCTCAACAGCTGCCACCACTCAAAAGGTGCAGAAGTCTGTTGAGCAGTGAGCAGGAGCAGGGTCTTCTCAGCATCCCCTATCTCATGCACAGCTATGGTGCAGCATAATGCCTTCTCTGTTGTGGGCCCCATCACTTGGAATGGGCTTAATCTGGATTTTACCCAGGAACTCCTCATCTTTCTACTCTTCTCTAAAATCTGTCCTCTTGGGCCGTGGTTGGACTGGGTAGATTTCTTGAAGAAGCACTATATGAAGTTTCATTGATTGAATGATTATAATATTGCATAAAATATGGTTTTTGGCGTCGGTAATTATTTATTAATGTATATTGAAGAGTTAACATAAACACTACATAGAACATTTTAGTTTATGAATATAGAAACTGCTTAAGTAGAAGTTGGATGTGATGAAAGAATCATGCCGAAGTAGAAGTTGGATGTGATGAAAAGAATGACAAATGAATAGAATCTGGATGTGATGAAAGTAAATACGTACGTAAATACGTACGTAGCCTGACATCAAGCACACATAGAATATAATTACTAAATTACAGACGCCAAAACCATATTTTACCTAACTATGTTTTGTGCATTGGGGCCAAGAACTTCTGTCGGCGGCCCTTAAGGCGGCATTCTGTATCTCGTTAGCTACTTTTTCACAAATAACGGACACGTCATAACAATCACGTACTTTCCTAATTTCATTATAAAATCTATTATAATCATAAAATAATTTTAAAATTTCATATATAGCCTAATAACAAAATTTCATATAATAGTCTACAACAGCGAAATTGGTCTAACCACCAGCGGAAATGTCAAGAAGTTCCGACAAAACTTTGACGCTGACATCGTTTAGCAGCCAGAGTAAAAATAAAGAAACGTAATAATTTTATCAACTGATTTCAGACTTTTAAGAATTAACTAGATAAACGGAAAAAACTCCACGCTGACAGAGACGCTGTACACAATACTATAAACACTGAATGTTGCGAAGCTTCGGGTCCGGGTCAGGATATACTCTGCTCCGCCTATAACATTATTGTGTAATTAGGTCAATATGTACGGAGCTCCTAAAGGGACATGAATGAAGAATATTTTAAGTCATGCGCACGAGATACAAACTCGTTCTCACGACTTACTAAGTCGTGGGAACGACTTAATAACTCGTGCGCACGAGTTAACAACTCGTTCCCTCGACTTAATAAGTCGTGCGCACGACTTATTTGACCAATAGCATACCAACTTTCTGTGACGTAAACAAACTTCTATTTCGGGGATATATAATGGCGTCGCTGCAACAATTGGCAACGAAGTAGTTTAAAATGGGACAACGGCGATTTTTTAGCGTCCCAAAATCCAACAACTCTTACGATAAATCGCGGGGATACCTTTATCTGATATTGCCAGTATCTTAGCTCTGTCAATCTGAACATAATTTTAATTTTCGCTTTCATATTCGCCTGCAGAGTGATATCCCCAGTCTGGCACACGCTCAGCGTGCAAACGGCATCACAAATAACATTGTAGCTTTAAATGCCTTCCTTATAGCCACATATTATACACCCCTAGTAATAGTAATCGTAATCTCCGGACTTCTAATAAAACGCCACCTGAAAGCTATGCGCAGGGCACCAGCTTATTCACAAGCGCTGCGTCAAATCGAAAGGGTTGTCCAAATGATAGTCTATGGGATGTCAGAGTTCGGTTTCCAGAAGGTCAGCAGAGAGGCAGAGTAGCTGTTAAGGAGGGCATCACTTTCGTCGAGGAGTGATAGATGTCAAGTAATGAGTCTGGGTAAGACTTCTTGAAAAGGTGGGATTTCAGTTTAGAATGGAAAGCCCGAATCACTGTTTTAGAGTTAGACATTGTCTCGTTTATGGAACTATGTGTTTCCCCCAAAATACCAAAATAGAAGTGTGTTTACGTCACAGAAATGTCCGCCTGCTATTGGTCAAATAAGTCGTGCGCACGACTTGCTAAGTCGAGGGAACGAGTTAATAACTCGTGCGCACGACTTAGTAAGTCGTGGGAACGAGTTTGTATCTCGTGCGCACCAGTTAATATCTCGTGCGCACGAGATAAAATATTCTTCTTTCATGTCCCTTTAGGGGCTCCGTAGTATGAGTCATCTGGGTATGAGAGAAAAATGAAAATCGTGTGGATAACTTAGTCTTTATTCATGCTCATGTTGAGACCGTGTTTTGTGTTAGTAGGCTACATTCAGTCATACACTAGCATTTTAGATAGTTTCTCGTCCTCCATATCATTCGATAATCAGTACCTTCTTACTCTACCTCCTAATCGTCCTGGGGCGATATTCACAAGACAGGGTTAACGCTAATACCCGTATCAAATATGGCCATCCAAACCCCACTAGTGGGCTATGTCGCTATTCATGAGACGGTATTAGCCCTCTAGGCGGGGTATAAGTCTAATCCCACCTAGAGGTAGGTTTAAGTCCGCTAATACCAGCTTAAAGGCGAAAAACAAAATGGCAGCCCTTGTGCTTCGTCGCATTCGACGTCGATTTAGACGTTGAAAGGCTTTTGAGAGGCACTATAATTAACTCGCCTCTTTCACCGAGTGCCAAAATTATATTGTTTTTAACTTTTGGGTCAAAATGTTTCAAATTTGACGAGATGCCTGACGATATTGCAGTCGAATTGTCGTCACTGTAGCGCAGTGTGTATAATATGGATAGGCCTATCATTTATTGGCTGGAATTGGTTTGTTGTCACAACAAGTCTACAGCATAGCACCTGCTTATTCACGAACGCTGCGTCTAATCGGATGGGTTGTCCTAATGGTAGTTCAGATAATGGTCAAGGTCCAGTTTCCACAGGGGTCATAATAACTTTAAGGCGTGAGTTGAGAAGCGGAGGAATAACATTTATTAAGCCAAAGCCACTGCTGATAGTTAATGGCTTTTATAGGCAATTTCCAGACAAATACAGCTTTAATAGACGGGTAATGCAGTCGTTCATGTTGACGTATTGTTCAACAAAATTCTTTATGTTTGTGAACGTTTTTATCTTTAGCAGTATCATAGCGCATAAACACTTTTGCGCATGGGCAGTAGCCCGTCATCTACAGTTATGCGGTACTTATACCCAGATTAACTATTCCGCCCGCCAAGTCGCGCTCGTGAATAGCTATCGCGGGTTAGTTTTAGCCAGGGTATAGCTAACCCCGAACTAGGCTCTAATACCGTATTACCTTAACTCTGTCTTGTGAATACCGCCCCAGATGGACTCTTCTCTTTCTGCAGAAGTAGAGGAGGAGGAATTGGAGGAGGCGGATGACAAATGGAGGATGAGGGAAATAGGAAAAATAGGATGAAACAGGAAAATGTCAATACTCAAGAGAATGAATTTCAGTTAGGGAGGAGAAACAACAGCAGGATAAATAAATTAGAAGGGAAATTGGGAAAAGAGGCAGATTAAGAGAAGAAGGAGAAAATATGCAAAAGATAGATTCTAACTTTACATAAAGTTCCATAGGGTAAAATCTCATTTAGATTTTAATACTTTGTATTTATCATACTGTTTGCATTGATTTATTACTTACTTATTGGGCTGCTCTAGGTTCAAGACCAGAGTGATGATGACTCCTCGAGAACTTCCTGTTTCCGGCAACCATTTTTATCCTTTCTCGTGTGTGGTTGATTAAGAGGTGCACGGTTCTCTATTGAGCTAAGGCCAATCCGGCAACTTGCATCAGTTATTTAAATCATCCAGTTTCACCTCGCAAAGAAATGGCAACGTCAGACCAGCTAGCTTGTACCTACGGAGCTTTGATCCTCGCCGACGACGAGATTCCGATCACTGTGAGCTTTTAAAGTCGTCGATCATAAGTGGACGAAATTAAGGGTTGCGTCACTTTGGGATCTGTCGTTTTTATATTTTTAATAGAGAATAGACGCTTGAGATTTATCTTGAAGGCTGGTTAAGGTTGTACGTTGCTTCTTTAAGTTGGTGATTGTGCTTTGATCTTGCAGGGTGGAATTGTTTTACAAGTTAGGTGTGTATAAAAATATCGGCTGCCAAATTTTAATTGAATGCTGAAAGTTGACTAGCGTCTTTTCAAATTTCAGTTTTTTTGCGTCAACGTAGTTTTCTCAACTGACGATCTTAAAATCGTGAACGTGTTTTGACCGCTCTGAAAAGTTTTTATTAATGAAGTGTCCACTGAATTTTGCCACGTGCACACGATTGGTGAGACCAGAAAGTAGTGTACAGATGTTCCAAACATTTTATGAATTTATGCGATGTGATATAACGTTTTTCCGCCTGGCCAGGGTAGGTAGTGGTTCTGATTAGGGATTTTCAAAGGCAGGGCCCAATATAAATGTTTGATTGATTAGTAATGTGAAAAATTGTAACACAGCATGCATCAAGAAAATAAACAATTGAGCACTAATTATGTTAATTAGAATTTATTTAATGTTATTTTCCTAAAGAAATTTGACAGTATTGAAGCTTGGATCTTTTTAATAGCGGCTTTATTCGTTGTAATTTTGAGGACGATTCTGATACCAGTCTTAAAGTTTAGATTCAACCGTGGTATGGAATTCAATTTTATACAGAAATTTTGTTTGATTTCAGGCAGAAAAGTTGAACACGATCCTCAAGGCGGCGAATGTTCAGGTCGAACCCATCTGGCCGTGTAAGTGTTGATTGCATTTGGGATTGACTGTATTGTTTTTACATGTTTACAATAGTGTCTCTTCCAGTACAACCTAATCAGAGATCCTGTGATCCTTTGAACAGTCGTTAGTTGAGGAGTTGTCTTCATTTCTATTTGATTTACAATTTTTGGCTGATTCCAACTGTAAAACAATTCTCATCAGTCAGATTCTTTAAGTAAGTAAGTATGTACTATATATTGAACCACTTGCAAGGGCACTGCAGGCACTTCATCATGCGAACAATGTAAGAGTGTGCACTCACAAAATAATCAAACAAGCAGTTACACAACAGACAACCTCAGAGTAGTTATAATAAAATAATGTACTTTTACAAAGGCTGAACAGGTGACTGGAGCACAAATGATCTCGAAGACATCAGATGAAGGGACTCTCTGTTGTGGAGCCATCCACAATGAGTGACCATCCTGTGTCACTAAGTATTAAACTATTGACTTACCTCTCTCCATTGACCTCTCACTGTTTAATGGTGTTCTTTTCCCTGGGGTTTTGGTATCTACCATAGCTTATAGGTTTTCTTGACATATCAATATTGATTAAGGTGCTTGCTGTCTGTCCTTTTATAGACTTCTCTTAAGTCTAAAGATGCTATATGCAACATTTTCTTGAATATTCAGGGAAGTGAAGTTGCTAATGAACTAAGCTTTAGAAGTCATTGGTTATGTTTTTATTTGTTTTGTTATTGTATCCATAAACTGGTGAATTGATTGTCTTGTTGTCTTTGGTTATTCAGCCCTGTTTACTAGAGCATTGTCTGGCATCAATGTGCGTGAGCTGATCACCAAGGTCGGCAGCGCCGGTCCAGCGGCCCCTGCTGCTGCAGGGGCGGCCCCGGTCGCAGATGCCAAGAAGGAGGAGAAGAAGGAAGAGAAAAAAGAGGAAAAGAAGGAAGAAGAGGAAGAGGAGGATGACGACATGGGATTTGGTGAGTTTTTCCAACTACTTATAATTTTTCTTGGGAAATGTCACATGTCTTGATAAAATATAAAAATATTTACTGTGATTATAATGAATAATAGGGCCATTTATTCAGTGCTGTAGCACCAATGGGTGAAGAAAAGGGATTAAAGACAAAGTTAAAAATCCCTGACAGCCATATGATTGTTGACTTGTTAAATGAATATGGTACTAAAGGCAACAGGGTAGCCAACACAGGGTGTCCTTGCTGTGTTAAAAGGATGCTTCTTGATAATGTAACTAACATGGTCTGAATAGTGACACTGTAAGGTCAAGACATCCCTGTGTTGGCTGTGTGCTAGATACAGTTTTCCAGTGCAGAGACATGCTTGTTGGCTAAAGTTTAATGGATATCTAACTTGGTGAGAATCATTGTGGCAATAGAGCATTTGCCCGTTTGTACCCTTCTAATGGTTTACACTGTAAAAGGTTGAGATGCATATATGCTTTTAATTATTCATTCATTAAGAAAATTTATATAGCGCCCCTTCAGGACTACTACTCGGAGCGCTCCCATCCCTGGCAAGGCTAAGAAGAATTGCTTTTAAGGTGAGTATAAAAAGAGTCAGATGGGACCCTGGGGACAAACACATGGGCCAATGGGAGCGAGGGGCCGACCACTGAGAAGGTTTAGAGGTTGTTAATTAATGCAACTTTATTCAGTATTTTGTTTGTCTATATGCAATGAATGAACCACTTTGAAGTTGCTGCTATATCAGACAAGGAAAGCGCAAGTTAATTGGTGAAACGGGTTGATGGTTGTTTAATCGGGCTTCAATGTTTCATGTAATGTATGCTTCATTATGTTTAATTGTTGTTTTGGTTGTTTGTAGGTCTCTTCGATTAATCATGGTTGTCGAAAACCATTTGTGCGTTCATGGTGCCTTCGAGACGTGTGCCAGCAAGATCGGGGACAGCGTTTTGACAAACTGAGCGAAATATTTTTTGTCTGATAATAAATACTACAAGAAACATCTGCCGAGACCTTGTGATTTTTTCAGTTTACGCCTGATTGTGTTGCGAGTTCGATCAAGTTTGGTCGTGGTTGAACCACACCAAGAATAATTGACTTGGTGAATTGTTTTCGGTACTTGCCAGCAGAGTATTACTCAGAGTTGGATGGTCATTGTCATCTTTCTTTGGCAGAATAGTTTGTGGTGTGGTTGCTAATTTTTAGGTGCACAGTATTCTGGTGGTTAATGCCTTTAACGACCGGCATAATTGATTGTGCCTTACGCTTTACTATGTGCTGGTTGTTACAGGATTAATGTGATGGACTGTCAGTCAATGTTGGGAGTTCAACTTCCTGATGTTGCACACTTTTTTACATCCATGTTTTCCCAGCCAACTGCTAGAATCTTATCTTTTTGTGTAAAGTGCCCTTTCTGGAGGTTATTCAGAGATACTGTTTGTGTGATAAATCTGTGATAAGGAAGGTCTGTATGCAGTGAATAAATGCTAGGAAATCCCCTAATTGAAGGATCTTACTCTGGACTGCCTCGGAAGGTCATTCCATATTGAGGGACCCACTACAGCAAAGACCAGGTGCTGTGATAAGTAGGTTGTACCCTAGGTACAAGAAGAAAGAGGTCCTCCATAAAGGACGTCCGCAAAAAAGCCAACTTTACCCCTCCTCGTCAGCATTCCACTGACCCCCTTCGCAGACGTCAGGCACCATTGCAACTGCTGACAAATATTTTACTGCATCGCTTATTAATAGACATTTATTGACAAAGAACGAGATTAAAGAGAAGCTTTGTAAAAAATTTAATAAACGCTTATTTGCATGTAAGATTGGTAAATCGTTCTCTCAAATGTGAAGTTTAACCTAAGGCTACTAACAACTTCAAAAGAATTTGACGTAACTACCATTGGATGTGATTTTGGCAATAGTTTATCATAGTCACATGCGGACGTCCGCACAGTCCATGACCCCCTCTTCCATGTCCGCTTTTCCCATTACCCCCTAGTTGCGGACGTCCTTAGTGGATGACCCCAAAGTCTGTCAGCAGAGCAAAGTGAGAAGAACGTACAGCGTGGCCTACACGTGTCACAGATTATTAGGTATGATTATTATTATAATTTCCATACAATCAAAAACACATTACATTCTAGAATTGATTATAGCAACTCTGTCCTCTGTTGTCAACCTGCCTAACTTTCTGAATCTGCTCTCTAATGTTCAGAGTCCACATAAATTCCTCTCCTTGCGTTTCCGTTAGTTGTTAAACTTTTTGCTCATCTCCCAATCCATACGAAAACTGCGCTCTTCATCCCAACCTAACTTTTTTTGTAACACGATGACTTCCTAAATTTGGAAACCGTGCATTAGAAGTGCCGCACTTAATTCACAAATCTTTTACACTATTGCTCTTAAAAATAAACATTCAGAGTTACTTGATCAAAATTTATTGTGACCAGACTTTTCTGTTACGTCCTTTGGAGCAAGATTCTGATTCATTAATAGTTAATATTAATGATTAACCTGCACTCGACTTGCGTATTATTGGGCTATAAATTAATAGTCTGTGCAACCTGAATATGGTAACCATAGAGAAGTACGGCAAAGAGGATATGATTAGTGATTCGACACGAGGTGACGTTATAGATTACGACTTAGCATCATCGTAGAACCAGTTTAATAATGCGCACAGCTACTATTCCAGCAGTAATGCCAATTTCATTCAAGTTTTGCTGTTGAGATTTTTAAAAGAAATATTCATAGTTTGTTCAATGTCTTACTGGTTTCTAATTCCTGAAAATAATTTTTACTCCTAGAATTATCGAATCTGTACCACTTAGAGTTTTATGAATTTTATATTGTTCATACTATGATGGCTCAGCTTCATTCCCTTTTCCGCCATTGCTATGTGCTTAAGAAATGCGAAGATTGTGATTGAAAACATAATAGCAACCGAGCCCTAGATGACGCGCCAGCGTCTAATGACGTAATTGATCGTAGTCTCTTATCAAAGAAATGTCATCAACGAGTACGCCATATTTACAGTTTTTTACGCGATGTGTCTCAAATTTAAGTTCACGTTTCATTTCTAACGAAACCCGACAAATGGTTTTCTGATGCTTAATGGTCCGCGAGTTTGGAGATCTGTACGCGGATTTTAGGAGTTGATGGATCTGCATGCTTTTATCTGTGGCCCCTTGTAAACACTCTCAACAACGGGGAATAGAGTATCGGACGTCTTGATGGGGTGTGGGGGCAGCAAGAGTCGAAAACGCAGCAGCTGCACCGACAGTCGCGATGGATATGACCGAAGGCCAAGGGTCAGCGTTCGCATCGGGGCGCATGTCAAGATGGTCGAAACTCCGCCCACCATCATCTTCATCTTCGGTTTGTTGCTCAAAGAGTTTTAACGTTATCGTTTAGATGGGTTGTGACCTATGTAGGGCCAGATCTTCGTCAATGGAAGTAAGAGTATGCGCAGATCGGGTTATCTGCATTCTCTATTTTTTGAATGAATGCGAATAGCATATTATCAGCGACTTTACCATGAGGTCAATAATAAGATGTTTGCTGCATTAATGAATTCGATCTCCTTACTGGATTTGAGCCATTCGTTAAACAATCTTAAATGAACAATCAGCTGAACCATTTCCTGAACTGTCCCATTTCTTGTTGTAGTGATATTAAGTTTATGAAATGTAATCTAATTCTGTAGCAGTATTCAACAATTCACTAGTGGAAATACAAACGTTTTGCGCGAGATGCTAAGTATTTTAAGTATTGCATATGATCTCAGTCCTATATTGTTACTAATGATTTGCTTCAATGTGGTGCAACTCCTTAGCTTAACAGGAAGCCAGTGCAAACATTTAAGGACATGATTTCAGCATAATGTAACAACTACAGTACAAGTAAAAAGAGAATTTTTGCAGCATAGTTCAATAGCTGTGGGATCTACATTTAATGAACTGTAATGTGATTGAGACTATTTCTACAGTGCAGTTCAATTGCAATACATGTGATCTCCATATAATGTAATGTAATGGAGACAATTTCTTCATCACAATGCAATGTATAGAGCAATGAGCAGTGCACTAAACATTTCTCAGGTGGTCCTGGCTCCCGAAAGGGTTGCATCGTGGACGACCTGTTGACCGCGTATGATCTGAAGCACGTCTGCACAGAGGATCGTCTCTATCAGGAACTTCCAAAGAAACTGTCCAAAGTCAGCAAGATCAAATCGATCAACGACATGAAGGAAGTTCTCGAGGTGAGTGGAACTAATGGGGTCATCGAGTCTACAGACTATGCTCTGGTCCAGTGTTCTTGACCTTGGTTACCGACAACCCCAAGGGGTTCTCGGGAGTGCGTGTTAAGAGTCAGGTGTTTTTGACTCTGCGCCTCAGCACAGAATATCGAAACTTGAATTGTTTATTTCTAAAAAGTTTAAATTTTGAATTTTCATTTATATGCTTTTTAATTTTAGATGCAGTAAGTTTGCAAGATTTTATTTTCAAACAATTACATAATTCATTCTATTTTCAATGTACATTCTGCATTATTTACTTATCAATGATTTATTTTTTTCTTCATTACTGGGTAAAGCATGATGGAATACAAAAATCGTGGCTCCCAGCTTTCCACTCAAAGCTAAAGCCTCCCCATTAAGAATTCTTACCTGGATATTGAACTTTCATCTTTCCAATTTTCTTAATAAATTTTGTTTAATTTTAAATTGACAAGCGGCAATAAGATCCCACTCATACTGTATGTGGCTGTCTTGAATTTCTCTTGCATTGCTTCAGGCCGATCCCGGTGAGGTCACGCTCGAGTGGATCCTCGATGCGATAGGGGAGCGAATCGACAAAGACAGAGGCGGAAAATACCTTGTCGACTTTATTCCGAATCTCAGGTACATGCTGAAGGCGCAGTTCCTGCAGGAGAGCTGCTTGGAACCACTCAGAAAGTTCGAACAAAAGGTGATCATGTGCTTGCCTGCTCGTAGGATATCGTAATTACAATTACATTGTGTATTTGATATACGTATTTGTTCCTGGCATCAATATCTTTCTTCCCATGTCATCTATTTTTGCTTCTTCTTATAATGCATTGAGTGTCTGAAATTGATAACGTACTGTAAGATCGATATAAAATGATTTTTAGAAGGTCATGTAATAATTGAGTTACACATCTTGTCTTATCTTTCTTACACCATAACTATCTTACCATTGGTGGGCCAGCAGTGCTTGGCTATTCAAGATCAGTTACCTATCCTTACCTTTTGGTTGCCTATTCTTTAATTACTTCACCATTATATTGCCTTTTCCTTAATTTATCTTTCCATTGCCTTTCCTGACTTTACCTTCCCATTACTTATCTTAGCCATTACGT
Organism: Bimastos eiseni; assembly: GCA_959347315.1. Lineage (NCBI taxonomy): Eukaryota > Metazoa > Annelida > Clitellata > Crassiclitellata > Lumbricidae > Bimastos > Bimastos eiseni. Next base: position 34,220,710 of record OY365814.1, on the reverse strand, counting down.
TACGAATACCTTGCTTTTTTCTTCTGTGGTTGTAGTATCCAATATCCTTTGCCCTGAATCTTGCCGTTCCTGCCGACAAGGTGCTTGGTACGAGGCAGGTCTACTGCGCCACAAAAGACCTCAACAGCCTCAAAGACACAGGAGGCAAGGGTGACGAGGCAGACACCGCCAAGCTACAGGTGGGTGGCTCATTAACAGACTCACCTGCATGATGATATTGATTTATTGATTGATTGATTGGGACTTTTATTGAACACTGTATTCAGTTGTCTGAATTTGTGTGGTATACCTGTAAATTCCTGGGGCAAAATAAATGATGATATGATAGTAATAATGATAATTATAGTAATAATAATACTAGTAGTGACCATAATAATAATAATAATAATGATAGTAATTGTAACAATGTTAATGATAGTGACAATAATAATAGTAATAATGATAATGGTAATAATATTTTTATTAATTATGATAATAATGGTAGTAATAATAATGATAATAATAATAGTAATTATTGTAGTAACGCTTAGGGCTGTACCGAATATTCGCCTCGGAGCCAAATAGTGGGCCAAATAGTTATCCAGTGTTCGGCCGAATAGTAGCGGTCGGACTGAATACGAATAGTAGTCACGTTACATATATTTCTGCACTAGCAGTGGCTGCTATGTCGAGTGGATGGAAGAAACTTTCAACTGCCTGGACCATGGTATTGCCGTGTCGATCGTCTCATTTCTAAGCTTAGTTGAATTAGTTCCATTTCTAGTTTACACAGACTGGCAGAAGGAAGCAAAAATTACATGTAGTCAACTGTTTACTTTTAGTTTATGTATTAAATTTGCTGAAATGAAACTGTCCTCACATTTGACATTTTTCAGTAGGCCTATTCGTATTCGGCCGAATAGTGAAAATCACCTATTTGGTACTGTGCTAGTAATGATTATAACAGTGATAATAATAATGATGATAGTAATAATAGTAATAATAATTTATGTGTCTGGCATGTAAATAAATCTCATATATCATATTATTATTATTAAATATTATTTTAGTTAATTCTCGGCCACTCCTTCCTTGATTCTGTTCTCACGCGATTCTGGGTTGTCTCTTTCAACAATAATTTCCAGCACACTTTATTAGTCCAGTATAAGATATCTTCTTAAAGTCCTTGTGTGCACAACAAGAGGCCTGAGAATTGGGTTTGATCAGCATAGTATTTGATCAGGTAAATGCCGGTGTTTTTGACAATACCATCTGTCTTGTTTGCGTTGCGTGCAATTTCGTGGGTACTCGACTCGAATTTGTTTGCTATCAAACGCGTGAGTGATTTCTCCATTCGTTCGTTGGCTGTTGAATATCTGCTCGAGTGATTTTTCCGTTGGGTCTTTTGATAGAACATTCGTACGTTGTGTCTGTGTTATGTTAAGGGTTTCATGATCACTTAGGTGATTCAGATTCGTCGTCATGGTGATGGTCGTCATGGTGAGTGGGTTTTGGGTGAGCCTTTTGTGCCTGGCTGTCCTGGTGTTGACCTTGAGTTTTACTTTAGTGATGAACCTGTTTATGATAAAGAGTGCAGTACAATGTGACCACGTTTGAAAATTGCCCTCCTTCCCAAGTGAGAGGTACACGTGCAATCACGCCACAGAACGTGTTGTAGACGATGCTCCTTATGCATGGACTATCTCAGCAAAGATTCAAGCCTGTATTCACCGTGTTACATGCTTGGCACCTGCTGCCATAACCAATGGACCGCTATGCAACACTCTTTAAATTGACCTACAGTTCATGGGTGGAAAATGATTAGGAAGACTCTTCCACTGCTTGCACTTTTTCAGTGCCAGTCCCAAGCCTGGATAAGGAGGAGGGTGATGCTAATGATCTTTGAAATCACATTGTGTTGTTAAACTGAAACTACTAGAACTAACTCTACCATTGCTTTCACTCATGCAGTGCCAGTCCCAAGTCTGGGTAAAGGAGGGTGATGCGACTTATCTTTGTTATCACAGCGTTGTTAAACTGAAACTATTCTACTACTTGAAGCTGTTGAGAGAAAAGCTGTGCACATTGTATTTATAAACTGACTTGTTGAACTGTTTCTTTAAAGCCCGTAGCAAGCGAAGTTGACTCAGATATATTACAGGTAATGCAACGGTCACTCTGGAGTCTCTCCCTCAAATGTCCCTTGCACAGTTTCTTCTTTTATTGTGATTGTGATCTGACATTTATGTAGCGCCACTTCATGAAAAACTCACCAGAGGAAGTCCTGACCATAACACGTGGAATATCTTTGATTATTATAAAGACCATAATACAGTTTTGAAAAAACATAAATGGAAGACACTGAGGAACCCAAACCACAGCTCTCTCTCTCTCGAAAGGCAATTCCAACTTTTGGGCCGACATAGGCAAAGCTTCTGGGCTGAACTGTAGCATGATGGATATGGGGGATCATCAAGTGTGTGTGTGTGTGTGATGCATATTATGTGTGTGTTAGTAAGTAAGATAACAAGTTAGTCCTTGTTAAAGCAGCTACCAAGCAGCGTAAAGTACTTAGATAAAGAAGCACAGGTCTGAGAATATAGATAGTTCCTTCAAAGTTATTGTAGATGATGAGTGTGGCCATGGTATTCAACAGAAGTATCTGACTGCTGGTCACAGCATCGTGATGTTTGTTGCCATCTTGGTTTTGTCCATTTTGTCGAGCAGTACCTTCCTTAGATCGCGTTTTGTTGAAACTTTTAATTTGTAGCCTTTGGCTTAAAGCCAGGTATAATATTTCACCCGACAAATCTTTCGTTGTGCCCATCATATCTTGACCCATTTGTCATTTTTCCCAAGTTGTTGTTACCGTTGCCTTGTTTTTCGCACCTAAAACTTCTCCCTTCATGCACCATCATAAAATTATCTTTCCTATAATCTACCATCTGGTTTAAATAAGTTTTAGCTGCAAAATTTGGCTTAATGTTGATTTTCGTGCAGTGTTCTGTAAATAATCAGATGTTGTGTTGACTATTATTTCGGTAATATATATATACATATATATGGTATTCAATATTCAACTGCTGTTGTTACTATCATTATAATTATTTTGCATTTATTATTATTATGCATTTATATTAAATATCAATTTCTGATCACTAAGCATTAACTGAAGGACTTACTGCAAGAGTCCCTACACAGTAACCATCTCAAAACATTTATATAGCACTCCTTCAAGATATCTACATAGAGGCACTCTCTGCACTGGCTGATATGATGTTAAATGTCATTATAAAAGATTTAAATACATTTATATGTCAGGCAATTTGATTTGTGATAAAAAATGTTAGGTTTTGTTATAAAACAGAAACAAAATTTATTGCGAATAGCTTGAAAAAAATACGCAGTAAACGGTGATATTTCTTTTGCTGAGCAGCGGCGAGCGGCTCTCTACGAGCAGAGTTCAAAGGGATTCCTCGAGTACTTTGTCCAGACCGAGCGCCTCATCACAGTCGACGTAACGTGCGGAGTGGCCGAGCTCATCTGGCATCAGGTCCATCAAGTCCTCTGCCAGTTGGACTTCCTGCCAAATAGAACGGTCAACACCGTCCTTCTGTTTGTTTTTGGTGAGTTCTCTGCTCAGGATATCTGTGTAGTTTGTTGTGGTGAGTTCGTGTAGAAAATTCAGCTATTCATGCAGAAAAATTGGTTATTTGTGCAGATCTTTCATTCAGAAAATATTCATTAATTCATTCAGACAATTCATTCATTCATTGGGAAGATGATATGGCAAGTGAGAGGACTGACCACCCACCCACAATCCCCACCCACATTCGTCAGGGATAAGAAAATGAAGTCATGCCATGGTTTTATATGCCTTTGAGTTGCACTGATTTGTGATATATGTCACTTAGACGATGATGACGATATGAGGGATCAGGACTACCAGAGGTATCTTATGGAACGGATCAACCTTCAAGGAATCGTCGAAAACCCAGAGGCTTCCGTCGTAAGTTGTTGAAGTCATTATTGCACTTTAATACGGAGATATAATTGGGTTCACTCGACAGTTGTAGGAATTCAGTGCGAATGTTGTAGCGCACAGAATTCGACAACTCAGTTGAGTTCTTGTGCGAGTCCTTCGTTCGCTGTTGCTCTATCCAATCATCAATTGACGCTTTATCACTGTTATACATGAATGGATTGCATGAATGTGTAATAGTTATTGTTGCTTTGATAATAATAGGCATCTATTAAGCTGTAGGATTTGGTAATTAATCGTGATTTTGATATTAATAGAGGCCACCTGTGAGAAAATTTCTCTTACTGTTATGATAACATAATTGTTTTTTGTACTGTTAGATTCTGTGTGGCCAATTGTAAGATTCTGTACTGTCAACTGTAGTATTCTGTGCTGTCAATTATAAGTTTCTGTGCTGCCAATTTTTAGATTTTGCGCTGTCGATTGGATGAAACAAAGGGAAAATGATCAGAATGTGTTGTGTTGTGATTTTTTTTATCCATTGAAACGACATCCACAATGCATCTTGCCATGCCCAAACTGATGTTCTGTTTTAGGAGAGCGTGCTGTCTGCCCTCACAAGATACGTGAATAACAACTCGAAGAAAACCGATTCATTTGTCGTCCACACCAAAGGAACAGCCATCGCAAAGAACGCATCCAGAAAGGCAAATCCAATACTCGTAGCGTTCCTATATATTTATTTCTCCTGTTCGTTTATTTTTTTAATTTCGTAATAATCCCTTTATTTTCTCCCAAAACAATTCCTGTGAAATGTACTGTCATTTTTCTGACCAATTTTTACAGACTGAGTCTATAGTAAATTAGCTGAAGCAGCTATGCCCAGGTAGTCCTTACAACGCTTAAATGTGTTGAACATTGCTTCTCCATTTTGGCCTATAAAGCAGCATTTACATGCTCTATCCTTTGGACAATCCCTCTGATTCGATGCAGCACTCGTGAATAAGAACTCCCCCTTCCCAGGTTTTTTCTCGGCTGCTAAGAAGTATGCATGCAAAATTTTAGTCGATCAACAGTTTTTGTGGAACATAGTTAATTACATTCTTTTCTTCTTTATTTGTATTGATGAATAGCTTCCAAGCTGTTATTTTTAACATTACAATAGCGCTTTAAGGGTTTGGAGATTTCAATTAAGGCTGGCTCACTGTCTTGTGCTGTAGAAGTTACTAGATAATAATTATTAATAGTTTTTTATTCATCAAAATTTCACCTGTTTTTATTTCTTCTTCAGTCCAGCCACAAGGCAATCATTTTCACTGACATTCGCGAGGGCTACCTGGAGTCGTATCTCCCAGGCAGTCCGAAGAACTACCTGCCACAGGCGGGCAGTCGCAAGTACAAGGCTGTATCGTCCCTCGAGAACGAGGTCTGTCTGTTTCCAGTCGACACCAGCGACGAAGTCTGCTCCACGATCGCTCTGTACATGGCGAAATCTCGACTGCTGTGAACGATCAGACGAAGGACGATTGCGATGAATAGCGTTCTGAATGTAGTGTATCTGGTTCTGGTGTTGAGCTGCAATGGCCTGCCTGTGATATGTCTTACATGTGTCTTACCCCTGCGGCGGTTTTGACGTCTGCTTCCACGGTTCCTGCGAGCTTTTGGAGAGAAAAGGCCAACCGGTGGTCGTTTGGATATTTGACGCGGCTGGTTTTTGGTGTGCATTTTCTTGTTTATCCCTTCGGTAATCGTTGTCGATGCTGGGGACAGTCGTCTTCCAGTGTTGCCAACCATCTTTGTCTTTGCGTGGTTCCGCTGAGGTGGGCGGAGTACCTCCGGATTCAGGCTTCCGGTCTCTGTCTGCGCATGGGCCTGGCATTTTAGGTTTTTGGCATTTAATAGGAGTTGACTATCGGTTTTGTGGTATTGCCTGCGAGATTTCATTCTTGCGGTGAGTCGTGATGACAAGCCTAGTGAATCGACTGTTGCAGTGGTCATATGTGGCGGTCGCTGCCGAATACTAGTCGTACAAATTGCATGCGAAGTATTCAAAAGTTTTGTTAGGATTTTTTTAACCGATATTTTCTGTTGCCATTAAGAGCGACATCTTTAAACAGCAGTGAACAGTGAGGTTACAAATCCAATTGTTTGGTTTGGCAGGATGTTTGTTAAAGACAGCAGTCGGACTGTTTGTCCATTTGCTGTGGAATGTACTAATGACTGCTCTTCTGTTTAGCGTAAGACTGCTTTGTTACCAGATGGTTGAGAGTTGGAGTTATTTTCCTGTATGCTGTATGTCACACTTTATTTTTAGTCTGCCTCTATAGAAGTTTCGTCAAAGTCTGAGTTGATATGTCTTACGTAAGACATTCCAAATCGCTCGTTTGTTATAGGTCGATTTGTTGAAACTATTGCGTGTTTAAACGCATTTTCCTGTGTTGTATTGAACTTTCCTCATTAAATAAATTCGTTGTTATAAGTCTGAATTGTACACTCAAAGGCAGAACTGATTGGGTTGTACTTGAAGAGGCGCTTTAGAAATATGTACATATAATATGATACCATTTAAGATACCAGTGAGTTAATTTTTTGTGGAGCAATTTAAACGAAGAAAATGTCAAATGAAAGGAACATTGCACTTCTGTATGACATCATTGCTATCGACGAATTGACCTATATCAATTTTTAGCAGTTATTATTTTTTGTTTGCCTTTCTGACAGTATTACTGTAATGTGAAGTGTCGGATGGTATTTAGACTGCTCTTGTCCTGGTCAATTGGTACAATGGCAACCTCTCTCTTGTGCTTGCAAAATACTCGATTATGGAGTTTACCGAGTGAATGTTCACGGTTTTAAGACTTCCAGTTTTTTGTGTTAGTTTTTCTATCACTCTCTTGAACTTGGCTGCTTGGATGACTTTGAACCTGCTTGTAAGATTAAATGTGCTTGTAAGACTTAATTATAGTTTCTCATTTTTGGTTTCGTCTTTTTCATCATCTGATTGTGGCTTTGTTTGTGCACTAGACACCAGTGTTGGAAAAGTTTCCAATCAACAACAACAATAATAAATATTTGAATAATTTAGTCCAGTTAATTTGACTTTGATCTTTGGCATGAATTGTTTACTGAAGTTCTTTTATGCAAAATATGAATATCCTCTTTTAGGTTTTGTGTGAACATAGATCTTTAGTAGTGTGATTTGAAGCAACTTTTAGTGTTATAATTTTTCTGTGATTTGAAATTCAATTTTACATGGGGTGTCTTATTTTTATTCGTATTAGTGCCCGTCTCTTATCTGGTGGCAGTTTGGGTGTAACCCCTTTGTAGTTCAAGTGACAATCTGCGTTCAACCCTGCCAATATATTGACAGTGTAGAGCACTAACCGTATTTGTCAATATCATAAAATCCTGATATGTATATATAGTTCCCGCAAAGCAACTTGCTGGAAATAGCTAATTCAGAGACGCTTAGTCAAGACAAAATCGATAGGCAGAGCGTCAACATCCTGGTCATGAGCCAAATCTGACTGTTACACGTTACTTAGAATGTTTCTTGCTCTCATCTGATTAAGTGGTGTATCCTCTTTTGCATTCTTTGAAGTCTGCCTGTAAATATTTCTTCGTGTTGTGTTTTCCGTAACAACAAAAGAAGAAGTGAATAGATTAGTTTCTGTTCGAATGAGCGTTACTTGGCTTTTATGAATTTTAAACACACCTAAGTTTGTCTGGAATAAAATCTAGTTGTAATTTGTTGTATTTGTTTGAATTTTTTTTGATAGCAACTAATAAAATAAATGAGTTCAATTCATAAGATCGCTTCGTTCTGTTCAAGGATACACATAGCGTATTCTCGAAACTTCAAACCGCAAACAATTTCTGCCAGATACCAAACTATTTTTAAGTAAAAAGAGAATTATTTGCACAAAACTCACTTTTCAAGATATTTCCAACAGTACTATATATATATATATATATATATAAATATATATATATAAATATATAATATATATATATAGGCCTATCAATAGACCACCCAGTTGGGTTTCAAGATTTGAAAGCCAGTCAATAATTATTTTCTGGAATTCGGTGAATTTGCATACTGAGTGCTCCAACTGAGCAACTGCCTTGCTACAATAACCATTATGGTATATTGTATATTGTACACTGTATATTCGTCATAATAATCAGGCTAATTAATTAATTAATTAATAGCAGGGAGTCTATATATAGTGGTCACTGTTAATACGACCTTGACTTCTGACCTTTGAATTGTTTGGTTCTCCTGTGTAAGGTGCTTGCCCCAAGTTAGAACTAGTTTGAAATACAATACAACTGTTATTTGATATCGCCCTTCTTACAGTTTAGTTCAGAAATGAATAGATGATTAGAACACGAGTCGCTAAACATTCTATTCGGTAGGCATAGGCTAATATTCAATTTTTTATCATTTCAATTAAATTTTATTTGGTAACCCAAAAAACATAAGAAACATGAGTAGCTTAGCGGGTACCTGAGTACTCATTAATACCGATGGCCGCATATTAACGATCGACTGGTCAAAGCACGTCCACTCGTCGATCAGATGCGTTTTGAGCTCGTCGACGTTCGCTATTCTGAGGGTAGACTATTTCAAATTAGAAATTTGATAATTGACTTCTGACGAATTGATGAACAAAATTTGAGCACTCTAATAGTTAGAATTTAAGAATTATATAAAAATCGGTACATCTGCGTTTAACAAGGTAGTGCAGTGATATGAGTCAGGTCACAGGTGAGGTGTAAAATTTATATATAGCATAAAATTTTAGCTATTTTGCCATCTACCTACCAAAAGTTATCAAAATTGGTGGAAATTTGACGAAGCTCTGACAAACAATTTTGCACAGTTTATTTTGAGACACGGTGTAGTCTGTAGATAGACTAAGTAGACCCTAGCATATGGTCTATGGTCTACAGGCCTATGTTTTGCCCGTATCTTTCGGCCCTGTGAAAGTTTAATGTAAATGATATATTGTGTCTTTGTATGCTATAATAGACTATGGAGGCCTACCAAAGCTGGTTATCAGGTTGAAGACAAATGGTGGGCATAGAAAAAAATATTCTAGCTGGACGTAAGTGTTAAGTGGAGTGCCACAAGGATCAGTGCTTGGAACATTACTGTTCGTACTTTTTATTAATGACATAGATGATTGGATTTTATCTAAGATTTCTAAGTTTGCGGATGATATCAAACTATGTAGAAGGGTTGGTGATGAAAAGGAAACGAAGAAACTGCAAGAAGATCTAAGAAGAATGTTCAGATGGTCACAGGACTGGCAGTTGCTTTTTAATTTGGAATAGTGCTCAATGATGCATATGGGGAACAGAAACAATGAGTTTTCTTATGAAATGGGGGGTACGGCATTGAAAGTGAGTGAGAAGGAAAGGGACTTGGGAGTGATTATACACAAATGTGCGAAACCTACTAGGCAATGTCCTGAAGCGGCAAAGAAGCCAAACTCAACTTTGGGTATGATAAGAAGGACAATAGTACCCAGAGACAAGGATACAATGCTGAGGTTGTACAAATCACAGGTTAGACCGGAGTTGGAATGCTGTATCCAGATGTGGTGTCCATTTCTTAAACAAGACATAGAGAAGCTAGAGAAGGTGCAAAGAAGAGCTACAAAAACGATTTGGGGATACAAAGATTTGTGCTCTGAAGAAAGGTTGAATATTAACAAAATTGGAGATAAGGAGGAGCAGGGGACCTGATTGAAGCCTATAAGATTATTACTGAAAAGGAGGGGGTGCAGTTGGAGAGGTTTTTTTAAATTTGCACCAAATAGAGTAACTCAGGGACATAGATGTAAATTGTTTAAGAAACCGAAAGGAACATTAGGGCATAAATTCTTCAATTGTAGACTTGTGGAATGGTATCGATGACAGTACTATCATAGGGTCAATATAATGCTACGTTATAGTTAGACAGACCACTCCAGGGAGGCATTGCTTAAGGCTAGATCTGGGTCACTATAGGTAGTCATTGCTTGTGCACTAGTGTTGATATTAGTTGGTCTGACGGCCTGTATTTTTAGTAAAGGTATTCGGCCGGCTTCAGAGGTCAGAACTAGTGGCTCGTTGGATACATTGTCGGTGGTGTTCTTATATCTGGTTGGTCAGAACTGGGTGATCTGGCAGTCTGTTTCACAGGTCAGGCTTACTAGAGGAACAGTATTCTTGGATCAGGTCCCTCAGATTCGGCTGACCCCTATGCTCGGTCTGACCGCACTGCCGCTCTGTCTGACTACGAGATTCGGTATAAAATAGCCGCGCACTAAAGACAAAGGGCCTGTCTGGTTGGAATCGCTCGTTGTCCGTGGATTCGTTAAGGTATAGTCATGTAGATTAAGATCTTGGGAAGACTGCCGCTAGTGATGCATTGGTGAACTCCGCTATTGAACGTAGACGGTAACTGTATCACTATCTCGATAAAATTATTCATATATTTATTATTATTATTCTGAAATCTCAAACTGAGTAATTGATTATCAACTTTATATATACGAACTCATTATCAGCGTGATCGTGTATAAGTGAAAGAACTCTTAAAGCTTGTATACTAGGTCGTCTAAACACGCTGTGCAGATTAAGGTTAATGTTAGTTTCTAAAGTCTTTTGATTATTATTAGAGTTATCGTTTACGTGTTAATAAAACAATTTATTTCGTATATTTTAAACCTCTCGTGCGAGTTGCTAAGTTCACCCATAATTTCCTGTTGGTAGATACTTCGTCTGGCTGATATCGTGGCTTAGCTAATTGTCTGTAAGGTAATTCCTTATACCTATAGATTGGCTAGGTATTCAGATAAGTGACACGATATATATCAGAAAAGATTAACCAAAACGACATATCGTGGAAAGAACCTACGGGTTGATATATAGTGTAGAACCGACTAGATGATAGTACTGTCTTAGTGGGCATCATCACAGCTTTTAAGAGGAAACTATGAAAATTGGGCTATTAAATTTATCCAGAACAAATTAAAGTGGTTTTAATTAACACAGACTAAACGTCTTCCGAACCACTTGAAACCCCTTGTTATGTTATTAATTAGCATGAAATAAATAAGATACCTACGAATAAATTCGTCATTGTCACTTATCATGATTATATTATTTATTTGGCTTAGTTGTGCTTAATTGATCACTGCACCACTGCTTCAGTAACAGTTGTAACGATCAGACACGTGCACGAATTACGTTGCGAGCGCACTTAACCTCACCTCAAGGCATGTTTTAATGTCTATTAAAGGGGGAATCATACATGCTGCTGAAGTAAAATCTAAACATGTAATAAAGAGAGGAGAAATAATTATCTTCTGTAATGTCGCTCGGTCGATCGTATGCGGCATCTGAGCTGAAGCCAAAGAAGCCTTCATCGAAACCTAATTCGATGTTCTTAAAACCTGGAACTAATATGGAACTTTTCCCGATCGATGGTAAAGTCACCTGATAACCGATCGCTGCGAAGAGGTTGCACCATGGGACTGCGATCGAATCGGCGATCGTTTGCATTAGGAAGTTGAGGCGAGGAAGGTCAGAGGCGAACTCTTCGGGCGATCCATTGTCCGTGATCGTTACGTTTGGAGCTGTGAAAACCGCAACCACCCTGTTGCTGAACGTAAGAAAGGACACGTCTACCGATTTGTGGACGGTCATAGGTAGTGTCGCCACCGTCACATCGGATGTATCACCTGGAATGACGATGCATAAGTTGATCTCCGTTTCAGATGAGAAGGCTTTTCGGGAGAACTTTACAGAAGGTGGGCTCGTTACTTGGATGGAGAATTTAACGGATGAAACGTTTGGGTACTTTTCGGCGATGTTTGGAAAAATGGTTCTGAAGCAAAACGTGTCATCACAGCGGGTGTCGAAGGGATTTTGGTAGTATCTGTAAATTGGCCGCCAGAAATCATTTGTGATAGTTGCTGACAACACGTCCATGTATTTATTAAAGATGGCATCCAGCAGCGTGTTTATGACGTAATCGGATATGTAGAGTCCTACCATGGAAGAGTTTGGAGGCGGTGGGTTTAGGTCATGCGGCTCAATCGAAGCTCCTTCATGGTCGCCAACCACTCCAAACGCTCCGTTGAAAGCGAACTCGATGTAGTCTGGTTCCGAGATAGGGTGTCTCACTAGGTTGCTGTCAAAATAGATACCTGTGGAACAGTAGAGATTTTGGTTCAAAGCGTCTAGACCTTTAGGAATCTCTAGAGCGACTTGTCTTGCCAGTTTGCACATCCCATCTCTCACAGATTTATTCACTACATCTTGCCATTGATCATCCATATATCTCAATATGAAATCGTCAAATTTCGAAGAATTGCCAACTTTACTTCTTATTTGCATGATACTGTCGATCACGGGGATATCGACTGAGCACCGGGTCAGCGATATGCGTAGCTTTCTATTGGGTCCTCTGGTGACCGCGAGCTCCGCAGAAAATGATAATCCCGTTAAGTTATAACCAACCACACCATTAGCGTACGCGCGTTCGTTGACGTCTGTCGTCGTGAGATAAAAGTCGTAGCCGACGTTAAGTTTGTCTACAACAAATTTCCAATCAACGATGCCTCCGCTACGGATTGTCACATTCGACATTGAACGATATCTGTCGATGATTGAGGGTGTGACCTTTAGAGAACAGGTGTCGAATTTGCCCTCACAGGTTTTTCTCGATACGGTGTTGACGCGATACATGTTTTGCAACATTTTTTCGGCAAGAAAGTTCTTCATCGCAGCATCGCTGGCAAAGTTGAGGGCTGACGATGTAAGTCGTACGACTATTCCTGGTGGCTTATCAACAGGAATAGAAGCGGACGAATAGCTGAACATATTGAGGATAAGGAAAAGCAGGATGCCATGGTATAACGGCATCATAGCTCAAAGCTTTGGGCCTCACTGTATCGATGAACCTGTTCTTTGTTATCAAACAGTTAGAACTATTGAATATAACCAATTATGATCGCTGACGACCGAAACTAATGCTTTTATGTAGGCCTCTAGGCATACTCAGTTTGTGTATTCATGTATCAGATGTTTTGGACTCGTCTGTTGGTAACAGGTTGCAAGCGCTTCAACTACAACACACCAGGCAAATACACCTATGTCGCGGGCTTTAATTAAGTAAAAATAATTGAAGTTCTTGATTTCGTTTGGATGAAAATCAATAAAGAGAAGTATTTTGGACTTTGCAATCTTCATTGGAGATAATTTTTGCGCGAGACAAATTTCATTTTCGCGAACACGAGTATTGATTGAAATTCGTGTTTAAGAATCTTGTTATTGACGAAATTGTAACAGATTCGCCTTCTATGGACTGTCTCGCATTGTTACGTAATTAGTCGAACGATCACGGATAATTTACCTGTTGAAACTGTTTCTTACAAACTTCAATACATCACAGGCTGGATATAACTTGCTGCAAGTGTGTTCGTAGAAGAAGACATGATGCACGAAGTCCTCAGAGGCTGGTATAGCAGCAATCGTTGCATACAGGGTCTGCGCGACTTCTTGGCTCCACTTGAATTAAGAATGGCGTCAAAAACATCTGACAAGCAGTGTTTTCTCTAATTTCCTGGAGGTCGTGTGCGCAAGAATTTTTGTGTGCAACATTTTAGAAATGGTGTACTCTTTTGTGCGCAGGTCCTACCTGAATGATGATTATGTTGAGATTATATCTAAAAGCAGAGTTGTATGGTCTCGAGCCAGTGTCTCGGTCTCGAGACGTCTCGAGACAGTTTTTTAGTGTCTCGGTCTCGGAAGCTTGTTGTCTCGGTCTCGAGGTAGTGTATCGATTTTCATAAACTGTCTTGAAATGAAAGTCTTGTTCCGTCTCGAACAAGCGGTTTCGATAAGTTTCGCGCTAACTGTATTAAAATCTTGCACTAGAGACTGAAACCTGAATCTGCGAGAAAAGGTGATGCTGGTTAACGCGCGAGTCACATGATACTGAAATCAATTCAATTATCCTAACGTGGAAAAATGTCTGAGAGAGAATCTGAAAAGGTGAAGTTTGCGTTTACGCAATTTGAAGTTATTGACAAAACAATAGCCTAGCTATTTGTCATTGATGTAAAAGCACCATAGCCGAAACGTTCGGAACAACTTCCGAGTTTCTCAGGGTGAGTAGGGATATGCGCAAATTTATAATTTCGTTTGGTATATGATATCGAATTTGCTTGTTTAAAATCGTCTGGAAGATTTCAGACGTGTCTAAAAAGGCCTTCTTTATATTATTCAGAAGATAGGCCGACGAAGAAATCTCGAAAAAGATCAAACGCAGAAATAAAAACTGTTCTCAGGAATTGGTACTATTAACATTATAAGTTTCAAATTGAAATTACAAATGAACCTAATTCCTGAAAACTGATGCATCAGCATTTTATTGCATTTTATATAACATCACTTGTATTTTACTATCTCATACTGTCTCATACTGTCTTGAACCCAGTGTCTCGGTCTCTGTTTTGGTATCTCACTGTCTCGGTCTCGTCTTGGTCTTGAAGTTTCAAGTCTTGCATACGAAACTGTATAAAAGTCTATATTTTTATTTTATTTATTCTGAAATGTGATATCGCGCTTCTTCCAAAAGTTTTCACTCGGCCTGGCAATTGCGAAGAACTTGCTCAAGGTCCCTACACAGTGACAACTGCAGTTGCGTTTTCGAGGCATGTGCACTTCTGAGCAAAAAATGTTGGAAAAAGGGCGATATCAAATCTCTGAATAAATAAATAGTCTACATACCCATAGCCTCTAACCGACCACCTACAGAGCCCAGCAACTACTGCATTAAGTGCAATGAAAACACAACCACGAACATCAATGTTATCGTTGTCATTGTCGCCAACCTGCATAGCCGGCCTCCTGGGTGGCGAGGTCGGGCACCGCACGAGGGCGCCGACAAGTTGGGGCGCCGACAATTTAGCCGACAACTTTTTCAACTTTTGTGATTTTTCATTTCATGGTTGTTAAAACCATATTTTATGTTCCTTCTTTTGTCTAATTTTATTCTTTAAAACGTCTTTGACGTAGTCTCTGTACTTTCAAGCATTCAGCTAAAAGTAAACAAATTAAACTTTCAAATATAATTGTATTTTTAATCAATGATAATTCACATAAATGGAAGTTAGAAGTCATCAATCCGCTGTTTTCAATGAAAGACATATTTGAACAGTAGATGAATTTTCGAAAACCTGGGGTTAATTTAAATGTAGACAATCCACCAGAAAGAAGAGAACTTGTAAAATTGTGTGCCTATCTTGAACCTCAGTGAATGAAAACTGACTTTAGCGGTACACTACTATGGGATGAACTAACCAGTATTAAAACTTTTCTTTCTAGTTAATAATAAATTTGCTCCACACGTTGTGCAAAAATTTATACAACAGTATAGGCCTAGACCTACTATTTAAGAGCTATGTCCGAATATACGGATTGCAATGCGAATTTTACTAGAAATTCCTGTAACTGTGGCAAGTGCGGAACGAAGGTTTCCAAACTGAAATTAATCAAGACCTATCTACATTGTAAGGTGTACAATGTCACAAGATGGACCTTCCAATTTAGGAACTCTATCCATTGACAATAAAATCGCCCAAAATATAGACTTTTTCTGTTATAATTGAAAATATCGCCGATATAAAGGCCCGAATAGTTAACATCGGATAGGCTTTTAAGATTGCAGTTATTTTCTGTTCTTGTTTGTGTTGAATATGTTCCTTGTACTAATTTGTAATTTTTTTACTGTTTAATCTACAAATTATATACTTTTATCTATGGAGTCTGGACATAGACTAATAATAACGATGTGTTTTTGCACTAACAATCAATAAAAATAGTTAAATTTTCTCATTTTGAAAGGGGCGCATGAAAAACTCTGCTCCAGGGCGCCAAGGAGACCAAGGCCGGCTCTGCCTATTTCATCAGAGCAATCGTAATTAGACTGATTAATTACTTGACTGATGAGTTAAGAGATGCGGCCTTAAGCGCTGACTTTTGAATCACATGTAATGCGTGCTCTATAAGGCAGAACAATCTGTAGACCATAACAGACGAAAAGAACAGAAGAATGGTGTTCTATTCTTATTGTGCTGGTATAACAATTATAATTAGCAGTAATTAATTAACTCATGCCCTATTCGGATAAATGGAAGATTCGACATAACTAGGGTTCGTGTCAGTACCGAGTTGCGTGTCCTTATACCGTTTTCCCTCCAACTGCAGCCTGTATCTGCAATCTTCGCCCTAGATCGCATCCATTTGTACTTAGAAAAACTATGACAATTTTTTCATTCCTTGAGTGTTAGGCCTTTATCGCTGTTAAGTGTTAACTCTTAATAATCTTATGCTACTTCTCTTTATTTTTATCGATTGTAAACAACTGCGATTTGTCAGCTGGTATAATAATAAACGAAGATTATATTAATGGTCTTTGCAACTACTCGAGTTGACGAACGGAGGTCATTTACATCCTCGATTCACGACACTGCTGATCGCTCGTATCGGAAAATCTTCGTTTTACACTCTCAATAGAAAGAATTAATTTCTGACAACTCAATGCAGATCATCCTCAGTTCACGACGGTCAGACTCTCACTGCTCCGTCGACTTTGCTAATCGCACACGACATCTTTTCCTTCGGAGATTTCACAGTTCGTCGAGACTTTAGCTGATCCAACCACGATTCTCCAAATAAGTTCCTTTGATCCAGAAACTTTGAAATAACACTGCACCTCATCTATAATTTTTATAATATCGACCACCTATTAACACCGATATAATCAAGAATATAATAATTAGTCTATTTCGGTTTATGTCGATACACGACATTGAGCACACCAGAGCATCAACTATCAACCTATGGTATCGTTGAATGTGGTTATTGGTTCATTTCTTATATGTATAGGCGCAGAAAAGGTAAATAAAGGTTAAACAAGTCGTAATTTTTCATCGAGGTCATTGAGTCGAAGTCGGCGCTGAGACGAATGGCTCCTGTATACAAATGAATGTCAGTGTTGACCAAACGTATAAAATTTGGATGACGGAACTCTCCAAAGAATTTCATCCTCGGGATCAATATCAAATCAACGATCGTCTGCAGTAGGCTTCGGAAACGAAGCAGATAGACTCCAAACTCGTTCGACGGACCGTTGTCCCTGATCTCAAAATCTAAATTAGAGACATCCACCGCCAACACTTTGTCATCGGACATATAAGTAGTCGCCTTTATTCTGACGGTCATGGGATATGTCGGCACTCTCACATCGGTTCCATTGACTGCAAACAAGATGCTTAATTCGAACTCGCCCTGCAATTCTAGAAACATCCCGTTGAAAAGCACAGATGGTTGAGTCGTGGCGTCGATTACAAACGTAACGGAAGAACTCGGATATCTCTCAGCAATGTTTGGGAAAATGGTCCCGAAGCAAAATTCGTCCTCACAAGTGGTGTCGAAAAGTTTGCGGTATTTTATGTACTTTGTAGGCAACATATCCTTTGAGATATTAAGTTTGAACCTCTGTTTTCTGTACAGGATATCAAGCAGTCTGTTGAAAACGTACTCGGATATGTAAACAGCTACCATGGACGATTCATAGCTCTCTAGTTGAAGGTATGGCGGCAGAATTGGAGCCCTTTCATCATCACCAACCATTTGAAATTCTCCACTAAATGCTGCCTCAAGGTGGTCATCTTTTAAGGTAACTTCACTCGTCAACTTGTCGTCCAAAACGAAACCTTGAGAAGACGAAAGATCCTTGTACAACCAGATGAGATAATCAGGCATCCACTTATTGAGGAAGCTAGCCATCTTGAACATCGCAGCATTCACAGAATCGTACACTCTGTCCTGCAAATAGGCATGAAACCGTCGGTAATACAAATCGCGGAACTTTAGAGAATTTTTGTTTTCCCATGCAACAATGGCGCCGCCATTCACGTCACTATTTTTCGCGTCTACGTGAATCGAACACTGGTTCAAGGAAAGGGTTTGAATTCCATCGAAACCTTTACCAAGAGAAAACTGAGCCACAAGCGACAAACCCATCAATAGAACATGAGCACTCCCTTTCACATATGTGGTTTCAAAGCCATCGGTGGCCGTCTTGAGCTCGAAGTCGAAACCAATATCGAGTTCAGCCCCGGTTAAATTCCACCCGATGCTGATTCCTTCTGTGAAAGAGACGTTTGATGTGGGAGGAGTGTAATAGTTGACGGTGAAGTTACGCAGAGAACAGATGTCGAATATACAACGTTCAGTTTGGTTCATGTCACGCAAACTGTCTCGAACTTCGTCGGCCAAGAGGTACTTCGCCACATAATCACTTGCAAAGGTCAGAGCGGACGGCTTCAGTCGTACAACTATCCCTGGAGACTTCTCCCCAGAACAGAAGCATAACCACAAAACACTCAGAATGAGAGCGCCAGCCGACATTCTAAACGTTCCTCGCACTCTCTGTTGACGATCCTACTGTAGTATCACACTGCCACTACCGCTGAATTACAGCAATTAGCACACTCGGTTTTGTGTAGGCCTGTGTCCTGCTGCAGCTGCATCAGATGTGTTAGACCTGTCAAAGCGCATGTTGCTGTTCAGTGTAGCAAGTATATATATATAATTATATATATACACATATATACACATTAATTAACATATATATATACATATATATACGACAAAATTTGACTGCACAGCGAAATAAATCACCGGTGGGAAATCACCGGGGGGGGGAAATCACCGGGGGGGAAATCACCGGGGGGAAATCACCGGGTGGGAAATCACCGGGGGGTAATCACCGGGGGGAAATCACCGGGGGGGAAATCACCGGGGGGAAATCACCGGGGGGAAATCACCGGTGGGAAATCACCGGGGGGGAAATCACCGGGGGGGAAATCACCGGGGGGGAAATCACCGGGGGGGAAATCACCGGGGGGGAAATCATCCGGGGGAAATCACCGGGGGGAAATCACCGGGAGGAAATCACCGGGGGGAAATCGCCGGGGGGAAATCACCGGGGGAAATCACCGGGGGGAAATCACCGGAGGGGAAATCACCGGGGGGAAATTACCGGGGGGAAATCACCGGGGGGAAATCACCGGGGGGAAATCACCGGGGGGGAAATCACCTGTTCCGACGTCCAAGGGATCTATTCTTGAATAGCAACATTAATCCAAAAGCTTGACAACCTTCTGCAAGTCATGAGACACATAATAACGATTGCTAGAAATTGGCGATGTAGGCCTAAACCAATAAAAACTAATATTATAAATTGACAATACAAACTCATCTATTAATATATTATATTGCCAACACTTATTTAGGCGCTGGGTTAAAAATGGGTAACGATACCATCACGATTTTATGTACACACCGCAACCAGAGGCGGCGATCTCGTTTCACAGGGTGGAGGGACTCCCACTGAGAGGGGTAGGAAATGTGGTGGGACACACGTAAAACGTGTCCTCTCTCTGTGAAAGGTAGGGGACTTGACCCCTTCGACTCCTCTGGATCACCGCCTCTGACAGCAACGCTTATTCAGAAAAACCACTTATTATCCACATCGCTATCTGCTTAAAATGACGAGTAAGTTACAAATAGAGACATGAAGATGAGTATAGCAGGACTATGTGATTCTACTTTCTCTCCGTGCAAGAAACTGAGATTTCGTGTGTTGACCGTTGATCATAGATTGACCTTAGATTAACTTTAGATTGGTCATAGATTGACGATAGATGAGTCATAGATTGACCATAGATTGGGCATTATGTGGACCACAAACTGACCTTTAGGCATTGTAGCAGCGCCAATTAAATGTTAGTCACGCCGTGAGTCGAAATACGAGTCAATCCCTAATATCTTGATCTTCTTGAGTCTTGCCTCGCTTATTCTTCCGTTCTCGGAAGCATGTTTCCACGCAGTGGTTCCAATCCAATTAATTTATCTCTAATTTAAGCTTAGGTATAAGGCTTATATAGCATTTATCCCAATGACATCCGGTTACAGCGTTGATCCGAACCGCTGCAATTTATAATTGTTTCGCGTGGGTAGTTATCTCATTAGAAGCGCTCGTGACTAAGCTGGTGCCCTGGAACCTTAGAAGTTTTGAGGTTACGATCACTATTACGATTATGATCGTCGGCAGATGTAGGCCTTATTGCACAGTACGATTGGTCTATGGAAGTCACTGGGTTACATTACAGTGTTGGAGGCTCTGTCCAATTGGACAGAGCCTCCATAAGGCAAACTAGAACCCATTATGTTTAGGCACCCACTAGCGTTGTAAATATGAGCGTGGTGGCTGATAATTTCAATAATTTGCTCAATCAAAAGATACCGTCTTGCCCTATTCGACCTCTGGTATTTTTAAGAGCCATCTGGCCCTTGAACAACTTTCCGTTTAAAATACATGTATCTGCCATTATCTGGGGTTTAAACATCTATCCTTTGAACCATCTGCCCTTTGAACCACCTGTCTTTAGATAAATCTGTCCGTTGAACCATCTGACAGTTGAACTGTACAGTGTCCGTTCTAAGACTCTAAGCTAGTTCTTTAATAAAAAAGACGAACCGAACACAGAATTTTGAGCAATCAATTCTATTCAGGTTGTAGCCTATACGAGCCACAAAGAGTTGAAAATCATGAACAATTCATTTACGTATGTCGCATTTCATCAAATGGATAATTCAGTAAGCAGTAACAATTTCAATTTATGAACGAACACCTTATTGTTTAGACTATCATTGAATTTCGGTTTAATTATACTTTTAAGATACACAGATGAACTAAAAATAAATACATTATTCTATTGCTTATATTGAACCGTAGTGTTTTTGCGCATTTGCTCAACCTTCTTTTTAATGTATTTTATTGGAATGTCTTAAAATATGTCTTCACATAAAAATAACAGTATTATCAATAATAATTATTGAATGGGTGATGCACTGTGCTTTTGCTCAACTTTCATTTTATTAGATATAACCAGACCATATTCTGCGGTGTAGTCTTCTAAAGGAATTTCTTGAAGTATTTGGTAGATCAGAGAAAGGCACGATTCTACATCCAGACGTGGATCAGCCAACCATCTGGCGGTAAAGAGATGAACACAAACTATAAAGATAGTGATCGTCTTTAAAAGGAGGCGTTGGATCCGCAGTGAAGTCTGTGCTGAAACGTACGGCGTGTTGGATGACATTCATATCAGTGTTGACCAAACTCAGACCATTCGAGAAGTGCAGAGGGAGTCCGATCGCTCCCAAGTAGTTGGCCTGCGGAACGATGATCAAATCCCCAATCATTTTCATGAAGAAGTTGAGGCGAGGTATATACGGAACGAACTCCTTCGGCGAACCATCGTCCGTGATCGTTATGTTGGGGGCTGAGACCACGCACTCCACTCTGTCTCTGGACACAAACACGGTTTTCGACATGGAGACGGACATGGAGAGTTTTGCCACAAGCGACTCTGATCCATCCACGTGTGGTATCACGATACTCAAGTCAAACTTTCCATCAACTCGTTCGGACCCAGTGTAGAAGGTCACCTTCGGGCGGCTGCTGGCTACAATTACGAATGTAACGTAACCGTTCGGGTACATCTGCGAAATGGTTGGGAAGGTGGTTCCGAAGCAAAATGTATCCTTACACGTGGTGTAGAAAAGACTGCGGTAACTGCTGTAGCTCGGCGGAAGAGAGTCCTTTGTGATCTTTATTGACAGCCAGCCTCCTCTGAACAAGACATCACACAGTGTGTTGACGACGTATTCGGACATGTAGACGGTCACCATTGAGTAATCTGGTTGGAGATCGAAGTGAGGCGGAGTAATAGATGATCCCACTCCGCCTTTAGCCATTTTGAATTCTCCTCTGTGGGCAACCTCAAGGCACTCGGTTTCCAAGTAAAGGTCATTCACCAAAGTGTCGTCAAATACGATTCCGAACACAGATGTCAATATCGTGTTGAGCCAGATTGCACTGTCAGATAACGCACGAGCAATGTTGCCAGCCATATTGCACATGGCGGAGCTGAGAGTGTCATTCACTCTCTGCTGTAAATAGCCCTGAATCCTATTGTTAAAGAGATCCTTAAATTTCTGCGAATGGTCGACTTTCCATTTTGCAACAGCGTCACTCTTAAACACAAGGGCGTGTGCGGAACACTTGGTAAGTAAAATTTTCAGCTTTTCATTCCTTTGACCTTTGAGGTCAATATCAGCTGCCAGTGACAAGTCCACAACATGAATGCTAGCAACACCATTCACTTGTGCGTTGCTATCGTCATAGGTCTTCTTGAATTCAAAGTTGAAGTCGATATCGAGTGCGGCTCCATCTAAGTTCCAATTGATGCCAACTCCACGTTTGAATGTCACTCTCGACTTTGGAGGGCGGTAGTTGTTGACTGCGACGACCTGCAGAGAACAACCGTCGAATGAGCAACTCTTCGTTTGGTTCAAGTCACGCAAACTGTTGAGAATATAGTCGACCAGGAAGTGCTTTGCCCAAAAATCACTCGCAAAGATGAGAGCGGACGGCTTCAGTCGTGCAACTATTCCTGGAGATCTATCACCAGAGCAAAAGCTGAACCACAAAACACTCAGAAAGAGAACGCGAACAGACATTTCTCTATCTGTTTGTTGACGATCCTGCTCTATGTTCTCACTCAGCCACGACTGCTGAATTAAAACAATTAGCTGGAGTTTATATATAGGCCTACTCAACTTTGCTTAGTCTTGCAACAGTGGAACGTGTCTAAGGGCAATAGCTTGCTCGCGTTTTCCTCCGTTCCAGACTTCAATTAGACTAAGTAAAATAATCGATGTTAGTGATTGTGTTTTAATGACTCCTAATGGAGAGATTTTTATATTTAAACGTTTTATTATTCTAGTACACAAATATTGATTGAACATCTGCAATTCAACCGATAAAATCTTGCTATTGACTAAATTGGAGATAAATGATAATCTTGCACTTAAAGACTGAGTCGCATTATTATTCGCACGATCACGGGAGATGATACGTTGAAAGCTGAGACACGTTTTGGCGGACTACAATTAATCAATGTCAAGCTTCTGTTGTGTAATTCGTCTGAAAAATTATAGTTGCCTGCAGGAACACCATGATGACTCACGAAATGATTGGCAAAATTACAACTTTATATCGAGGTCATATTAAACTAGTCGCTCATATGCTCCCAGGTTTCATGCTTTATTACCATATACGACCGCATGTAAGATAATGAAGCGATCAATTCCGACGAGTGACTGCTCCCTTTGAAAATCTTCCGAAACTGGTGAGTGATAACTGTGAAGTTCCATGCTGCACCTGTACACATATTCCAGCCTTAGACCACACAATTTACTCCACTGTTTACACTCTGACAGTGCCAGTCCCAAGCCAGGACAAAGGAGGAGGATGACGCTAATGAATATATACAGACAGTGTTCTTGGAATGCTACACCAAATAGTAAAAAAAGCAAAATGACCTTGTACGGTTTAGCACCTATATGTGGTTCAATTTTTATTATCTATTTATTTATTTGGAGGATTTATATAGCGCCCCTTCAGACATTTACTCAGAAGCGCTCCCGACCCAACACCGGCGAAATATTATTGAAAATATTATATTGAAATATTTCCATTAAGCGTCTAGCTGCTAATCGAATTCTATTCCAAATAGAGTATAAATACTAGAAAGTCGGTTTTTCAGAGGATTTTTATTCTTTCTTAATTAATTGTATTTCAAAGAAACAAACATCTCGTCAGTAAAAACATCAGATATCGATGTTGCGTAGTTATAATCCACCGCAGATTACAGCAATAAGAAAGACTGCGTAAACAATGTGTCATGTTCTCCTAAGTTATACCCCTAACTATACATGTAGTTTATGTACATGTTATATGTAGCCTAGTTATCTGAACGCCTTACTCTTTATAGGCGGCATCAGTTTCGACGAGAATGAATCCCTCTCGCAGGGTCAGTTGAGGACGATTGAAGTTGATATCCCTCAACTTGGGCAGCTGAAATCCGATGGTCGCAACACGGTTGAGCTGAGGTACAATTCGAGCCTGGCAATATATTTCGATTATTTTGTTCAGATAGCCTAACATGTCATCCCGAATCAATTGTCTAGAATCCGAAAGTAAGACAGTAGTGTGGGTGATGGCTACACTGGCGTTGACGACCCTCCCGACGATTCTGTTGTTTTCAATCCAGGCAGACCCATGCACCAGTCCGTTGAATGCGACAATAACTAGGTCAACATGGCGTCCGTTGTTCACACTGACCGTTACCTTCGCCTCACCCTCCAGGCTGATTTGAACCGTTCCGTGCGAAATCTTTACCGTTGGAGGTCGAACCACGCTCGTAATCAGCTCTGCCGAACTCTCCGGATGGAGGGCAGCAACGTTTCGGAAGATTGTTCCGAGGCAAAGAAGAGTACAGGTCATGTCAAGAAGGTTTCTCGATGCCACTGGCAAATCGTTTTTGGTGAACGTGTAGGACAGCTGGCCGTGTTTCTGCATGACGTAGACTAGCGTGTTGATGACGTAGTCGGACACGTAGATGGCTACCATCGACGACGAATGACGTTGTATCGGTGATGGTTGCACTGGAGGTCCGTGTGGGTCTCCAATCCAGCGAAATTGTCCTCTGTGGAAGGACTCGACATAGTTGTGGCCGTAGTTCGGGCTCTGAGTGAGACCGTAGTCGAGTACAAACGTATTCTGAATAAGGATCTCCGTCTGTAGGTTGGTCAGTTCCATGGCACCATTTGTTTCGATCGTTCGCCGAACTGCTCTACACACAGCCTCCGAAATTTCATTCCTGACCTTTCCCTCAACGAACCGGTACAGAAGGTTGTACAACCAGCTCACCAGGCTTCCGCGGAACTTCGCACGTGCTCGGCCAACTGACGCAGAACACTCTAGCATGCTGATGGTAGGGTTGCCATTGGTGGCCATTCCCAGAGACACCCGGGTATCGATGGAAACACCGGACAACGACATCGTCAGAGTTCCGCTATCACTCAACGAAAACAGACTGCGTTTATGGCGATATCTCCAGTTACCTCCGACGGTAATATCCGCGTTACGTAGCTGCCAGTTCACTCCGCTTCCGCTGTTGACTGTGACGGTCGATCCAGGTGGGCTGAATTCCTTCACATGGAGGTTTGTCAGGGAGTAGGTTGTCTTTCCGGAGCTTCCGCTTGCGTCCGGAATGCTCACTCCGTTCCTGATGTGATCGGATAGAAGTCGGATGGCTCGCTGAGCGGCGTAGTCAAGCGCTGATTGGGACAGACGGACCACAACGCCAGGATTCTTTTCTTGCGCTCTGTTCAGGACCAGCAGAGAGCAGCACATCACCAGGAGGATGGCTCGCAATGGCGACATTTTCAATTTTATTCCACCTAAAGATAATATTAAGAAAACAGCCGAATGAAGAGACTAAGATATGAATGTTGTTATCCATACGTCAGCGCTGAGAAAAAGTTGCATCAAGAAATAAACCTATCGAAAATGGACTCAGACACGCGACACGGCTTACAGTATTTAGAGTTTTGACCGCACGACTAATTGAGCCTCGGTTTTTGGCCTTTTGCCCATAAAATTAATGCCATAAATATTACAAAAGCCATTGTATGCAAGTAGAATGGATTGAGTGACGTCAACGACAATGATCGTTGCTGTTTCTACATCAAATTGCGTTTTGAAATTGGTCTACTAAAAGGCAATCCTATACCTACCTACTAATTCGCTTATCAGTCTCCAAATTATTTCCTTCGCAAAGCAAACCACTAAACTATTACGTGCGATTGCGAATGAATGCCCATTTCATCTACTTTTTTTAACACAATGGCCATCTTCGAAGAGTAATGGACGACACACAGCAGCGGAGGCGAGATCCATTCCTCTCAAAAGATTGACTAATCATCCACTCGCCAGACGCTTGTTAAATCAGATGGAGGCCACAGCGGTCGCCTTGCATATCTGTCGTACAGTGTAATTCGACTCCTCTAATAACTTGAGATCATCCGTTCACACTATGCTTGTAATCATACTGTAGCTGTGCCACTTCACATGTGGTTTAATATCTATTACGTTCATTCATTCATTCACTCATTCACTCATTCATTCCTCTATTCACTCGCTCCTTTATTCACTCATTCACTCATTCACTCACTTATTCTTTTATTTATTCATTCATTCATATAATTCATTCAGTCATATAATTCACTCACTCACTTATTCACTCTCTCATTCATTCGTTCATTCATTCATTCGTACATTCTTACTTAACAACGCCCATTCATCGCCACTGAATTGGGAAATCAGGGACTGGTTCCAGTTTCGAAAGCAAACGGACCTGCTGTTTGCATGACCGACCAGAACACTTAACCTTCGACCCGAGCGACCGTACTAGCTCCGTGTGTACACTGACCTGCAATCAGCGATCCCGGCCAAGCAGTGAAACACAGCCTTGCACACGTTCGGCAGCAAGTTCATACCTGTAAGAGAGGTGTATGGTGACGGTGGGTTAAGAGAGGCGTAGGGGGACGGTGAGTGGATGGGTCCCTTGCTCGGCGTGTGGCCACCGTGTATAATAACTTGAAAATTATCAGGTGGACACAACTACTGCGGCTTTAATGTCACTGCAACGCTAGATACTAATACATGAAAACGATGTTTATTAGATTCTAAGCAGGCTTCGGGATTTCCGGAAATCTTCGGCAGTGTCCGGAATGAGACCTGTAGCAGTTGGTATATCGATTTCTATCGGATAGGTTTAAAACTGCGATTGGGACGAAACTGTTGTCGTTGAGTCGAGCTGGGTTGACCCCAATTATGTACCACGATCTGGAAAGGACCTGATTTCACCTGTCAATCGTTTTGCGAATGAGCGTGTCTCATCGAGTTACTTTTCCGAGTTCCCTGTAGATATCTCTAGACTAAGATCACTTTTATGATTACTATTGCGATTACTATAGCGATTACTACTCGAGATGGGGAAAGCGCAGAGCACAGAGGCTGCGTCAAAAGGTGCCTCGAGGTCTGTCTCCCAGAATCCGGCGGGTTCTCCCGATGCGGCCAAGGTGAGGAATCCGAAAGCGGGTGCGAAGAAGAGTAGGAGCGACCGTCCGGTCAGCTATCACGGTCCAGTGGCTGCCGATTCGAAGGATATCCCGGTGTTCAACACCAAGAGCTCAACACCGCAACTGAGCGGACGGTCTCAACAGACGAAAGAGGTGGGCTATGGATTCGATTACTACACATACACTCTGCCACTCACACTCTCTGTCTCTGTCACAGTTGTCACTCTATGTCTATCTGTCTATCTGTCTGTCTGTCTATCTGTCTGTCTGTTTGTCTGTCTCTCTGTCACTGTTTTTCTCTTTATCTGTCTGTCTGTCTGTCTCTCTCTCTGTTACACACACACACACACACACACACTTTTTCTTAATCACAACTTACTCAAGCGAATTAGAAACCACATTGCCCTGTAGCGGACAAAATTATTGACATGTGACAATAGCTTTAATTTGGTAACTGCTAAGTGTAGATAATGCGGTAGTCAATACAACTGGAGAATATCTTATTATTTACTATTTCAGCTAGCTTCATATAGACGATGTCGTTTAGTGGAATGCTGTAGTAAGTAAGTAGAGGATCGCAGGTTCGAACCAGCCTCATGCGTGTAGCGGTTTTGGACAGTCAGCACAAAATATTGCATGTAGAGCAGGCAACAGAATGTCAGAAAACCACCTCACTTACATCATTTTTTTGGGCAGAGAACTCATCGTCATCACCATCATTATAGTCGTCGTTATCATCATCGACATCATGGTCAACAACATCACCATCATCATCAACATCATCATCAACTGACCAAGTTAAAAGATAATCAAATTAACTTGCTAGGGCTGCAAGCTAGATCTATCGCCAACTTTTAAGTCAGGCCCTGTTAAATACTGCAGGTTATTCCACCTGGAATGTCAACCTCATTTTCAAGCTCATGTCTAGACTGTTTCCCGCACGCTATCATTTCCTCCCGCGGCTTCCGAATAGTCTATAGCGTTCAAGGAGCTATTTAAAATATTTCGATACGATACGATAAGGCTTATCGACGGCGATTGACTTGATCGGAAGTGGAAAACGATGTCGGCATCTCGATAGGGTCAATGAGGCGCGTATTAGCTCGTAAGTGCTACGTTGAAGACGAGTCAGTTATGCGAATGGTCCGCGAAACTGCTCAACGCCCAGTTTGAAGTATCCGTGTATTTGAAATGCCGAAACAAGCAAACAAGTCGTTATTGTTAGCCAGGTTGTCTCGTCCTGTGGACTGAGAATATTCAAGTGCAGTTCATCGATGGAGTATTAAATATTTCGGAGATATATTCTTCTTCAAAGTCAACCGTGTTTTGAAGGGGGCTTGTGGGGGTGTGTGGACCTCGCGCCATCTTCAATAGACTATAGACCATAGGAATGCGTGATAACGACCAAAACAAGGTCGGACCGGGTAATTGCAACCTTATTATGTGTACCGAAGTGCTCGGCTTAATGAGTCTCGGGGAGGGGAGAACGCGAACTGCTCGCATCGCAATGAATGTCGAGTGTAGCGTTGAAATGCGAGGTTAATCTAGAAGGAAGTTTGATATATGGTGACACTGCAGCGTTGAAGGTATTAATAAAGTGATTGCGATAGCGATTTGGATTTAACGACAGCTCATGACAAAGGCAATTGCCGTCGGCAGAAATTAAATACGCAGCTATATAACCTAGGTAGCTACAAATATACAGAATAAAATAATCTCTGTCATTTTTATAAAACATTACCTATGTAATAATATGTAGGCCCTATACTATTCTAATGTATTCTGTTCTCATAGCTCCATTGACTCGTTATTTCAGATTGTGAATGCTGAACTGTCCTTAGCTGCTGATTGGTTCTGTGCTAACAAACTCTCACTTAACCTGGATAAAACCAATTATGTGCTATTTAAATCTCATAGGAAATGTTGTCCTAAACAGCAACCCAAGCTCAGTGTTAATGATATTTGCCTCAGTCCTGCTGAGTCCACCAAATTCCTGGGAGTATATGTCGATCAGCACCTGACTTACACTAGGCCTAGTGTATAAAAAAACATCTCAAAAATTGCCAAAAACACCGGAATTTTTGCTCGCACTGCTCATATTTTATCTCCATCTATTTGGCTGAAATTATATTATTCTTTAGTATATCCGTATTTAGCATACTGCAATTTAGTTTGGGCCTCAACCTATGCCACCCGATTACAGAGATTGGTTACATTACAGAAACGAGTGATCCGTATTGTGGCTGATACTACTTATGGATCTCATAGTAAGCCGCTATATCATCAGTTCAGAATAATAAGACTTGACTAAGTCCGAACTTTTAAAACTGGTGTATTTATGTACCGATATAGTCAAGGGCTCCTACCTCATGTATACAAAGATTATTTTATTCTTGCCTCAGAAACTCATTCTTACCTTACTAGAAATTCTTGCAACTATAGAAAGGTCTTTGCCAGAGCTAACACTCTTCTGTTCTCAATTAAATCTAGTGGTGCTGGAATTTGGAATGAAATTCCAAAAGAAATTAGACAATCATCCTCTATTTCGTCTTTTATGAATAAGCTACGCAACTACTTGGTATATAGAAAAATAATTAACCTCATGGTGAACTGCATAATTAATCTACTTGCTAGTCCCATTTTTTTAAATAAAAAACTCTATTTCACTATCTTTTATTTTATAATTTTGTTTGTTTTAGTCAAGACTCATGTGTATTTAAACGCTAGATTTCATTGCTGTGTTTCACTTGGCCGTCTGTGTTTGTCTTAAATTGTAGTCTACATAGGTTTCCATACTAGCGGGATCGTTGCTATCCCTTCAGCGCATTTCCTTTTGGCCGCTATCAACCATAACGTGTAGTTTTTGTATTATATTATATTTTTTTATATTTTTATACTTATATTTTTTGTTTGCTACACAATAAACGATTTGGTTTGATACAACATAATCTGGGGGAAAATATAAATAATATATATATATATAACGTAATCAATGTTATTTTCTGTATATATATATACATACAGCAATATATGCGCACCTCACTTATATATATGTATGTATATATATATATAGTCATAATGCACACATCACGTATACATGTATATATGTAGAGAGAAAGTAATTATATTTAGCCCATATATATATATATAACGCATAATCTGTAATTTATTTGTTTACAGATTATGCCGTATATATATATAGCTTTGTATACATACATTGCCTAAGTAATAAGAGGGGGACTTTTTAGATAATTAATAAGAGGGGGACTTTTTAGATAATTAATAAGAGGGGGACTTTTTAGATAATTAATTAGAGGGGGACTTTTTAGATAATTAATAAGAGGGGGACTTTTTAGATAATTAATAAGAGGGGGACTTTTTAGATAATTAATAAGAGGGAGACTTTTTAGATAATTAATAAGAGGGGGACTTTTTAGATAATTAATAAGAGGGGGACTTTTTAGATAATTAATAAGAGGGGGACTTTTTAGATAATTAATAAGAGGGGGACTTTTTAGATAATTAATAAGAGGGGGACTTTTTAGGTAATTAATAAGAGCTTTTTAGATAATTAATAAGAGGAGGACTTTTTAGGTAATTAATAAGAGGGGGACTTTTTAGGTAATTAATAAGAGGGGGACTTTTTTACGCACGCGTATAGGTATACTTACGCTTAGATTTTAATATGTCGTGGCCTATGTACAGCCTACATTAATAGAATATTCTTTGATGGGGTTTGTTCAGGACACTCGATGTGTGGAGAGCTCTTGAAGGTAGTCAAGTGCGATCATGACCAAATGTACTTCGGTCAACCTGTTTACCATTGCGAGGCTCTTCAACCAACGCAGATTACATTTAGCTAGGTTCTCTCGAGAGCCTCGATTAGTAAACACGTGGTTATTTAATAGTCACGCACGCGCAATATGCCACCGTGCGTTTTTATCTGTTGGGATGCTTGGGAGGCCCCCGATTTCTGGTTTGTCATTGAAAATCAGTCAAATAGAGGATCAAATACGGTTACTGCAGACTCGATTTTATATAGCGCCGATATATTAGATGGGTTCCCACACTGGGTGCCTATGTATCGCTAAAAAATTACGTTTGAATTTTACGGAAAATTTACATGTACATTTACAATACTATAACATCACTACGCCTGGGTCAGCACCCCTCATTGAAACGTCTCACACTTGCTGGTCACCAGAGCTATACAAAGGGAAGATCGTTACATTACGGCACAAAAGAGTAACTGTGGTGTCGTTCAGAGTTGAAGATGGATCAACGTCAAAGGCGCAGAGCAAATGCGAGTGAAGGTCTTATTCAAGGTTTCTTCACATGCTTTCGTCGTTAGTCGCAATGATTATACTGCAATTTAATAGTTGATTGGTTTCCCAAGGCACGCGTATCTTACTTGCATTCAGGGTACACGCTATACGTTTCTCCCCTCACATTTCTTATCCCTTCATTGGGTGTCTTCCACCTATCAAGCGAGATCGCCGCCTCTGCCTGTAGTCGGTTATGAACTCTGCAACCAGGCTCATTGCTAGTCTCCCTCGCTACTCCACATTTCTACCTACATGACCTATGCCCTACACTGGCTTCCCATTCCCTCTTCCATCAAATGCAAGGTACTCCTCTTAATCCTTAGTACTCTGCGACTTAATGAGATACCGTACAGTCACAGTTCGAGGCTCAGCTAGGTCATTCCAAGAAATATCTGAGTTACGTAATACTTCGGCCTCATATAGCTTCCTACTACCGTCCACTTCGCTCATTCAATAGACTTAACTTAACCTCTTGGTTCCTCGAATTTGAACTGCTACGTCTCGATGCTTTGGTTCAATTGGTCCATATCTGTGGCATGTGCTTTCTCCACCAGTTCGCTCTAAAATTCTATCTAGCAGTCTCTCATCCTCTTCGATTTTCTCAAAACCTACTTCCTCTTCTCGCGGTTACTTGCGCACTGGCAGAGCTTATGAACAGTTCACCCTGCTATGTATAGAAGCGCTCAGGGGTGCAACAAGCGGAGGGGCAGAGGGGGCACCTGTCCTCCCAGTTTTAGTGCTCAGTGCCCTCCATGTGCCCCCAAATCGGTTCTTTTTATGTTTATTCAATGGATTTTTAAGATTACCTTTGCTAAAATAATTTGTGCCCCCCATTTTTCAAACTTCTGGGGGGGGAATTCAAAAAGTGGGGGGCAACAAAAATTTTTTACGCTTCGCGCAATATTTTTTTAATTTTATGCCCCACCCTACTTTTCAAAACCTTGCTACACCTCTGGTGGCGCTGTATAAAACACTATAAAAACATAAAAACACATCAACTCAAACACATCCACACATCTATGCACACATCATTGGGTGGTAGTACTGCATTGCGTGAACTCGATGTCATCACATGTTTTTCGCTTATCTTTGAGAGGTTCCGCGAACTATAATCCTATTATGTACACGCGCTGCAAAAGCGCCGTTCATTGTCAGAACATAGATTGCGTTTTAAATATAGACTCTCACGAAGAGAGCACTTGTTACTAGGAAGACTTTGCTTCTTCCTCTTCTTATCTCTCTAATATCTGAAGATGTTTCGTTTATCCGCTGCCGATCTTCACAGAACAAAGGAATCTCTGTCTGCTTTATAAGTAACTCGCACGTTTCATCTGTTGGTGCCACAGATGAAACGTGACAGAGGATTTTGTTGCATGGAGTGGGAAATTATTTAGTCCTCGGAATTACTATAATCACAACTACAACTACTAATACTACTATTATTAATATTGCTATTATTATTATTTCTATTACTACTATAGCAACAAAAACAACTAATAATTAATCATAATGACAATTATCTCTAGTACTAATACCACTAATGCGACTACGCTATTACTGGAATCATTGGGTAAAAAATTGGCTATAACTACTGCTTCAATTGCTTCCCCTACTTCCACTACTACTTCCACTACTCCATCCACTACTCCCTCTTCCACTACTTCCACTACTAATACTAATACTACCATTTTCAGTACTGCTACTACAAGCAATTCTGGTTTTGTTTTTACTGCTGCATCCGAATCGAATTTCCACGGACGATCTAGAAAGACGTGGACTTCGATATAACTACAATTGCTACCACTGTCACTGGTTTACTCACTGTCACACCTATAACTTGTCTTCCCTCTTTGGTTCATCTTTTAACACTCATGGTCCATGCTATTGACTGCTTCGATGCAACGTGTTCTGAACTGTTTCTTAATAATAAAAAAATTACGTATATTTCTGGTCAATTGGTTGATCTCGCTAAGTTACCAATAATTATAATGCTGTAGCTCTCTTAATTAAACTCCAATTATCTTCTTTCCATTGATCTTGCCGCAACAGGTGAAAAACCCTTTGCTGGATTCAATAAAAGAAGATTCAACAGCAAAACCTCATCCAAAATCTACCTCTGCCGTTACCCTTCCCACCGCATCCATGACCCAGCATACCACATACACATCTCCAACGACCAGCTCTGCCGCAGTTTCCCCACCAACTTCAACCACGCTGGCGGACGCAGGAAATACCTCAACGGCTTCGAAACGACCAATACAGGACAGCACAACGCAAACGGATATCTTCCACTATCCAGAGCAGGAACTGGCTTCCTTCGAACGGACCCTCGATCAGGTGTTCCTCATCTGGCCGCAGTTCTCCAATCTGAGACAAATAGATGTTCGTCTCTTCGATCCACACCATTTGGGAATCCTACGCGACGTATGCCTCGAACTGGTGAGCGGGTACAGGACGATCCGGGGGCTCCAGGAGGAGCAGCGAAGGACCACCGAGGATGGGAAAGACTCGATGTCCGAACTGGAGGAACAGTGCACCGCCATGGGTCAGAAGATCCGGAAACAGGAGGAAGAGATATCCAAACTCCAGGAGAAGGTCTCTCGACTCCGTGCAACGCAGAACGACAACGGATACACCTCTGGAAGCGACGACCTCGAGGAGCGGACACGGACCTCCGACCACAGCCAAGGTCACCCGCCGCTGCTGTCCGACAGTAGCGTCGACCTCGAAGACTCGGCCAGGTTCAAGGCACGCGTCAAGGGAGGCATCTACCACGCCACTCCTCTGGTTCAGGCGGAGGGCGACCAGCGGTCAAGGCTGGCCGTTCAGAGGACCCACAGTCTGAAGCCGACCGGGAACGAACCCCGACCGGTGGGGCAGGAGAGAGCGACCACCTCCCCTAGGGACGCTTCCAGCCCACCTCTGACACCGGATGCGGATTTGGAGGAGAAGATACGGAGGCTGGAGATGCTACTCGAAAGAGAGCGAGAGGAAAACCTATTTCTCAGGGACAGGTACGTCGTCGAAATTGTAGGTGTAATCGGATATTTATACACCGCCAATGAGAGTGAATCCAATAGGAGATGCACTCCATGCAGCTAGCTATCTCCTTGATGAACGAGAGCGAAAAGTTCTCATGTCACATGGAAAAGTCACCAGTGGTGGGCACTCGCATACTCGTATAGCCCTCTCAACGCATTCTGAAATTCAGATGTGTTGCTGCCTCGACCTACATGTGTGTCTATCCCACTGTATATCGCAGTCCATGTCTCTGTCTGTCTCTGTCTCAGTCTGTACACGCACCTCTCTTTGTCTGTTTATAAATATGTCCACGTGTCTGTCGGTCGTGAACACATCCGGCTTCCAGACTCCTCATAATTGACTGATTGATTTAATGATTGATCAATAATGTAATTGACACAAATAATCTTGTTACCGTCGTTTTATTTGTAGTATTAATATTGTTAATAATACCAAAATCATTTTTTGTGAGTGAAGGTGCATACTTTCCCTCAGAAACGCAGCTTAATCATCATCATCGTCGTCGTCGTCGTCGTCGCTGCCGCCGTCATCATCAGCACCGCCACCGCCACCGCCACTATCGTCATCATTATCATCATTATCATTATATTGCTATTATTACAAGTAGTATTATCATTAGCAGCAGTGATAGTAATGGCTTTAACGTTCATTTCCATTAAGGGTAAAGTCGAGGCCTTCAGACTCCGTTGGTCAGGAGTCTATATACGAGTCTCTTCCTAAGAAGACGGTTGACCTTCCTGACCTTATAGATCGCTATCGTCGCCTTGAAGAACATGCCATCGGTCGACTCTATGGCACCGTCAAACAGAGCCTCTCAAACGTACCAGACAGACGACGTAGCCAATTCATCTGTGCTGTTATGGAGGTAGGCTACATACAGGCAGTCCTCCTCAACGCACCAACATTAACATTGCAACAGGGACCGACGTATGACCTAATTCGCTGTCAAATGCAAATTACTAGTATTACAATATTATATTGTTTTCTTTTGTATAACTGGGTATAATACATACATGCGTACGTAATTACATACATATAGTTATACATACATACATACATACATACATACATACACACACTCAAACAGACAGACACACACAGAGACACACATATACATTCATACATACATACATACATACCTACGTACATACATACATGCATACATACATACCAGACAGACATACAAACAGACACATACACATACGTACATGTATACACACATACATACCTAAATATATTTTTCACGCGTACATACATAGGTAATCGGCTAATAGTAGCTTCACCTAGGCTATAACCGCTCCTTGAAATCAGAAAGTGACACACCTACCTTATTGCTTGCGTGGAAGACTCCGTTGGTGTTCCGTCCTTCAATAAAGAAAGTCTTCTTGGTTCTGCAAGTAGACTCAGTTCATCCCTTTAAGTAGCATATGGGTGCCGAACCAACTTCCTCTTTGCTGCTGTAGATTCTTGGCGAGACAGGGCGAGACAGGGAAGTTAATTAATCGACACAACAACAAGTTAAGTCGATTCGTTGAAAACGTTTTGGGAAATCCAGAGTTTAGCTGCCGAAGAAAGAATAATTACGTGCGCATTCACATACCAGCCTATCAGCTCAGCCTTGCCTGGGATCAAATTTGTTGACTCATCTAGTGCGTGTTTTGGCCCAAAAATTCTCGCTGATCTCGACTTTTCCATCTCCGAGTGAAGCCGTGGTTGTTTAACTAACGCGCCTGATTTGCTTTTTAAAGTGAACACAGCCTTCTGGTGATGCGAATGTAAATTTCAATTGTAATTTTATCGAATGCCGGCGAATCGTGCAATTCGAAATTTGAAATGTTAGACTGTTAGAGTGAAGTTGCGCGGATAATATTTGCGTTTAACTTGAACCGGTCATAACGATTGTCAGATCGCCAGAGAGTTAAGTTTGTGAGTCCTTCTTTGGACAGAATGATACTTTATAAATGTGAATTCATGTATGTTTGTATGTATGTATCTGTTTATGTATTTATATATGTATTATATATATGTTTTTGTTTGTATTTATATATATATTTATGCATGTGTGCATGCGTGCATTTGATGCCTATGTAAGTATGTACGTATATCACATGTGTATTTTTATGTAGGGCTATCATCCTATGTATGTATTCGTGTAATGCGTCTTTATCAAGCGCGGCCTGGAAGAGGTGGGAGTGGGAAAAGCAGCGGGTAGTCTCTTATTTCGGATTAGGGACACTACACTGCGTTCTTACGATGTCTGTCAACCTTTGGAGTTTAACCTCCGCCTGTTGATGGCATTTGGGAAATTCCCATTGCTATTTAGGTCCAGATGACATTGTGTCCCAGTTGGATGTCCTCGGAAACATCCATTCATCTGTTTCGTGTGAACTCGTGTATATCTCATCGCCTCCCAAAAATATGGAAGTCTTACCAGTGTGCCAAGCCTATCATTGACTAGCTCCTCTGAGATGTTTTAAGTAGACCACGATTTAAACGACCAGACGATGAGACAGTTGTTCCACTAAAGACACTGACTGACTGACTGACTGACTGACTGACTGACTGACTGACTGACTGACTGACTGACTGACTGACTGACTGACTGACTGACTGACTGACTGACTGACTGACTGACTGACTGACTGACTGACTGACTGACTGACTGACTGACTGACTGACTGACTGACTGACTGACTGACTGACTGACTGACTGACTGACTGACTGACTGACTGACTGACTGACTGACTGACTTACTGACTTACTGACTTACTGACTTACTGACTTACTGACTTACTGACTTACTGACTTACTGACTTACTGACTTACTGACTTACTGACTTACTGACTTACTGACTTACTGACTTACTGACTTACTGACTGACTGACTTACTGACTTACTGACTTACTGACTGACTGACTTACTGACTTACTGACTTACTGACTTACTGACTGACTGACTGACTGACTGACTGACTGACTGACTGACTTACTGACTGACTGACTGACTGACTGACTTACTGACTGACTGACTTACTGACTTACTGACTGACTGACTTACTGACTGACTGACTTACTGACTGACTGACTTACTGACTGACTGACTTACTGACTGACTGACTTACTGACTGACTGACTTACTGACTGACTGACTTACTGACTGACTGACTTACTGACTGACTGACTTACTGACTGACTGACTTACTGACTGACTGACTTACTGACTGACTGACTTACTGACTGACTGACTTACTGACTGACTGACTTACTGACTGACTGACTTACTGACTGACTGACTGACTGACTTACTGACTGACTGACTGACTGACTGACTGACTGACTGACTGACTGACTGACTTACTGACTGACTGACTGACTTACTGACTTACTGACTTACTGACTTACTGACTTACTGACTTACTGACTTACTGACTTACTGACTTACTGACTTACTGACTTACTGACTTACTGACTTACTGACTTACTGACTTACTGACTTACTGACTTACTGACTTACTGACTTACTGACTTACTGACTTACTGACTTACTGACTTACTGACTTACTGACTTACTGACTTACTGACTTACTGACTTACTGACTTACTGACTTACTGTTTAGAATGCCATGTTACAATGTTACGTTAACAATTACTTGCAGACGTCCTACACGAATGCTCTCGGTTCCGTTCTCCAGTTCACGGACACCGTCCATAGTCTCCTAACGAACCCAGTAAAGACCCTAGACACGAAAACGAACTCACTTCAACGACCGAAGCAAGGCAGAGCATCACACCCTCGACTTCTCGATTCCTCACAGGTAAGTCAGATTTTCTCCAGTTTATTAATTCTTTACTAACATCTATATAGCTCCCCTTCAAGGTAACTACTATGGAACGTACCCAACCACAGCAGGGATATAAGGGAGAGTTATCAATAAAGTCAGAGTGGACCCTGGGGGACAAGCGCAACGCCAGCAGGAGCATGTTCTAGGTGGAGGGATCAACATCTGAGAAGAAACGATCTTGCTTTTAGTAGCACGGGCAAATAATACGATGAGCAGGAGCAGAAATTGAAACAGATGAAGATCAGGCCGAGAACTTAGGCTAACCCTTACGTGGCCAAGATTATATGTAATGCTAGCGACTTCATTTTCTTAGCCTCTGCTTATGAGGGCGTGTGACCAATCACTGACCATTCCTCTCCCTCATCGTCTCGTCATGCCATCGACCGTGTACGGTCAGTGTAGTCACTAAACCTGAGTTTGCTAATAGAGAAGCAAATGATAGAGAAATCTAGAACCAACTTTCAGCCCTGGCTATGAAACCCTGCCTCTCGTTTGAGAATGCTGCGCGTCAACCATAGCGCTCCCTAGCAAAACTTCAGACCGTGCTATCATATTGTGTTTCTCGGGAGTTACTAATTGTCACCAAAATAATATCGTTGAGGATCTCAAAGAAGTTGTGTGATAGAACGATGGATTTGCAAAGGTCCAGTGTTGTACAGAAACTCTTAACTGTGCTGCATATTGCGCAAACGTCTTTAGCGTTTCGGAACAACTATCTCATTGTCTGGTCGTTTATACCATGGTCTACTTAGACTATCTCAAAAGAGCTATTCAACGATAGACTACACACACTGATAAAACTGTGCTGTGGTAGAAATGGCCCGCACGTATTGCAATACAATCCTTAAATGCAGCTTGAGTTCAATTGTAAGACGTCATGCTACGCTCGTGCCATCTGTTAACTGCCAACGGAATCTGTTGATCGGCGCCAAGTGTGTGCGGGGGCATGTCTTTGGTGACGCTTTCCAGTTTACTGTACATTGTATTGCCGTCTCATACAACGGTCTAGTCGTGTAACTATGACAACAACTAACGTCGTAGTTGTAGACTAGCACAGAGAAGGTGCTGTTGCTTGAAATACAATTGCGGCTCTATACATACATAAACCTATATACATAAATTCATACAATAGCTAGCTGATAGAACTTTTTATACTGACTGACCCGATTTGAAGTTTTAGCAATACCTAAAGGAAAGTGCTTATAGAGATTTTATTTCGCTTGAAGCTTTATTGGCATATATGGGACATTGGCTTGCCAAGGTAGAATCTAATTTCACGCTATTTGTAATGCCATTAAAACCATGAGTTAATTAAATAGGTTTTAACTTGGTGATTTTCAACTAAATGCTTATTTTATGAGGTTTCATCATGATCTGATGCAATGCTGCTTTAATTGAAACTTCACATAGAGTCTTTTATTCTGAACCTTACTTAATGCTAGCCTACTTTATTTGATTATAATTTTAAGCTATTGATTTAAATCTGGCTTATTACTACTTTAATAACCGTAACCCTATTTAATTTAAAACTGTTTAGTTCAGCCAAATTTACTCGAACTTAATAACGATTCTAATTTAATACTATACTTAGTAAAAGCCTCTACTTAATGCTGCTCAATATGAACCTAATTCGATGCTAATTAAACAATTTAGTACTACTACTACTTAATCGGTCTTCGTATTTGGTCAACCTAATATCTTTGGAATGGAATCTCCGTGACTGAAATGGTACTTGACTTATATAAACTTTAATTTAATGCCACCTATTAAATGTAAAGTCTTAAACGGAATTTAGCCTATCAAGTATTCTCTTCAAGTACTCTGTTGCTCTTCGACGATGAATAAATTCATAATCGAGTCCATTAATTTACGGCGTAGATTACACACAACACACTCTTTATAAAGTACTTGACATCCTAACAATTATAGATGTTTTGCACATTATGCTGCTTTGGGGATTACGGGGTCATTGGTAAGTGACGGGGGAGAGTAGTATTTGGATTTAGTTGGGGTAGTAGTTAACCGTCGGCTGGAGGGGTATGTGTCATTGGCAAGGAAACGAAGGGAGTATTGACTGGGTTTCATTGGGGGTAGTAACAAGTCGACGGGAGATCTTGAGATCATAGGCACGTGGACAAAGCCACAAAAGGAGTCAGTGCTTGGGTTTTGTTGGGGGTTGGATTTGGTGCAACTGGCTTTGCATTTGCTGCCTAGGAATTTCACGTTTCATTATAATCTCAATACAAAGCTTTTCTTCAAGATTGGGTCGGTGACGCTCCTGAGTAGTTTCCTCAATGGAGCGCTATATAAATTTACACAACGAATGAATACAATTGCCTGACAACCCTTGACATAAACTCCTCCTCAATCTCTTTGTCTATTTTCCGTAAACGCGTGAGAACCACCATTCCGTTTGATCATGGTTTCACAGTGTTAGGATGGAAATGTCTCTGATCAGCCTATCTTGAAAAGGCGTTATATAAATTTTGCAGTCACTATTTATTAGGTTTGATCATGTTTCTGTTTGGAATAGGATCGACGAAGCGGTCAGCGTTCGAAGGATTCAAGTGACCTGCCGGACATGCTAATGAAACAGATGACCTCCTACCTCCAGAGAATGTCAGATGTCGCCGACCTGTCCTCGCTGACAGAGGTCAGTTTCAGATCTGTTGTTGGTTACTGAACCGTTGTTGAAATACAGTTTAGTATGTTGCCCTCTACCGGAGGAAGATACTCAGAGGTATCTGGAAGTGCCTTGTAGATGTTTATATGTCGTTAAAATGTATATGTTGGTAAAATCTTCTCTCAGACTCTGCTGCTGTGGTCATAGTTACATTGCATATCATTACATTAAATGCCATTGCATTACATGTCATTACCTTACTCTAATTCATTCCATAGTCTAATACAAAAGCAAAATGCGGTCTAAACCGCTTTTTGATTACATGTTTGGCAGAATACTTAATGGAGTGCATGATCAAAGATGATGATGATGATGAGGATGATGATGACGATGAATAATGACGATGATGACGACGACGACGATAAAATATATTAAACAATCAAATAATAATAAGCACAGCGCCAAGGCAGAAAGAGTAGACGCTCTCCGTGATTTCAAGCAAATAGAAATAATAACATGATAGTTAGAAATATGATTGTGATTTGAATGACACAAAATATTGAACTACATGTACTAACCGTTATGTCGTTTACTATAGAACGTCGTGGACAGCCTTCGTCAGAGCTACCCAGACTGCACCACGGTGCCACTCCTCAACCAGTCCACATTCAACCAGTTCCTGAGCGACTGCTGCCGCCTGGCTTGGCAAACGACCGTCGTAAATCCTCCTCTGTACATCTCCACGGAGAGTCTTCGAATGGACGATCGTTTGCACGAGACCCTCATGCAGGAGGAGGTGACAAACGCTCAGGTGGACCACTACCTCTGGCCGACCCTCTTCGACCGCCGCAATGGGACAGTGCTCTTCAAGGGTCGCGTCGTCATTAGGACCAACTGAAGGAATTGTTAATAACGTTTCAACATGACTAGGGAGCCAGCGGAGATCGTCGTTAGGGTGATATATCTCTGCTGTGATATAATTATGTAACTGATTCAGATCATCTATGCAGCGCTTCGTTATTTCGTTGGATTCCATCCTGATGTACTGACCTGTATTCCATTTTATCATAATTGCAATTGAACATCTGTAGAGTGCCACGCGTAGATATCGGATCGCTTCAAACCCAAGTCAGCACTATTGCTAACAAATAAAATGAGATTGAGGAACTTCTGGAATAGTGTAAGAGACAGATCGATGAGCAGCTGCAGTTCCTCTGGAAGGTGGTTCCTCCAACTATAGAGGGACCAACACAAGCGAACCATTAAGGCTGCGGGCAGCAGTCAGAGTGCACCCGTACGGAGAATTAGGCGACCAAGGAGTGAATAGTACAGAGGGTCCTAATGTATGAAGGAGCTCTCTCCGACCTCGCAGTTGCGCATATGGGTTGGAAACTGAACTGCCATGGATGCGCTCGGTGCAGGAAGCCAGCGTACGTATAGAGTCCCGAATGAAGACAGATATTTGACCGAAGTTCGAAGAACCACCGATATGGCGGGTTGCAGAGTAAGATTGTATTCTATTGTGATAATTCTATATAGTATTGGATTTGTATAGTATAGCCATTCCCACCAAAACCATACCCATTAGTACTAGACTTCTTCTGTTACAACAACCACCACCTACATATTGCTGGCCTATTCCGTCGTTTATTTGTGACATAGACTGCCCTCCGTCATAATAATACTTCGTAGGTTGTCTCTGGAATAGGGGCCTACTTTGTCCTTCTTTCCAGGCCTAATTTGTGCCATGTCTTGGGCCTAATTTGTCCTTCGTTTCAAGACCTAAGTTGTCCTTCGTTTCAGTCCTAATTTGGACTTAGTCTGAAGCCTTATCTGGACTTAGTCTGGGGCTTTATTTGTCCTCATCTCAGTCCTAATTTGTCCCCAGTCTAAGGCTTAATTTGTTCTTCGCATGAGACTCAATCTGTCCTCTATTTTGACCAATGTATAGCGTAGGCTGACCTGTTCGTCTCGTTCTATTCTAGCTCGGCAACGGCGTCATCTTAACCAGTCGCTCATTCAGTAGTGAATGATTTGCAAGTCAATCGATCACCTCGGCATTAACGATCTCTTGAATCTAGTGGCGCAAGTCAAAAACGTCGAACACAGTCTCTGAGTATATTACAGACACACACACACACACACACACACACACACACACACACACACACACACACACACACACACACACACACACACACCCACACCCACACACCCACACAGACAGACACAGACAGACACAGACAGACACAGACAGACACAGACAGACACAGACAGACACAGACAGACACAGACAGACACAGACAGACACAGACAGACACAGACAGACACAGACAGACACAGACAGACACAGACAGACACAGACAGACACAGACAGACACAGACAGACACAGACAGACACAGACAGACACAGACAGACACAGACAGACACAGACAGACACAGACAGACACAGACAGACACAGACAGACACAGACAGACACAGACAGACACAGACAGACACAGACAGACACAGACAGACACAGACAGACACAGACAGACACAGACAGACACAGACAGACACAGACAGACACAGACAGACACAGACAGACATATACACATATTTATACACATATATACATATTTATACACATGTGTGTCTATCTATCTTTATATATATATATATATATATGTGCATAATATATATTTGAGCTGATAATAAATTAATAATATGGTTTAAAATCGTCAACCTAGACAGCTTTAAGGTCGAATCTCTCAGATGTTTGACAACGTTCCGTTTCGTTCTTTACTCGGACTTCTCCCAAAGACTTGATCTATGATCGCGGCAACTAAAGCGCAAACATAAGCCCCTATACGCTGTCAAACTACCAAAGGTCAAATGGCTCGTCCGTCCCCCTCTACCTAATCCCCCCACCCTTTCATGTGGACTGTTCAAATTCCGACTGCACCCCTTGTAAGTCTTGTTTATATAGCTCATATTGAAATACGTCTCATCAGGTCAGCTCTTGTTAAGAATTATATCGTCAACCACAACCTGATCACTTGTCTCCCCTTGACTTGCTTATGCTAATTCGCTTTTTGTGGGTCTCCCAGACCTTGCACTCAAAAGGTTGAAAACTCATATAAATGCTACCCCTAATGTCGACTATGCCTTTCTTCGGTAGCCGGAGGAGTTAGTTAAAGCAGATGTATAACGTTATAGCCGCCTTGCAGACGCTGCAGACAGTTAAATTCGACTCCTGTAATAAAATTTTCACCATTCGCTCATAACGTACTTGTAATCATACCGCTGTTTTCAGTTTAAAATAAAACAAAGAATGATATTAGTCCGCAAATATTAAATGTTCAACCTGTAAATT
Source organism: Bimastos eiseni (assembly GCA_959347315.1). Lineage (NCBI taxonomy): Eukaryota > Metazoa > Annelida > Clitellata > Crassiclitellata > Lumbricidae > Bimastos > Bimastos eiseni. The sequence goes on along the minus strand of OY365814.1, from coordinate 34,176,429 downwards.
TAATCAGCAAGCGCTAATAAAACATTCAATAAAAGCCCAGTCGTTCGATTTCAGGAAATTAACTGTGTGTTCGGGTGAGCATGGCATTTAAGTTAAATTCAATCACTTAATTAATTTCGAGATGTAGAGCAAATGAGAATATTTCCAGAATGCTTCTGAAATTTCTATAGCGTCCCAAGAAGTTTATAGAATGCGCCTGAAATTGTCTAGAACGCTGCTCGGATTCGAGAACGCTCTTAGAAATATCTCGAAGTTGCGAGAATGCCAACTCCGAAGTTATACAAGCCAGGTACTTCAGTACAAGGACTTCTAATAGTTTCAGACCGTTCCTTGATATTTCCCTAAAGTGTCTACAGCGTATCTCCGAACTTTCTAGTACGCTCTCAGAGTTTCTAGAACGTTTCTAGAACTCTCTAGAACCGTCGTAGAGATCGCTAGAAACCAACGGTTTCCGGGTGGTTCTAGAAGTTCTCTCGCTTGTTCGTCGTGACGACGTTGAGGGCACGGAACAGCATGAGCTTCTTGCGACCCTTTTTATCAGCCAGGGCGACGACCTTGAGCTGGTCTCCTCTCTGTCGGAAGAAGAGGACGCTGTAGATCTCCATACATGCGCAGAAGGTCGTCAGTCGCCGACCAGTCACGAGGTTCCAGAGGCAGATTGTGTTGTCCTTGGAACCGGAAACCACGAACTGGTTTCGGGTGGAAACGGCGATGCACTGGACCTGAAACGCGGGACAAACATCTTATGGTGACCGATATCGTATCCGCAAATGTCTAAAATTTCACTCGAAAGCTTAACGTAGGGCATCAGCTTATTCACGAGCGCGGTGCCTATTCGCACAGGATTTTCGACCAGTATCAACGCCGAAGATATTCGGGAGAGCATTGATTATAATCTCCAGCGTCCATAACTTCTTTCTTTAATTTGTAGTCTGCCTGTCTGTTTACTGATATGGTACTAAGTCTACAATTAATCAGGTCAATACCCAGAAGGTTATATCGCAATACCATCTAACCGACATTGCTTCCGTAACATCACAGAAAAACACCAGCGCCTCGAGGTTCCCACCGTAACACCATCTGCTTGATGTTCCTAACATAACGTCATCTCACCGACTTTACAACCTTAGCACCACAGAGCGCCACGAGGTTTATTTCGTAACACCATCCTCTAGACGTTAGTCACGCTACTAGCTTAACACTACAGAGTAAGACCAGCTCTTCGAGGTTCCTACCGTAACACCATACCTCTATGTTACTACCGTAACACCATATCTTCCATGTTCCTAGCGTAACATCACCTCTTCCATGTCCCTACCCTAACACCAGCTCTCCTCCAGGTTCCTACCGTAACACCATCTCTTCCATGTTCCTACCGCAACACCATCTCCTCCAGGTTCCTATCGTAACACCATCTCATCGACGCTGCAACCGCAACACCATGCACAGAGTAACGAAACCAACTCCTCGAGGTTCGTACCGCATTCGTGTGTCCTCTGAGCGTCGATTGTGTCTCGTTTTCCCACAGGTCGTAGATCTTCAGTCTGTTGTCCTTGGATCCCGTCAGAATGTAACGCTCGTTCAGGGTCAGACAGACTGCAGTTATCTCCCGATCATGCAGGTTAAGCGCCGAATAGAAATTGTGTATGCCATCTGGACAGGTTCAAACAGAATATCGGACAGAACTTCAATTAACATATACAGTCTCAGCTCATTTAATTTAATAAAAATAGTTTCAGTTTAATTCATTCTAGTCTGTTTCAATACACCCTGTGGTCTAGAACTTTAATTAAAGCATGATAATCTGTTCTTGTACTTAATTAAATTTTAATTAAATTTTAATTAAGTACAGTTTCGCTCCAATTCATTCTTGTCTATTTCAATATTTACCCTACGGACCTGTAACGATTTCATTTCTATCTACTTTATTCCATTCTGTTAAGTCATACTTTGTCCCATTCTATTTCACCTTACTCTAAAACATTCCATTCCGTTCAACTCTAAATTCTTATTAAACCAAACTTCAGATAATTGTAAACTATTCTCTTCTATTCGGATAATAACCAACAAATATTTGGTTATGGTTTTAAATGATTTCATGCTCTCTATTAATAGTGAAAACGGAATTTGTAATTATACGAGATGGCTATTTCAATTAAGGCGACACATCCGAATGAGACAAAAGAAGAGGACATGTCCTTGACCGTGACCACTTACCACACATCTGATTGAGATAGAAGAAAAGGACATGTCCCTGGTTATTTCCCACAATGAGCGTGTCGTTCCTATTGACGACGACGGCCTCTACGTTGGCGTGGATCCTCAGGACGAACCTCGTCTTCCTGCAGTACCTCGCCTGCGGCCGATAGGGGAAGTCATCGAAGAGACTGTATTCGTGCTCCCTCTCCATGATCGTCTTCAGCATCATCTCTTGGGCACTGCGGGACATCCTGCGCTGGGGGCTCCTCTCGTCGTAATCGTAGAGGGTGTCGGAGGCGGTGGCGTCGTCGTTGGGCTCAGTCTCAGAGAGGGCCGTGTAGTCCTCCGCCTGGCTCTCGATGTCCCGCGGAAGGAGCTTCCAGACGACGATGCAGTTCTCGTGGGGCTCGACAGACAGCAGGTAACGACAGTCGTCCGTTAGGAGCCGGACACCGTCGTCGACCACTCGACCGCTGCGGTATTTGCGAACCTTCTCGTTCTCTTTCAGGCGGAAGACGGCCATGCTCGTACCTATGGAACGGTCAAGCAGGGTAAGGTTGGGTAGGTTAGGGTAAGATCAGATGGGGCAAGGATGGGTAGGGGTAAGTTGTGGTAAATTAGGTTATGGCAATGCAGGGCATGATATTGCAATATCTAATTAAGTTTTAGATCAGTTAAGGAACGGTATACTGTGAAATAAGGAGACAAGATAAGGAAGGGTGGGTAATAAGGGGTAACACAGGGCAAGGCATGGGGCAAACCATACCAATAGCAGCCAACAAAAGTCTTCAAATATCGCATATATTTTGTCACATCTTCACAATAATCACGTCATCGTATCACATCACAGTTTAATTCAACGCGGAACCTTTACTGGGCCCTACCTCCCCATTTCTCTCACCCTTGTTACCGAAGTACCCTGCCTCTGCCTCTGTCTCCTGATGTATACGCACCGTTCCTTCGTCTTCTCAACAGAGCCAGGCTCTGACCGTCTCGCGATAGACAACAATCGTCGGCGTAGATTGTCTCACGTTCAACGATCTGACGATTGTACGCGTTCCACGTCTGTAACGATAAGAAAGGCAAAAATTAGGATGAGGAAGAGGCGGAAGAAGAAGAAGAAGAGAAAGTGAAAGAGATAGAGGAAGAGAAAGAGATAAGAGGAAGAAAAACGAAGTAGAAGAAGGATGAGGAAGAGTCGGAAGAAGGAGAAGAGAAAGAGGAAGAGGAAGAAAAACGAAGTAGAAGGAGGAGGAGAAGAAGAAGAACAAGATAATGATGATGATGACGATGATGATGTTGATAATGTGGGAAAATGTACAAAATATGAGAAGGCATAAGAAAACTAGTAGCCTAGGTATAATAGTAGTAATTAAATATGAAGTAGAAACTATTTTTCTGAAAGAAAGAACACGAGGATGAGATATTGTCAGATGGATTTTTATGACTTTGTATCTTACAGAATATTTTCTAAGTAACCAAATAAGTATCTTAATAATTATATCTACAAGCAATTTTCCCGCTATGCTGGGCGCATGCTCACGGGCCGTGGAGTCACAAAATGGCCAAAAATGGCCACGATGACGCCGACGATTGCGCTCAAGAGAGTCAAGGTGGGTGTACACATGGGCTTACGAGAATGATCTTCGATGATCCGGATGCCTGATTCCGTTCCTTTGGCGAAGCGAGACCGATGACGAGGGAATCATCGACAGCGAACCAGGCACCATGCACCTCAGCTAGAAGATATCGTAATGTATTGTATATTGACATATTTATATAGCGCCTATCCAAATACAACATAGTTAGAGGCGCCCCAATGCTAAACACCCCGTAGAAAAAGAAGTCTTTAGACGAGGAACCTTTAACAAGTCCATCACACAATATCTCAGCCCCATCGATTGATGAGGCTGAGTCAGCGGACATTGTTGGTTAATTATTGCCTAATATTTATGATAGTAATAATAATATAATGATAATAATAATAACAATAATACTAATAATAATAACAATAATAATAATGATAACATAATAATAAAAAATATAAAAATATAACATGCGGCATTCAGAGACTGACAGACTGGGTAACAGACTATTGGAGTTCGCAATGGACAGATGATATTGAAGAATGGTGTAGAACAAATCTTCAAGAATTGAGCCACGCGGCATTGAACAGAGACATGTGGATAGATGTGACAAGAAAGGCATCAAACACCTACGGGCGATGAGCCCATGGTTGTTGATTGATTAATTGATTGACTGATTGATTGATTGAGAGGCTCTTCTTTCAGCACGATGGGAACCAGAACCTTTAACGCAGTTCTATGACCTTGCTGCGTTGGGTCACTGCCGTTGTACCAGCTTAACCTAGACCTAGTATAATAATGTATAGAAGCTATATAAGTTCGTAAATGGGGCAACTAAGACTCAGCCAGGAATTGAATGAATACGAGTTTAATGAATACAAAACTAGAGAAATACAATTCTGCGGTGTCTAAACTAAATAATAAATTGTACGACACTTAGGCCTACATGACGATATGAGAGTGATGCAGAGATTGCAATCGATAAGGCATCAAGCTGAATGTAGCGCACGGCTGTCACGTTAATATAATTCCTTGGGAGAGTGAACTCAGCGCTAGACAAGTCTAGGGTCGTTGTCCTTCTCTCAATTCCGGGCGAAGCTTTCCAGTTCTCTCTCTGCGGTGACCTCCCAACAACGACCAAGAGAGCTCGTTGCAGGGATTAAGTACCCACGTTCTAGGCTAAACTAGCGGGCAATAGGCGCTAGGTAATACAAGTGACCAATAGGGTGAGGATGCTAATAGTAATTCATTCATTCATTCATTACAGAGATTTATATAGCGCCCCTCCAAGGCTACTACTCGGAAGCGCTCCCGACTCCAGCACGTTTAAAAAGAATAGTTTTAAGGCAAGCATAAAACGAGTCTGAGTGGACCCTTGGTGACAAACGCAACGCCAATTATTACATACTTATTACATAAGATAAGGTAATTATCATAGTAATTATTATTATTATTATTATTATTATTATTATTGAGCAAGACGGTAATTGTGGGATATATGTTAATAAGTAGCAGATGGAATGACAGATATTAATATAGTGGATGGCTTATAGTTCTTTGTTCCTTGTCAGATCGAGTGAGCTTATAATCTAGCACAGGTAATAGCAGTGCATGTTGACTTATAATTAATAATATTTAGTCTTAGGCTGTTGCACTTATAATTATAATAATTAGGGCGATCCTAACACGGTTTCAGTTCTACAGTTTGTTTGGAGCCTTGGCGATCATTTCTACCTCGAGTGATAAAAAAATCAACATAATAACTCCCTGTATTCATAATAATACTAAATAGATCCATCAAGCGATAATTATTACCGATGTCAGGCGGCATTTGTAGCGGATAACAAACGAACTTGGAGTGAACCTCTGCGATGACCGGATCCTGCGAATCGTAGCAGATGACGATCCTGTAGATGGAGTGTTCAGACCGACTCGTGTCTATCGTTCGGACCCCAGCAGAGTGACTACCGAAGTCGTCCTCGTCCGTTAACACCGATTCTTCGTCGAACCTTCGTTGAAAATATCACCGTTAAAATGGTTAAATACAAGCAGCACAGAGGAGGCTCCACCCAGCGGGATCTTCGGATTACTTAAGGGACTACCTAATCGTAATTCTTATTGTTGCAATTGTTTTTGCTATTATCATTGCTATTTTATTATTGTAGCTATTATTGTTATTATTATTATTATTATTATAATTAATATAATCATTATTGTAGGTGTACAACTGTACATGATCTCTATGGTCTTGAAAATTAATTAGTAATTATTATTATTATTATAAGTAGTATTACTATTATTATTATTAGGCTTATTTATATTAAAACCATTGTCATTATTAATTACATTTGTAACGCGCGCAGGACTTCACCGAAATGGGAATCTGAGGTGCGGATAGTCAGTCAACCGCCAGGAGAAGATGTTCTTAGATTTCCAAATCCTTGAAAGACAAACAGAACAGTTTTGGGTTGGTTTTTGAAAGAAGGAGGTGAATTTGAGTTACGAAGAGCGAGTGGCTGTCAAAATTCCATTCCATAGGAGCTGAGGCATGAAATTCACGAAAGCCCATAACTGTTGTGCATCTTGGCTCAGCTAAAATACTTGTACTTTACTTGAACTCGTCTCGTGCATACTTCTTAAATACCGTCAAAATAAAGTTTAAATAAGGCAACATCAAGTCCAAGTGCTACTGCACGTGCTGTACGGCAATGCCACAAGACAGTTGATTTATTGATCGATTGATTGATTGTTTAATTGATTGATTGATTAATTGATTGATTAATTGATTGATTGATTGATTGATTGATTATTTAATTGATTGATTGAATGATTGATTGAACCTTCTCGGCGACTTCTTCGTGAAGTCCATGGCCAGCGAGGTCACGCTGAGGTCGAACAGTCGAAAGGTTGCGTCGCTACCCGTCGTGTAGACCTGCCAGGTGTCGACCTCCTGGATGGAGTTCACGTCGCCTGAATGACCGCAGAACGAGTGGGCGAGGGTAACGTCCGGCAAATCATATACCTCGATCGTACCCACGGATCGATAGCCCACGAAGACGTTGGCATGGTCGTTGGTCAACTCCAGACAGCTGGCCAGTCCAGCCTTCGAGACGCAGTGTGACCGGTATTTCCCGTGAACGTCGAGCACGGCCAGGACGGAGTATCCCTCTTCGGTTGCGCAGGCGAAGAGGACAATCACCAGACCGACGTCCGTGATCTTCAGCCCGATCATCTTCCGACTGACCGTGCCCAAACCGATCTCGCATTCGAGTTTCTCCCACTCCACGGCGTCGGACAGGCACCCGAGGTAGAGGCGGTTTCTGTCAGCCATGCCCTTAAAGCAGCCGGGGACATCCTGCGTCCGTGGCGGGAGGTTTATAACGGCCGTGACGGCACGGGAGGGCAGCCCGCTGAAGAGGAGGACCCTGCTGACCGGTTTACCCGAAGCGTCAACATGCGTCTGAGTAACGAACAGGTTGTCTTCGTAGAACTCGGCGTACGTGACTTCGCTGCCGTAGGACATTTCGAGGATACTTCCAATAACAGTCATTCCCTGAGAGTTCACGAGAATCAGACTGCAACTGTCAAGCTGAACCTCCCTCACGTTCGCCCGTATCACGACCCTCTTGTTCGCACGGTCCGCCACGAGAGGGCTTAGCAGACCCAGACCCAACGGGGGAGCATCACTGCCGGGCGCCGGCGGTTTCACCAACTCGCATTCGCCGACCAGCGTCCCGGACGACACGGTCCAAATGTGGAGCGTGACCGACATCACGCAGAAGACCAGAGAGCAGTCGGGAGAGAGGATGACGTCGGACAGGTTCGGTGCGTTGCAGAGATGATAAACGATCCGGTGAACAGGGGTGAGTTGCCAGATCTCCAGGCCACACTCAGGACCCCAGATAACAGCCAATTGTTTGTTGTAGACGCCAAGCAGGTGCGTTGGGCCAGGCTTGGATAGCCTTAGGCTGAGATCAGCGGTTGGAACGCAGGGGTAGAGCGGATAAAGCAGCGTCAGCGTCGTCGACGTGAGCAACGCACGCGAACTCGTGACCATGCGCTCAATAGAGATGCTGTTCGACTGATGAATCTTGGAGAAGCGCGACAGAATCTCCAACTGGAGAATCTCCGGATGCTCCCTGATGGCCTCTTCCTCCGTCTGCAGAATCCCGTAGACTGCGAGGACGTCGTCGTCCCTCTGACGAACGATCTCGAAGTCCTTAAGCAGCTCGCCGAAGGGCCTTCCTCTGAGCTTCGTCAGCAGCCAGCTCATGTTGCAGACGATCTTCTCCTTGTACTCCTGAAGGACGGACTCCTCGTTGGCTGACCGATAGATGAACGTAGGCAGCTTCTGTAGCTTCCTCCTGTTGCCTGGGGTCAGGCGCCGGAATGCAGTCTGCCGATTGGCGTTCTCGATCGTCATTTTCCGCTTGCGTAGGTAGAGCGTACGAATGATGGGTTCCTCGGCGTAAAACAGATCGGCGAGCACTCGATGGCAGTGGTAGTAAATCTCGCTGTGCTTGCCAGCACCCGTCTGAAGGTAGGACTTGTAGATGGTCGACTCCACGGCTCCGTTGCACCAGTAGTACACTGGAAGACCGTGATCTTCCCGCAGAAGGAGGAGCTCACCAAGGTGGTAGCGTAGACGAGCCATGAAGAGTTGCGGGCAGCGCACTACGGTCGTCGGTGGGTCCTTGTACTGAAAGACCTCATCAAGAACCTCATCATCGCAGGCCAGTGCGTCGTCCCACTCCAGTTCGCTGAGACCTCCGTCGGAGATTGACAGCATGGTGATGGCGTTGCGCACGAACGACGTGCCGAGCTTCGACTCCAGCCGTACGAAAGTGTGCAGTATGGCCATCTCGACGCTCTCGGGGACCTTCACCTGCGACATATCGAGGCTCGATTTCCAGGTGATCGCGTGCTGCACCAGGAGCGAAACGAAGAGCGGCTTGGGGCAGCCAGAGATCTGATGAAGGACGATACGCATTTGATCGCTGGTCAATGTCCGATTCCTTCGCTCTAGCAACGTCTGGATAATCAGCTCGGCCGAATTCTTCCTCAGCGGGTGGATATTGACGTAGGACCTGCTCACCCTGAACGCGTTCCTCAGGTTGCGCATTATGACGAGGCTCTGGCTGCTCGTGCTCAGAATCAACTGGACCTTCGGTGGGTAGACCTTGGGCAGCCATGACAGACAGTGCGAATCGTCCTCATCCGATCTCAGTCTGTCGAGACCGTCGAGGAGAATGAACAGCAGACCGTAGTCGTCCAGACGTGACGCAGCAGTCCGTAGGATACGGGTGAAGTAGGTATTGAGGTCCCGGTGCTCGATCGCCTTCTTCGGCGTCGACGTTCCGAAGACCTCCAACAATTGCTGACCGATTGTCGACAGTATGTCCGGAACGTTCATGCTGGCCGGCGTCGACCCCAAGAACCGCACGACGTTGATGATCCCAGACCCATACCATTCGCGCAGGTTGGAGTTGATCTGTGCCACGAGGGTCGACATCCCGCTTCCGGGGTCTCCGTGGACGATCAGCGGACACCCTTTGTCCCGGCAGAAGTCCAGTTTCGTCTTGACGCCTTCGAGATCGTAGACACTCGGGCAGCAGTAGGCCGTGAGGTCGTTGCAGATCTTCGCCTGCTGGACGACCTCCTCCTCGAGGTGGTTGACGACCTTCGACGCCCGGAACTTGTCGATGGCGGCCGTGGCGATCATCTCCTTGACGTCGTGGACGAAGTCCTTGGTCAGCTGTTCGAGGTAAATCTCCTTCTCGGCTTTGAGGAAGGCCTTCTGCTCGGCCGTCAGAGTCTTTGAGTCCGTGTTCTCCCCCCAGTCGATGATGTATTGCTGGAGGTAGAGCGGGTCCTCGAAGCCGCGCGCCTCCTGGCGGGCGATGATGGCGTTCAGGTCCTTCGACGACTCTTGCTTCCCCTCCTCGTGGTCCACGTGAGACCACGAACCAAACTCGTGTTTCCGGTGCTTCTGTCTCTTCTCCAGGGATTCCTTCAGCCGTTCCAGACTCTGCTTTAGCGCCTCGATCCGCCTCTGCTTTGCCCGATCGACCATCCGCTGCTCGTTCCGCTCGATGATGTCGATGAACGTGGGAGCCAGTTCATCGTCGATGTGGAACTCGAGACCGTCGATATGACGAGCGTAGCAGATGCAGTAGCGAGCGTGCTGCGTGGCCATCGCAAAGTGAACCTCCTTCTCCAACTCTATTACAGAGAGGGTTAGAGATGGAAACTCACTGAGCATTCAGTGTCGGTGGATAGATCAGACAGCGAGTGAAAACACAGGAGAATCCCCAGTGAGAAAGGCATTAAGCATTTTAATAAGTATCTTAATAGGTATCGCAATGAGTATCATTGCAATGAGTATCGTACTAAGTATACCTGACTTTGTATCTTACAGAATATTTTCTAAGTAGCCTAATAAGTATCTTAATAATTATATCTACAAGCAATTTTCCCGCTATGCTGTGTGCATGCACACGGGCCGTGGAGTCACAAAATGGACAAAAATAACGAGTCACAGCTTCAATTTATGCAACTATATATATATATATAATATATATATATATATATATATATATATAAAATTGAGTCTTAGCCGGCTACGGCCTACCTTACTCCAGAAACTTTGATTCCATGGCTGCTGCATCCCCTTATCTTTAGAGGACAGACTTTTCTTAAGTAATCAGAACTTATCACCCTAAACTTTTAGTTTATTGTCTTAATTTTACTATCATATCGTTCAGGTCGGACTTTCGCCTATTCATGAAAATGTTGCACACACAAAAATTCTTGCGCACATCATCTCCAAAAAATTAGAGGGAACATTGTCTACAAGTATCTTAATAAGTATCTTTAAAGAACCCTACCAAGCACCTAAATAATAATCCCAATATATACCATTATAGGTATCCTACAGCACCTTAAATATCTAAGAAAGTATCTTTAAGGATGTATAAATATGTACCAAAAAATTAGTATCTTGCTAAGTATCTTAATAAGTATCTAAATAATAATCCCAATAAGTTCCCTAATATTCATCTAAGCAGATATCCTGAAAATGTTTCAGTACCTCAAATATCTTATTAAGTGTCTTTAAAAGATATATCAAAATGTATTATAAAGTGCCATAATAGCTAACTCGTTAAGTATCTTAGTAATATGAATTAGGTTACTGAGTGAAGAGAACAGTACCGCTCTTGGCCATGAGTTCAACGACCTCTGTAGTGATGATTCCTTGGTCCTGCGACATAACGAGAGTCTTGTCAATGGCATCTCTCATGTGCTGTTCAATGGTCAGCCAGTGGCGTGCCGCAGACTTCCGAAACTGTTCGTTGTAGATGCCAAACTCCATAATACCGTAGCTGGGAATCTTCGTCGACACTGGCTGTCAAAACGAGAAACCTAAGTATTATGAACTCCCTGCCTACAATTTTTCAGCCACTATTCGCGAACTCTCTACCTACAATTTTCCCTACCTACGATTATCAACAAGATACCAAGGTTATTTATATCTCTGTGTCCCTATACGTGTGGCCGGGAACTAGGCAGCAACTTACCAAGTTTAACTTGGATGGCATGGATATTATACTCCGCACCTACAATACTTCAACCACTATTCGTGACCTTGGCATGCTGTTGGACCAGAAGCTCACATTTGAACCACATCTACAACCCCTTAATCGTGACTGTTATTAAAATTCACCAATGGTAAATACGGTCCTGAGTTACTTTACCTGAAGGCAGTAGACGGGTGGGACAGCGTTCTTGTCGAGCTGGTACCACTCCTGCAGTAAGTCCGCGTGAAGGATTTTGAGGGACGACCAGACTTTCTCGAACGAATGGAACAGGTTAACGGGAAGGGTCATAGGGAGCTCAGCGTGTCCGTATTTGTTGCCAAGAAGTACCTAAAGAAAATGATCCTTACGAATCAGTTTGGCGCGAGGTGGACTTTCAATTAAGAAAATGTTAATATATATTAATTCATCAGTGATTATAATGGATGTCATCTTCCCGCGCTCGTCTTTCACCCAATCCACTGACATCATTATACTCATTGTAATAATTGTGATCATTTAATTATTATTATTATCATTATTTGTAGCATTTTTCAAGAACAGAGGTTGAACTTTCTGATCCCTCAGGTGATACATAAATTGTCTGGAGATATAAGAAATGGGTTGTCTGGAACGGTTACATCGCCTCTGATTCAGAGATTACCTCAGAGATCATCATCATCATAAATGTCGTCACCGTCACAATCGTCGTCATCATCATCATCAGCAGCAGCAGCAGCAACAACAGCAACAACAACATCAGAATCACCATAATCATCGCCGTCGTCATCATCATCATCATCATCATCATCATCATCACTATTTCTACTACGAGTACAATACTGTCCACGATGTAAGCGAGATAGAGACATTGTCCAATTTTTCCGCAACAAATACGACTGTGACTGATGGTCACTGATGGTCTTAATCGACTAATCCCAGAGACGATCAACTAATCCCAATCAATTTCCATTCTGCTGACCACAAAGTACGGCCCTGCAGACAGCTTTCGACAGTTTTCGATCTGTTCCAAGTACACTGGGGTATTTTCCGGTTCGTGGGCGGTCTCCTCGGCCACTCCCCATCTGAGATCCACCACCTGAAAGTCGAGGTTGCTCCTCCAACAGAACTCCTGTAGTTTCGGAGCGGCTGTTCGAAGGATCCAACCCCTTTCGTCAATCATATCTACAGTACACCAACCGACGATTAATAGGATGTCGCGGATTTTTTTATAGATAAAACTGAATGCCGAGATAGGGAAAAGTATGTCTGTCGATTGCTTCTCAAGACATGTATAATATTCTTTGTTAGGCTGTGTATTCGACTTGTGGTGGAAGGAAGAAATTATTTACTTCTGTCGTTGGTTCTAACGCTTTGACAGATTTGCCTTCGCATCTGAGATGTTGGAATACGATAGTTATGTAATGTTAATCTTCGAAAGTATTTCATATCCAAGAATGTGTATTGTCACATCAGGGACGCCTGCTTATTCACTTGCACTACACCAAATCAAGACTATTCCAAGATTTTGGACAGGCAGCGACGTATTCACCACTAGGCCAACAAGGCCTCGACCCAGGGTCGGCACGTTGCAAGGGGCTGCAAAAGTTGGATTTAAATGTAAAAAGCAAAATGATAGCAAGCCAATGAACTAAGGAAGAATACTGCTATTAAAGTTTAAACTAATACACTCAATAAGTTAATACTTTTTATTTATTTTTATTTGTAATAGAAAAAGACTGCTGGGAGTGTTGGTTTGTTTTTCATACTAAAACGTCTGCTTAGAGCTTTGGAATGATGCAACTTCAATTTTGGGAAGGGAGGCATAGATACAATTCGATATCTTGGCAAAGGGGCGCTAATTGTTATACCCGCCTATGCGAACAGGAGAAGTGTACGACTCGGAATAATTGAGAAGGGAGGGTAGGTATGTGTTCTTAATCGCTCATGACATCTAGACTACCAATGAGGCCGCGCACGGCAGTGAGTACTAACCTGAGAAGTTGGAGCACAGGTAGACCTTGACGACGCGCTTCTGCGTGTGCGGCAGGTCTTCCAGACTCCCACGAAGAAGACGCATCTTCTGCGAACCAGTGGTGAAGAAGATATCTGATCTGGTGCTATAGAAGGCATTGAAAGACTGCTGGCTGCCCAACAGCCCACGATGTTCAGCCACGGAATGTTGGCACTCGCTCTCCGTGTACTCACTGACATTCAGCTGTGAATCGGATTCTTTAAGGCTCGATTCCATCCTCTCCATAGACCCACTCTTCGTTTTGGTCACCGTCAGGCTCCCTGGACTCAGCTTCACTGCAGCAGCAGCGTGGAGTTGATCGCCCGCGTCAAGCATCTCTCGTGTCAACTTGACGCCGTATGCGGCGAGGATACGCCTGGGTGCCTCTCGCTCCAGCATCTCGCGGATCTTGACAATGACGCCGTCAGCCTCTGAAACGCTCCAGTCGGCTGCCTCGTCTATGATGACGTCGGTGAGGCGGGAGACAAGCGATGCGTGGATTGGATCAGGTACCTGGAAAGGATCCAAGAAGTAATGTAATGTATCGCAATGAAATAATATATTCTTATATCCGAGAGGTTGCATCATTGTCTTCGCATGCTAACATTGAAATGTCAATATCTATGCACATGGATCAATAATTGATTGATAGATTGATATATGATGGATTGATTGATATATGACAGATTGATTGATATATGATGGATTGAATACGATACAAATGTTATTATTACTATTATCATTATTATTATTATTATTATTATTATTATTATTATTATTATCATTATTATTATTGTTATTATTATTATTATTTATTTATTTATTTAATTATTTCTTTTTCATGCCCTGAGTTACTTTGTTCCCCATGGACTTAGAAATTAAGTTATATTATTATTATTATTATTATTACTATTAATATTATTGTTATTATTGTTATCATTATCGTTATCGTCATTCTTATCATCATGAGACTGTCTTCTCCTCTCCTCCAATGACGAAAAACAACAGAACCGAAACGTCATGCAAAATGCATCATAACCTCACAAGTTGGAATTTATCATCGCACAAACCACGTACCTCGACGTGTGCTTCCTTCAACAGATGTCCAAACACCTGTGAGATGAACTCATCCAGCTTCGTTCCCTGGCGAGGGAACGCCCCCGTCTTATCCATCGAATCATATGTCTTGCGCTTGTGTTGGTGCATAGCGAGCACCTCCTGAAGGCGACGACTCGGCTGCCTGATGACGACAGCTGCCACGTCACGATTCAACTCCTGCAGCCGAGCACCAGCAATATCTGGCGCAGCATAAATCACAGCTGGATTCAATGTATGCATCTGGTCCATATGATGACGATTGATGACATAATGATCAAAAGTAGGCAAAAGTGTATTCACGCATGAGTGAATATATGTGTGTAGGACTGTATGTACCTGCATCAAATTAGCGGCCTGATTGAATAACCAATTGCTTGCCTGATTGATTGATTGCTTGATTGGTTGATCGACTGACTGATTAATTGATTGACTGACTGACTGCTTGATTACATGCTTGCTTGATTGTTTTATGTATTTATGCATGTCTGTGTATTTGTGTATGTATGTAGGTGTGCAATGCTGCATGCGTATGTGTCTATGTATGTATGTATGTGTTTGTATTCACGCATGTGTGCGTAATTATGTGCATGTATGCTTGTATGTATGTTTTGGATGTATGAATGAATGTATGTATGCAAGCACTAGTGTGTGCACGTATATATGTATATATATATAAACGTTTATTTAGGTCTGTGTGTGCAATTATAATAATATGTTCGTGCGTATGTATGTCAGAGTTGTACGGTCTCGAGACAGTGTCTCAGTCTCGAGACATCTCGAGATAGTTTTTAGTGTCTCGGTCTCGGAAGCCTGCTGTTTCGGTCTCGAGGTAATTTCTCGTATTTTTAGAAACTGTCTTGAAGTGAATGTCTTGTTCTGTCTCGAACAAGCGGTCTCGATAAGTTTCGCGTTAACTGTCTTAAAATCTTGCGCTGGAAACTGAAATCCGAATAAACGAGAAACGCTGATACTGGTTAACGCGTGAGTCGCATGATACTGAACTGAATTCAGTTATCTTAAAGTGGAAAAGTCTAAAAGAGAAGCTGTATGTCGGCGTTTTTGAGGCCAGTGAGCGAGTGAGTGAGCGACCGAGTGAGTGTGCGAGTGAGCGTTCGAGTGAGTGAGTAAATGGGAGTGTATATGTGCGTGTGGGTGTGTAGGTGTGCGTGCGTCTACCGTTCGCCTTGGAGGACCTTTCGTTGAGGAATTGTAAATGAGCCATTGATGATCTTCGTCCCTGTCCTGTGATGTTTGGCTCGTCTTTCTTTCCCTTCTTTCCTTCTTCGACCAATCGTCCTTCGCTCTTCAACGAGATACATTGATGACCAGGAAAGTATCGCCGTCTCTGAGTGATTATATGCAAATATGCAAGAACGCCGACAAAGAAACACATACTTGCATATAATAATAGATACTTGATTAAGAATGTAAGCACACACACGAACATACAGATATATATATATAATATATATATATATATATAATATATATAATATATACATAATATATATATAATATATATATAATAAATATATATATAATATATATATAATATATATATATAATATATATATAATATATATATATAATATATATATATAATATATATATATATATTGCCGTCAGAAGATTACTCAGACAGAAAGCAAAGACAAATAAGTATCTTGTCTCTCTCTCTATGTCTTCTGTAGTCCTGACCTGTTCGTCTGTTTTACTGATACATTGTCATGCAGTGCATTCGTCTATTCATGCAAAAATTTGTATAGCGCTCTTTCTAGGTAAGTTTTGAAAAGCGCTCCAAACCCTGCAGCTCGGACAAAAAGGTAGGTTTTCAGAAAACCATAAAATGTACCACTGTCTCTTGTCTACAATTGCTTGTATTGTATCATGCTGTTTTTCTTTGTTTTGTATTTTAATGTCTGGTCTTGTCTAATCAATTATTTTTCTTTTCTCTTCAATTGTCTTGTTTAGCTGTTCTAGAACTTGATTTGCTGTTCTGGATCCTGTTTGTCTAATCAAAAGCTTGTTAAGCTTCTCAAAAAACTTGTTTAGCATATCCAGATCTTGTTGGCTGTTCTAAAGCTTGCAAAGCTATTCTGGAACCTATTAACATGTTCTGTATCATGTAGTATTATTCTGTAACCTATTTTAGATGTTTGATATCTCGCCTATCTCTTCCGAAGCCTATATACCTGTTCTATGTCTTGCCTTGCCTTCTAGAACCTATTTTAGATGCTCTATTTAGACTACGATATCTTGTTTAGCTATTCTAGAACTTATTGCCAGTATACTGACCGCTCCACAGTAGAGCTGACGAATGGCCGGATCTTCCACGACCCAGGCTAAACATTAAACGAAATCAATTAATTACAAAGCGAAATAAACTGAAAAAGAAGGACATAGAGAAAGATGAAATCATGCGGAACTTTATTAAATGGACCTCAGGTAATTGAATCAACAAAATTATTATTGTTATTGTAATCATCAATCAAACTTCTGTTTTACCAGATACAAGGGGCGAATAATGACCTTTGGGTCGTGAACCTTTTGCACGCGAACCATTTGTCGTCAACTATTTGTCGATGAACCATTTGCTGTCCATTATTTGTTCTTGAACCATTTGTCGGTGAACCATTTGTCGGTGAACCATTTGTCGGTGAACCATTTGCTGTCCATTATTTGTTCTTGAACCATTTGTCGGTGAACCATTTGTCGGTGAACCATTTGTCGGTGAACCATTTTCCTCTGGACAATTTTTCGTGGAATCCTGTTCTAGAGCGCGTCATAGGCATGAGGCACTCATCTTCAACGGATTCTGCCCATTGCTCCAGTAGCTTAACTTTAAATTATGTTACACGACGTTACAACAAGTTGGCAGAAAATCATTTGAACGGTTTTCTGTATGCCCAACAATGATCTTGGTTTGGCAATGATGAATTAAGTTACTGTGAGTCGTTGGTGACCCACCGTCAATTGGAGCGGGTGGTCGGCGGGGCGGAACGAGGTGCGAGCCAACGAGGTGCGAACGGGCAGGACAGAAAGGCGAAATTCTCGTGAGAGGACAGTCCTGAAAGAATTGAAACACAAATGATTTTATGGTGAATATGTCACACTTCGTTGGCAAATGATAGCTATATGACTCCGATACAGCAGATCTAATGAGATCGCCTTTGAAGGTGTGTGTGTGTGTGTTTGTTTGCTTGTGTGTGCATGTGCGCGCGCGTGTGATGTAACTGATTTATAACTGCGAAAGTGTACAGAGTTTTCTAGCAGGACCGCACTTCATCTTGTTCATCCTGCAATGAATTAACCCGTCTGGATCGATGGATAGGTAACTAGATAAATGTGACACGGTGGCCGATTGGCTAGAGCAGTCGGCCCGTAACGCTCAGTGTGCGTTGAGTAAGCGGGTTCGACCCTCGTCCGAGGCGTCAGTCACTGTGTAGAGACCTTGAGCAAGTCCTTTGCGCAAAATTGCTCTCGCCGTCGAGGCGTGTGTATGCACTTCTGAGCAAAAGATGTTGGAAGAAGAGCGGTATCAAATTTCAATTGTATTGTATTGCAATGTAACTGTTTACACATACCATTGTTGACTTCCTTATATAGAAACTACTGTTTTTTCCACAATAATCTTTTACCCTTATAAATTAGACATAGTTCGACATGAATCAAACATCTAAAGTTCAATTCGAACGATCTGAGTTAGCTCCAAAAGTTGTGGAGCAAACTAAGATCAGCTCCGAACGCTTGTCTTCCCCCTTACTCAAGCAATCATAAAAAGAAATTTCCCTGTATGTACTCCAGATGCACATGTTGCCCGAAGAGTAATGTGACTGTTCTGTCTTTACTTTACCGGTCTTCTGCATCCTTTGGCTGACTGCGATTGCGGTCTCCTTGCTTTGATGTCACCGCTGTTTTCTTTCAAGACGCCGCCTTGGTCTTTTACTGCGCTGCCGGTGCCAGTACCAGTGCCGGTGCCAGCGCCGGTACCAGCGCCGGTGCCAGTACCAGTGCCGGTGCTGGCAGAGCCTCTGCATCCGCTGCCGGTGCTTGTCTTTGGTCTCTGGTAGACCTTCATTTATCTTCTCTGTACCTTATAGCGTACATCCGATGCAGCCATGCACAGCCTTTGAACAAGCAGCGAGATCGCGTGGTGCAAAAAATGCTAGCAGTTGGTGACCAATTACATAGAGCACATTGTCAGATCGGTGTATTTGACGGGGTTACTGTGTGTAAAAAAATACAGTCAATTGTTAATAATAATTACATCACTATCTAGGATTCATAAATTTGCATGCACTACTGCAGACCCATCACCCTGTTATTATCATTCCAATTGTAATACGCCTAACGACCATTTATATAGAGCACCGTTTGTAACAGCCATATGTGCACGCTCTAAAAAAACCTGCAAGACAAATTATTGCTCAACAAAAGTTTAATATCTGCGTAACATTCTTTTACAAACTATGTTTTATTAATTTCACTGGCTCTGTTTGAAGAGGCTTAGCTTGCAATTTGGTCGAAATAAGCCCTGTAACTAAGAAAGAACTCGGCACATAGGCCTATAAGTTAATATCAACAACCATAGGGTTTATTCAGTCCAAAAATTCAAGATTTTGTATCCCTACCCTTCCTCCCAGCGGATCCCGCTTCTCTTTAGAACCTAATTGTTCGAGTAAATAAACATTGACCTGACCGACATTTGTAGTTCCAACGAATCACTCTATCAACGCGGTATAAAACGTGTCTGACCGCGTTGAAACATTAGATAACCGCGTCTGTGCGTATATGCTTCGGCTAACCTTTGAAAATGCAACTTCAATTACTATTAGTGAAATCCAGATGCCGAGGGAAATTCGACGTCATAGATCACTCTATCGTGACGTCACAATCTTCCAATTAAGATGTTTGCACATTTTCCGCCTCATAAGAAATTTACGAAGCTGATGCCATGTAGGCCTATTACTTTTTGTTAATACGATGCAAGCCAATTATTTCATATGCCTTATGGGCCATGCAGTTGTTTTTAGGCCTATTATCGCTCGGTATTAGCCTACTGCAGTGCATCAACATAATATAAAAATATTTATTTAATAGCAAAAAACGTGAACACCCTGTAAAATATTTAACTTAATAACAACTGTTGTTACAGCTGTTTAAACTGGAAGCTGCATGCTTTGATGACGAGAACGATGCACAAGTAGATGCTGGCTGTGACGAAAAGAATTGTGACCAAATGGATGATCAATGTGATGAAAAGAATTGTGCTTAAGTGGAAGTTGTAGGCCTATGTATGAAAAGAATTGTGCTTAATTAGAAGCTGGCAATTATGCCTATAATGAATGCGCCTGAAACAAAAGAAGTCATATAAATTTTCAATTATGGTAATCTGCAGAGTGTTGATGTGCTCCAGCAATACATAATTATAACCGCTTAATTTGTGTATTTCACACCATAAAACCGGTTTCGATAAACCTAAATTTACAGTTGTTCTCCAAAATAGCCTACAATTTAATATTATAAAATTATTGACTTTCTATAAACAGACCCTAGTCACGGCGCCGTTGTTGTGACTGCCAAATTTTCGTTTCTCCGTTAATTCTATGTTTAAAAATTAATTCGAATATTTTTAAAGTTATTCAACTAAGCCTTGTTGTTTCGTTAGCCACGGCTTTCAGGATCTCGAATATTATGATTGCTTAGAAAAGTAAAGTTTTATCAGAATTTTATAATGGATATCGTAAACAAACTGAAGCGGCTTTGCGGCCCAGGAAGGTTTGTTACAATGCAAAATAGCTGTGTGATGATAACAATAAATAAATAAGTAAAAGTAAGTAAGTATGTACTTTATTGAACCGCTTGCAAACGCACTCCGGGCACATTATAATATGAACGTTCAAAAAATGTACACTCAAAATAAGCATATCAAGCAATTAGACATCCTCAAAGTAGTTAGAGTAAAATAACGTAGGTCTACACTCATACAATAATCATAGCTAGCAATCACAAAACATAATTACAACTAACACTTCTACGAGTCTAGCAATCAGACCAAATTTAAGTGCATTAAAAGTTCTATTGAAGTTTACTGGATTGCTAAAAGCTGACACATTGTTTTTAATTTTTCAGAAAATCGTGGCCAATTTTATCTTACTTATTTGTTCAATATTTTTGCGCTTTCGAATAATTTTGCGAGGAAGAGTAGGTGCTGCTTTGTTTGCCTTTTCGAATGAAAGCAGCGTATGGCCAAAAGTAGTTTGATTTAAGTTCTTCGGATTATGTTCGTAAGTAGCATGAGTTTGGTTAGTAACTTTTGCCAGTGATGAGACCGCATCATTTGCTGCGAAAAATTAGACGTTTGAACAGCCTCAAACGTCTGAAATTTAAAATTTGTGCGTTCTGCGTTCTGACCGTGGTGATTATCGCCTTCGCTGCAGCTGTGGCCCATCTCTTACGACTTGTAGACGATATCGTAGAAACGGAGATTCTATCGGAGAACAGGACTCTGGTGACCTTCTACCTGTCCGATCGATGGGGAATGGGCAACGAGATGTTTGCACTGGCCTCCACGTACGGCATAATGCGATCAAATGCGAATCGCGTGCTGTGTGTCGATCGAAATACATTCATATTAAAAGTTTTCCGTCTGGAAAAAATACACAGATGCAGTGCAGACGCTTTGCTTCGATACTTCAAGGCACAGGCACGTCAGGAGACCTCCTACGCGGTTTACGACCCTCTAGTGACTGATCTTCCGGTTGGGCATAACGTGGTGGTAGGACGTTTTCTCCAGTCGTGGCGGTACTTCAAGGGTAGAGAAAACGAAATCCGACAGTTGTTTACTTTTGAATATGATCTCCTCAGACGCGCTCGTGAAGTTTTAACACAGAGCGTTGAAAGCCACGTGGTCTGCCATAGTTGCTCAAACGAAGTAATCAAAATTGGTCTTCACATTCGGCGAGGCAATATGGTTGAAAACCTGGAGTTGCGCAAGAAGGGCTACAAGGTTGCCGATGAAGGCTACCTCGGTCGGGCAATCGGATGTCTCAAAGAACGCTTCCCAAACAAACCAATGATTTTCGTGGTATGTAGCGATAGTTTTGACTGGTCTCGGGACGCACTACAAAATCGTACAGACGTAGTTTTTGTAGCGACTGGTCAACCCGAGTTGGACATGGCAGTTCTATCCCTCTGCGATCACAGCATCATCACTGTGGGTACGTTTGGATGGTGGTCAGCCTGGCTGGCAAATGGTATCACCGTTTACTACAAGGACTGGCCACGGAACGGGTCGGTCCTGGCGTTAACTACTAGCCACATGGATTACTTTCCGCCAACTTGGATCGGATTGTAACGGGTAGAGTGGCAGAGTATCTGAATGGATAGAGCACTTGACTTGTAAGATGGAGGTACAGGTTCAAGCCCATACTCAAGTGATCGCCTTATAGGGATCTTGAACAAAGATCTTCGCGAACAGCTACTCGATGAGACATCAATGTTCCATGCAATTCTGAAGTTTGAATAGAGTGCAATATGAAGTTCAGTTGTGTTCTGAACCTTGATCAAATCAAATTACTAGATGTACCAATCGTAAGATGTTTGAAACAATTTCCTTGAACCATACAATATGGGTGCCCCAACAAGATTTTACTGGCTGAACACTATTTTTTATATTTATTACAATACATTAACTGCAGCATGTGTAGGAACCTTAGAATGGTGCTATGTATTATTTTATGATGACTTACTGCTATACATGTATGTGGGTGTATTGCATAGCATTGGAGATACATGTTGGGAACTTTGCACTTTGGGAAGTTGCTACTGCAGTATATATTTGTTTTATTACATTACATTGTTGCAGTACTTGGACATAGGTGGACCGTTCTTGGAATATGAGCCCATCTGAACCAGCTCAGTCATCCAGGCATTTGGTAAATTTAAAAGGGTAACCGTAAGGCAATGTATTACTTTTGTGCTTTGGTGTATGTACGAGTTGAATAGAGGATCACGAAAACACATTTGGAGTGGACTTGAGGAGCTATATAAATCCAACTAATAATTATGCTTATATGATCTTTACTGAAAATTCATCTTGTTATTATCTCAAAAATTTTGTTAGTTTGATGTTTCATTTTTACTTTTTAGGATTTTTATGTAGTTGTTGATAAATATATATACTCAGGAATTGCAGTCATGTCAGCAGGTAACGTGAAGGGTCTCCTTACTCCTTATTAACATGAAAGGGTGTAATCAGTATTTTAATTACTGTAACAATAGGTAACACAAAATGGTATCTTTATTGTTTTAATTATTGTAAAATAAGGTAACATGAAGGTGTCCTTATTATTTTAATTACTTTAACAAAAGGTAACATAAAATGCATCTTTTTCGTTTTAATTATTGCAACAAAAGATTTTTAGTATTATTACTGTAAGTACTGCGACAAAAGGTAACACGAAAGGGTGTCATTATTTTAATTATTGTAGCAAGAAGTTATTTTTATTTATCAAAAGGTAAGATGAAAGGGTGTTGTTTATTATTTTAATTACTGCAACAACGCATAATAGGAAACGTCCGATTTAAAGTAAGCGTGACAATAGGATGAGTTGGATAGAGAATTGTCAGTATGTCAATGAATGACTTGTTGTCAGTTCATGGTCTTTTGTATTTTGAAGGATCCTGTACATAATTTTTAAGATGCAAAATGGGAAAACTGCAAATACACTAGAGGCTAGATATTTATTAACTTGTTGGCATCTCAAGAACTGTGTAAACATTGTCTATGTGTTGTTTGCTGTTCTTGCAAATGTCATTGTAATCGGACGTTTGTTTGTCCATAATTAAATCAATTTCATGTTTGCTAATTTCAGTGTGCTTTATTTAAGTTCAGATAAATTGTTCACCCCTGGAGCTAATTGCCTAGTAATGCAGGCTGAACTTGGGATGGTTACTGCATAGCAAACCCCTCGCTCGATTGCTAAGAGCCACCGATTGATTCCAGGTCAGGAGTCTATGATAAAAGAATGACAATAATGGACATGCTTTTAGAATTTTGTTTCCATAAGATGTTCTTGCATTTACAACTGCATTACTAATTTTTCCTGGAAAGTCTAAATAGTGCCACCCCTAGGTCCTAAGGAAACCTGTTCGAGTCAATTGAGCAAGAACAGGAAAGCCAAATGTAGCAGACTATTTTAAAGATGTTTCTCTTCCAGTAGTATGCCGTCTGAATGATACTAGTGTTTAGGACTGTAGAAGGACTGGCTGTATACATCAAAATAACTCTATGTACCAAATTAAATGCATCGGGTCTTACCCCTTCCATTTTATATGACTTTGCATTTGGGTTACACCCCTCGGACGTCGTTTATGGATTATCTCCAACGCAAAATACATGTACTTTCATATGATTGAAATCTGTAAATGTTAAGTTATTTGATTGCTAGTTATTCCGGTGGTTCTGTTTTGAGGAAAGCAATATTGCACATGGTAAAGATGAATTTAAATGGACCCTGTGTCCTGTTTGTTTCTGGATTTTAAGATCATTTCGTGCTTTTACAAAGGGACACATTGCTTTCCCAGTCGATTTTAGTACATTCTTGTTGTTAAAATGTTAATTAATCTTAATTAACACAAAGGAGAAAAACCTCGTTCTGAGCAGTTAACATGGAGGAATTTCATGCAATTTCCAATATATTTTAAAATGTTTAAACTCTGTTTATTGCCAAATCTTTCAGCAATTCTACTGACAGTTCAAATTACATTACAGGGGTTTGTTGTAGAACCTCTGACTTAAACTGGCACTATATAAATACTTGATTACAATTACATGATCAACAAGTCAAAGTGTTTACATCACAATACATTTACCATGAAGCTCGAGTAGTGTCACAAATGAAAAACATCAACAAGTTATCGTGAATATTTTTTATTATCACGAACAACAAACTCTTCATTAAGACAACTAAAATTATCGATAACGACCAATTGTTACAATAACTAGAGTGAAACTGTCCTCCAATACATTCATGTCATTGACACAGTTCCAAATCCATCCATGTAGTACGAGCACTCCTCCAAGATTTCCTTCGAAAGAAAATGTTTCAAAGACACAAGTGAATAAAAAAATGCTAATATATTTTTCAAAATATAAAATGTAATATAATGGTAAGTTTGCATTTCAATAGCATTTTCTAATGTCCTTTCACAAGATACAATTAACAAAAACATTTTTAATATTCATTCGGGCCTTCTAGGTTGCATCACTCTGATACCTACTACCAACCAAACCCTTACAAATGAGAATATGCGACGTGCGCAAGGTTGCACCGAAATGTGAACCTGAGGCATGAATAATTTTAAATGGTAACAATAATTGGAAATGTATATAGCGCCATCTAAAGAGAAACTCGCTAGAGGAGCTAACAAACTTACATTGAAACCATGGTTGATGTAAATGATATTTCATGCATATGTGAAAAAAGAAGAGTTTTCAAATGCATGCAAAAGGTTTATGCAATTTTGCATAGTCCAACCACTGAAAATGCACGAATGCCTTGAAGGGGACAGGTTTGCCTTAAGATGTGGTGTACATATTTCTGTAGCTGGCCAAATCTGAGGCATCCAACAGATTTTATGTGATAGAACAATATTAACAGTGAGAGAACAATATCAGCAATCAGCCATTCCGTATTACAACATACTTTTTCTCTTTTTTTATATATATTATATAAATAATATAATATACATATAATAATAGTCATGAAAATTACGCATTGATAATGACAATGCAGCCAGAAAACTTACTTTAGTAAACATCTACTTTGGCTTTCTTTTTCCTGAAAAAAATCAAGTCATGAGCTTAAAATAGGAAAAAAGAATAAAATTATATGCTTAAAATGTGAACAAATAGTCAAATTAAGTGCCTAAAAGTAATTAAAATTGATTGAATCATTTTATTACAATATGAAAAATAATTAAAACTGTGCTTCAAAATATGTAAATCTAAAAATATTGTTATTCAACTTAATATATTACACTACTATCAAATTTTAATTAAAAGTTAACATAAATTTGGTATTTACATAAGTGCACTACTACTAAATTCTACTATTAATAACAGTAGAGGTAGTTTGGCATTTGTATCAATGTATTGCTATCTCGTGTAAAATTACAGTTAATTGCTCGTTAAATAGCAGTTAAAGCTATAAAATTCAACACCAAATTATCAAACTGACGAAGGAACATAAGCAGATGAAAAGCCAATTTAACATCCTTTACTTTGAATAAGTTTCCTCTTCCGGTGGAACGAAGGCCGCTTCTCGTTTTCTTTTATTCTGCTTCAACTTCTCCTGTTGCTCGGCCTGAAAACAAAAAAAGTATTTGCAGAAAATGCCGAGAGAAAACAAGTAAGGTTTCTTGATTGTTTTCATGAATCGCAAAGAAACGTAGGAAGAAACAAACTGGAACAATACTACCTCCTTCGATGAATAATAATAATAATAAAATAATGATAACTAAATAATTATAACTAAAATAAATATACTATTGTAGGAAAGGCTAAAGCTTACCCGTTTGGCTTCCCTCTTTTTCATGATGCGTTCCTTCTCCTTCTGGAAGTACTCTCCTGTTTCAAGTTCTTTGTCAACCTGTGAAATAACGATGATTCATAACAGATAACACATGACTATCAAACATAATTATCCAATGGAAGTCAATCTGCCTTCCCCAATGCGATATAACTTTAAGTATTTAACATTAAAAGATCAATACTGAAGTCAGGTTAGGTTGGGGTGCTATGTCCCACAGTCTATTTCATCCAGGATATAACATTTACGTGCTCCACTGTGCAAAGTGACCTGGTTTCTCTATAATTGGGTACAGTCAGTGAACTTAAATTAATCAACTGGAGTCTATATCATTCTCCTTTAAGATTCTACGTGACGCAAAATTGCTCTGAAATATCGAAAACATACTTTTTAATCTTGCGAGAATAAATAGAAAACTAGAGGCATATTTATAGACTGCTGTTGTGGGTCCATCTACTTTCCTCTGAACAATTATTCTGCAAGAGGTGCCAAATAAATTTAAAGAAACAATATGATACCATTGCTTTTCTACAATTGCAAGACTGAAAACAGAGTCCCAGTTCAGAACTTTGTTGTGCAACATTTTCCTACACGACCAACCTCTACCGATTTTCCACGAGAGAGAACAAACATAAATAAAAACAATAAGTAACTAATTAATTCAATTAAAATTGTAGGTAGACAATAGAACAGGACATGCCTTTCGCTCGGTCTGTGGCGGAGGGAACGGCGTGTACTCCTTCTTCTTCTTGACGACCTTTGGCTTTCGTCGTTTGTTGATGTTCTGTTTCTTGAATTTTGGCAAAAACCGGTCCCATGATTCATTCCTCAGCTCTGGATCTTTCGCTAACTCACGTTTTATCATCAAACACTGAAAGCAAGCAATGCAATGGAAATCGCCTGACCATCGAATACTTGCATTATTTCTAGAACCCAAAAACTAAAAGCCAGGCAGGCACCAATTAGCCTTTTAATGATGGCACATACTACAATGTATGGGAAAACATATGCAGCCAGTAACAGATTAAGGTACTCTGGACAAACCTTCACTCGAGTCGAATCGATTGTAACAAGTTAACTTAAAACGAGAACAGGGAAATCAATTTCCGACTCTAACTGGACTCAAACTTAAACAGCAACACTTTAAATCGGCACAGTCAACAGAAACAAATGGTCAGTTAAATCAGGAATTAATCAACATTAAAAACATTCATGTAATGTAATCAAGCATTTATATAGCGCCACTCGAATTAATCGATGCGCTCCTTGCAGGTCCTACCTTAATGTTATAGATCGGATGAATGTTTTTCATGCAGTCCTCGACAATTTTGCGAACCTAAAAGCAAAGCCGGTGTTAACAGAATGCATTTGAAAAACTACTGACTTTAAGGACGAATGACTCATCCAACTAATCACTCGAAATGAAATGGTGTCCCATCAGTTCATTCTAACATGTAATGTAACGTGTAACATAACGCATAATATAATGTACAATGAACTGTACAATGCAATGTAATGTACTGTAATGTAACCCACAAGAGCCAAGTCGGTATACCAGCTTATTCACTGGCGCTGTACCAAATCAAGTCAACAATAACCAAGCTTCTCACCTTGTTCCAGTGCCAGGTCAAAATCAGGGTATCAAGCCATTCATTACGATTTACATAGCACCCTTTCAAGGTTACTACTTGCTACCAACCCAACCCCGGCAGCAAAGAATGGTCTTAAGGCTGGTACAAAACGTATCAGAGCAAACCCTAAGCATAAGGCACAATTTGGTTGGACTGGGAGAGTTCTTGAAGAGGCACTACATCAGGTCTCATTAATGCATTAAAAACGAGGACGATGGAAGTTAGTAACTAAAATCACAATAAAAAACTGCACTCTGAATCTTATAATTTTGAGTCTGAAGGAACGTGAGTAAGATCATTATGTAGACGAACCTCCTTGAGACCGCGAAATGAACCCATTGCGGACACGGTGCAGCCTTGTACAAGAACGTAACAGTTCGTCAGCAGTTCTATCGCCTGTAGAGAATTCAACAATTCAACAGTGAACAAAGTGCTCCCAAGCAGACAATTCCACTCAATGATTCCAAACGCACCAAGAAATTTATATATTACCGATATCTATCCATCTCTAAGTCAACCGATCAATTAATCAGTCAAAAATCTATCTATCTATCTAACAAACAAACTGTCGATCTATCCATCGATCATCAATTCATCAATCAATACATCCATCCATCCATACTTATATAAAACAACTTAGACTAGACAAATACTAATTGATTATGAATTGACTAACCTTGAGAGTGGCTCCATCCGGTCCGATGAGACGTTGTCGACGTCGAGCAAATCGTTCGCGTTTACTGACCAGATTTTTAATCTTGATGATGTCACAAAAGACATCATCCTCAAGAACACGAACTGCCTGGAAAATCACAAACAGTGTTTCACTATACAATCATTGCCAATAAATTCATTATAAAAATTAAATTCATTAAAATCAGTTTAATAGTCGTTTCATTTAACAGGTCACTATGTTAGTACTGTGTAAACACAATTTGTGGGTAGCTACCTGTAACACTTACACCACAGGTATACCACATCAAACAATCACTCACTATTGCATACTCTTCACATAACTCATTTTTTCACACATGCATAAATAAGAAATAGATTTAACAGATGAGGAAATGATAATAAAAGTGAAGAATACAAAATACAATTAAGAAATAAGAGAATAAAATTAAATGAGTTCAAGATGTAGAAAGTACGAATTTGAATAAGACTGTCATCTCTTGAAGTCAAACAGATATTCTAGAAGCAAATGATAATAAAAATCAAAACAGATAAAATATGCAATCAAGAATTTCAATCAATTCCCTAGCAAAAAGATATGATAAAAAAATCACATTAATTTCAAATGTAAAATTACAAATATGGTCAAAGCTAGTAACCTCTGAAAGTGAGATGGGTATTTTAACATGCATAGAGATCAAAAACCGTCACCTGCTCGAATGGTACGCTCCTCGAGATGAGCGTGATGAGGTCTCGAGCCTTAAGGATCATCACAGGATCCCATGTCTTGTGTTTTATCGTCCGAACTCTCATCGTTCCTTCAAGGACGTCAAGATCGGCAGCGATTGCCTAAATGCGAGGCACCACTGCTTCAGTTTTACCAATACTTTATTCAACCAATCCAAACGACTTTGAAAACTCTCCCGTGGTCAGAACACTGTGGGACAAGGTGGCCAATTGGTCAGAGGTTACCCTTGTAATGCGGATTCTATGGGTTTGAGCATTCTCCTTGAGATGGTTACTGTGTAGGAACCCTGAGCAAGTTCTTCGCTCGCAATATTGCCTGGCTCCATTCACCAATGCCTGCTCATTGGATAGTGGTGCTAAATAAATCTACGTCATAACAGCAGTAGTAATAACTTAGACGTAAACAAATAATTAATTCTGCCCTCAAAATAAAGTTGAAGCATCTGAAGAATTCATTCTACCTCTACAGATAAATAATGATAATAATAACAAATCAATTAAAAACGGTTTGGTTGCCTCATAAAAGAATAGATGCCAAATAAATTAACAACATAAGTAGTTTTTCAATCAGCTATCAAATTATTATCATTATAATCATATTGAGCCACTCTTCCACGCCCACTGGATCTCAATCCTTCGCTAAAAAATATAATAACTGGCTCTGGTGGTAGCAGCTGTTAAATGGTCACTGTATTTGTTCACAAGCTAGTAGCTATTGTCACAAACTATAACCAAACCTTGACATTGTTACAATCGATCAGATACAGTTTTTCTCTGCAGGCAGCATCAATCAGGAACCACAAAATAAAACGTACAGAGCCAAACAAGACGAGTCCACTTACATGCTCTGCAAGTCTGGCTTTTATGAGCGGCCAGACTTCCCGAATATATTTCTCGCGATATTTTGGGTATGTCCGTGCGAAGAAACTCTCTTCGAAGAGTCCGTGAGGGTTGCATTCTTTCGTAAATGGTTCTGGCTTCCATCCAGGAGGTACATCGACTTTTTCCGCCTCTTCCATGAAAACAAACATTTAGCTCTTGAAAATACCATTACAATTAACACAAGGCACATCTAAAAATCAGGGATAGTATTTTTCTGGGACGGATTGTGTTATTATAATGATAACAATTTCTGTAATAAGATAGGTCACAGAAAAGCGAAACTGTTTCCAAGTGAACACAAGTTAGACACCCAAGTATTTTAGTCTATTCCATCATCGTCATCATCATTATCAGTTCATTATTCCACACATCTTGAGATGAGTGATATAATGAATTATCCCATTCTAAAATAAATATTTAGAACGTGATTGCAATCGCACAAATTTCTAAAGCGCCACTTTAAAGTCAAGCACATGGTACCAGCTTCTATTCTCAACAGCTATGAAAAACCTCTACCATGTGTTTCTGCAAGCTAAACTGCCTGGCTATTGCGGACTTTATCTGACACGGCAGCGGTGCATAAGCTGGTCTCCCTGGCCTGGCTTCTGTGTGACGCTGAAGAAGTTTTAAGATCACATGTACATTATTAGCATGTGTTTATGTTGTGGTTACCCGTCTCTTGCTTGTATCGACTGCGACCCATTTTTACACGTCAAAATCAAGAGACGTCTTTAAAAACGTTCGTTTTCGTGAGATATAAACTGCAACAGTGCGCTTTAATTTCTAGCCAGGTTGTGCCCTATTACACAATCATTAAATGCAAAATCTTAGTTATTCGATCACACAAAAGTTAAGCCATGCCAACAGGAAGTCGCCACATAAGAAAAAACATTAGAAAGTCGTGCAGTGATTGATTAAGCAAGTAAGTGGAGTGTTTGATGTGTCAAGGGCAATAAAGCGCTGTAGCACTGTACACAACGATAGGTGCATAATTATTTCAAAATTTGTAATAGCATTAGCAGATAATATAGACATGCATACACGAATAACCTTAGCAGATGAAAGCCATCTTCCAATTCATTTTTCCTGTTTTACTCATTGTAATAAATTTATTACGTCTCCATTCTATATGAGGATACCAATTATAATGCCCATAATAATAATAATAATAATAATAGTAATAATAAAAATAATAATAATAATAATAATAATAATAATAATAATAATATTTATATATATCGGCTTCAGAAAGTAAGCAATTGAAAATCATAATTTAGGCCAATAGGCCTACCAGCATCAATAAGACAAATATCCGATCCATCCTATGAACTCACAAACACCTCTCCTTTTGCTATCTCCCATAAGTCTTTCACTCACAACTGAAAACACTGCTCTTTCGCAAATCCTATCCTGATTCCCTCTCGTCCCATTCCCTCCCTCGATCGCCATTTCAACTCCAAACACTATCCACACCTTAGCCGTCTGCCTGTCTGTTTATCTGCCTGCCTGACTCTCTGCATTTGACCCTCTGCCTATCGATTCTGTTTTGATTAAGCGTCTGTGATTGAGCTGGTTCCCGAGACTTCGTTTTTGTGGGCTCTGTAGAAAGGTTAAGATTAAGACTACGATTAAAACGATAGATATTGAGCTGTTTCGATGTCTCTCTTATTCACGTGGTCTGATTGATTGCTCCAAGCAGTGGTCGCGAGTTCAGCGATAGAGGATGAACTGTCGCAAAACCTCGTAGGAGTGGCGCCTTAGAAGTTTCGAAGTTACGAATACTGCGGAAATTGAATTCATCTGCCACGAAATCTGTGCTACCACCTTGCGACCGAGTGCTTACAATGACCCTATGTAGGACTAAGCATGTTTACATAGTTGAAGTTCAAGGACGATTCCATGGTAACGCATGCACTGTTATCTAGCATTCTAGTCAGCTCAACTATAATCGTCAACGCTAACGTACTTCATATCGTAAATAAAAGGTATTTATCATAATAACAGGAAATACGTATTTCTATTTGAATTGTGACAGAAAACTGTCAGAAAATTTTCTGAATCATCATCTCAGAAGGAGTGTACACAGACATTTGAGAGGGAAAGACAGATCGATAAATTGATTGATAAACAGACCGACCGACTGACCGACCGACCGATCGGCCGTCTCACTGGCTGACTGACTGACTGACTGACTAGCTGGCTGGCTGGCTGACTGACTTACTGACTGACTGATTCGCTGACTAACTGACTGTCACTGATTGACTGACTGACTGACTGACTGGCAGTGGATGCTGCCTTGCTGACTGTCCAACTGACTGGCTGACCTATTGATTGATTGATTAATTCATTTTTATCGATTCAAATATTGATTGATTGATTTGTTTATTGTGTTCATAGATTCGTCGATTCATTGATCATACGCAGATAAACTGCAACATGGCTAGCGGAGGAAAAATCAGTGAGTATAAGGAGGAGTACTGCGGTCTGTCGGGAAAGCGGAAGTCCAAGACAGGCACCAACGTCATTGCGTGCTCCAAGTCGGAGGACATCCAACCGGTCGGCGGACGCTGCGGGGCCATCTACCGTCGGCGTCAACAGGAGGCCCTCGAGAACGCCCTTCGAGGAAGTGGTGTCGTCCAGCCCTTCGTGCCCTATCCACCTCTGCCCGTGCCAGACGTCCACAAACTCCGCTACATGCACAACAACTACATGACCCCGGACGATTGGTACTAGACCCGCCGTTGCCATGGTAACCGGTTGTCATGGTGCCATGGGTTGATGGATTGCTGGACGTTTTGAGGGTGAACTACACCCACGTTTACTGAGCACTATAGAATAATTCTTGTTGTACATGCAGCGACATTTTTCCGAATAGCCAAGGCCTTCCTTTTTAGAATTACCCGGATGTGTGAGGGATACCGAAAAATGTATCTATAATGGAACGATTCCTTACAACTATTCAATGATTCCATTGTGGTTGAAATCGACAATCTTGTTGATATAAGCTGAATCGTGATCGGTGGCCTAATCTACAAGTCATAGCCTAGGCCTACCTAGGCCTACTGCAATTGTCCGAATCTGCAATGTGCCTAAAGTTGGGCTTATGGCGAAATAACTTTCAATATTTCATTAAAAGAGTGCGTGATACTATATTCGAGTTGGTTTACTCAACAGCTGCTTTCTTGTAAAGCTCAATATTGTCTAGACTCTGTGACAAAATGATGATGAAAGTATAAAATATTGTGTGTTCGCTAAGAAGTCACGTGTCTCCGTCACGTGTCTGAATGTTACACAATAAATGACTATTTCTATTGCTTACTTTTTCTTTACCTTCTCACTCAGAAGACGTATGCATGTTTTCAGAAGCGCAACCAGAATATTTTCATGGGGGGGGTGCTCATATTCCAAACTCCGAAGGCATGAAGCAGCGTACGAATAGCACCTCTGTATATATCCCTTAAAAAAACTAAAAGCTCATCGGATTTGGATCAATTGTGTGGATCAACGTTTTAGCCAAGGGGTGCCCATGAAGCACCCCTCAGCACTCCCCAGTTTCGCCTCTGCATCCTTTGTATACTTGCTTCTTGTGATCGTTTTGTGATTGTAGGGCTACATTGAACTCTTGGATTGGTAAATTTTTAATATAAAGTCTCCGTAGCGCAGTGTGCAGCGGTATATAAGCGTATGCTTACTTATACTTATTTCAATACCCGAATCCATGGAATCTCGGATCTAATTTTACATTGATTGGTGTAGAACACTATTTATTTAAATATTGCATTAAGGTTTATAAACAACAGGCCTACTACTCAAAAACAGAATCGATCGTAATTAATTAATAGGGTCACTTAATTCCAAGGTTCAGTTCGATTGATGTAAATTATCATTACCAGTTCAAATTTTAGTATATTATTTCCAAACATTTGGTCACTATTTTCCTAAAGTCAGACCTCAACACTTAAAATTCCCAGATTCAATTTTGGAAAGAACATAAAAGGCTCTCTTAATGTATTATATTTTTCATAGTCTATCTTACTAAGTTATCTCTTTCCATCTAGTTTTCTTCCGAGCACCTGCGGCGTTTAATCTGCTGTTAATTCAACGAATGTTATGATGATTTAACAATTAGCCATTTAGGCGTATACCAGTTCATGGCAATGAATGAACCTTTATCCTTATTCATTAGGCCTAAATTTGCCCAAAGGTTTGACAGATGCAAGAGATTGTAATAGCGATGCTGGATCCTAGGAGAGTCCTAAAGAGGCCTAAGCCAAGGGTCTCAACACAAGTCAGACCTCAACACTTAAAATTCCCAGATTCAATTTTGGAAAGAACATAAAAGGCTCTCTTAATGTATTATATTTTTCATAGTCTATCTTACTAAGTTATCTCTTTCCATCTAGTTTTCTTCCGAGCACCTGCGGCGTTTAATCTGCTGTTAATTCAACGAATGTTATGATGATTTAACAATTAGCCATTTAGGCGTATACCAGTTCATGGCAATGAATGAACCTTTATCCTTATTCATTAGGCCTAAATTTGCCCAAAGGTATCAACTGTGGCCCAACTAAATGATTGTCTGAAACTGAACTTATTTTAAAAATTGAATAGAGATTTATTTTTACATAACATTTGATCGTGGCAACATATGCGCACGTTGGACCTATCGTGTAATTTTCGGCCAAGTAGGCCCTATACAGTAACGTGAGGTAATAATCTTGCGCGTCAACGCCAATTCAAAAATTATGCTTAATAAGTTGCAAATTACGAAAACACATACGTTTAACAGATATAACCAGTTAATCATACAGGCAGCTCCTTTGACCTCCTATAAAAACTAACAACATTTGCCATCCATTACAAAATCCAGGAACAAAATAATGTATGTTAAATTTACTCTGCTGAATTATTTTGGGCTTAGACTATGAAAGCTATTTTGGGCGATGTTGAGGGATGGTTATATATATATATATATATATATTTTTATATGAGGTCGTTGGTGGTGACAACATGGCGTCGTTTAGCGGATTTTGGTTTATAAGCAGTGTTTTACTATGCGCTCTGGTCTCGGCATCAGCCGTTCCTAAAAAGAAGGAAGTAAGGGAATTTTAAACAAACAGTGGTTTTTGTGTAATACCTGCAATCCAGCGCGTTTTACAATCTGAGTTGGCTTTCGGTTAACCGGGATGGGCAAACTGACGCATCCAACATTGTGAACTTGATCGTCTGCCAGTGTTGCGTATGACGTGGGCAAATCAAAACACAGCATTTTTTAATTGCATAATATTAATTGACAGCAAACTGCACAATAATGTCATGTGAAATCAAATACACAAATTCTTAATATTTTAAGAGTAGATCAATAATTATATTATGCTTTCGCTAACGGCCCTCCTGCAAATAATCTTGTCCATGCCGTCGTTATTGCACAGCATGTTTACTGTTATTTAACCTCTATTCTGGTCTGCCCGTTGACGGTTGCCGTGTATTGATCGCGTACTACGAGTTGCAGCGCATCTTATTGGCCAAATACCAGGATATGATCAGTTTCTGATGAGTGTAGTGACCTTCATGACCATTACCATGTTTTTTTATTGAATTAAAAGAAACAAGATGGTTTGACAGATGCAAGAGATTGTAATAGCGATGCTGGATCCTAGGAGAGTCCTAAAGAGGCCTAAGCCAAGGGTCTCCCAAAGGCTGATACATTTTATACCGTCTATGTCTGAAGGTGATTGGTTTTTTTTCTGTAAGTTAAAAATTCCAAAAGAAATTATTCTAAACGAGAAGGCCTAACTTATTAACTAAAGTGCACTCGAAATGGACTCAACCTGAGAAAAGAAGGTTAGAGCGTAGTTGCTTTTTAATAAATGCATGATATATCAAATAAAACAATTTCCTTTTGTTTTATATATATTTGCACAGAGCACGCTATATGCTTCTGATTAATATGCTTTAAACATCCTCAAATACAATCAATCAATCAAGAATACTTGATATAGCAATGCAATCAGATATAACACACATGTAATAAAAATTCGTTAAACTGCAAAAAATGTGACGCTGGCTGCGTTCATTTCCAGGCGGTCTTGGATGAGAAAGTTGCACAGTTGATGGAATGGAGCAGCAAGAAGTCCGTCATCCGACTCGATGGAAATAAATTCCGGGCGTACGTGAAGGCGCCCCCTAGGAACTATTCAGTCATCGTGATGTTGACGGCTCTGCAGGCCTATCGCCAGTGCTCAGTCTGCCGGTATTATTATTTATATGTATATCTATTTATATATATATATATCTAGTTATATATATATCTATTTATATATATTTATAATTATATATATAATACATATGCATGAATGTATTATATATGTGAATATAGACATCAATTGTATATATTGATATGTTTTTTCGTATGTACATATTTATCCTAGGGAGTGTGGGCTCAAGTTACGGTGGAGGGATCTTATATAATTATTATTTCCTGTTTTATAATGCTCAGGCCATCAACCTGTTGATATTATTATTATTATTAATTGTTATTTTATTATAATATTAATAACATTATAATTATTAAGTGTATTATTATTATTGGAGCTGTACCAAATATTCGCTTCAGAGCCGAATAGTGGGCCAACTAGCTATTCGATATTCGGCCGAATAGTAGCTGTCGGACCGAATATGAATAGTGGTCACGTGACATATGTTTCTGCCCAAGCGTCAACTGCTATATCTAGTGGACTGAAGTAACTTTCTACTGCCTGGACTACGATATCGCATGTCAGTCATCTCATTTCTAAGTTTAGTTATATTAATTCTATTCCTAGTTAACACAGACTGGCAGAAGGATGTAAAAGTTACATGTATTTACATGTTTGCTTTAGTTTATCTATTTAATTTACTGATCTGAAACTTTTGCTTTTGAAATTTGTCAGTTGACTTATTTTGCATTATCTCTTCGTGTTCTTCGTATTCAGCCAAATAGTTGGTCCAGTTATTCGTAATCGACCAAATAGTGAAACTCTGAAACTCACATATTCGGTGCAGCCCTAATTATTATTATTACAACATTTTAATGCATGCAGGGTCACACACAGATGATAATCAGAGGTCATGACCTTGCCCAGCACAGTTTCTTAATGACTTGTTCATGGCCTGTCTTGTAGCTGATTGTTCTGCCAAGAAATCAGAAAGCAAATGAGCTACATAAATGTGTGTATGATTGAACCAATTGGTGTTGTTGATGTGTTGTAGTCAAGCGAACGACGAATTCCAGGTTGTCGCCAGTTCGTGGCGATACAGTCAGATGTACTCAAGCCGTCTCTTCTTTGCGATGGTAGACTACGACGAAGGCCAGGACGTCTTCGCATCAGTATGCCATACTTTCATAATCTGCATTATGTCTCTGCCTCAGTATGCCATATTTTCATTCTCCACTCTCTGCATTTTCACTCTGCCTCAGTATGCCATACTTTCATTCTCCACTTTTCATTTGGCTCAGTATGCCACGCTTTTATGATCCACATTCTGGTTTTGCCTCATTATGCCATTAACCTTCATTCTCCACATTTTGTCTTTGGCTCAGTATGCCATACTTTCTTGCTGTGTATTTTGTTGTGGTACTGAAAATTTGAATAGTCGGTACATCTACGTTCTCTTTCGGTCAATAGTTGTTTTAACAAACTCACAAACTTGCCTAGCGGAAAGAAATTTCTGGGGCGCTTGATAGTCAGTGCTCCCTCTAAGCTGTGCGCATGTGCAAACGTACACGGACAATATGATGATGGCTATGCTCTAAGACACATTTTAAATAAGGGACTTTTCTTAGGCTATCAGAGCTTATCACCGTAGACTTTTAGATATGGTCTTGATTTAACAATCGTCACATTCAGCTCGGACCTGCACAAGTTTGAGCCATTTATAAAATGTTGCACACACATAATTTCTTGTGCACACCTTCTCCAAAAAAGAAGAGAGAACATTGTCGATAGTATGGTGGTAAACATGCTGAACGGGTCAAACGAGAGGTCATGGCTTCAAATCCCCACAAGTGCCCAGTTTGGGAGCGAGGCTTCTGTACTATCATCGCCCCCCTAGCCTTCTCAGCTATAATGAGTACACTGACCATACACTATTGGGGGATGATGAGGGAGACAGTTGTCAGCCACACTCATATGCCTAAGCTAAGAATTAAGGAAGTCGCTGACACTTCCTATCAGACTTGCTCAAGGAACTCTTCTTCTTCTACTTAGCCAATCAGTATTTAGCTTGTTACATGTGATGGTTACCTTGTTTTGATTGATTTAAAAATTTAGTAAGTTTTTGTAATTTTAGTGAGTTTTAGTAATTTTTTTAGTAATTTATTTTATTTTTAGTATTTTTTTTCATATTTTGGTTCTATTGTTGTTGTAATTTTGAGTTATTCTCTTGTGTAGTTGAAGACAAGCTCTGCCCCTGTGATCATGCACTTTCCTGCCAAAGGGAAGCCAAAGAAAGCCGACACTATGGACATCCACAGGTGGGCAGAATCAATGAGCAAATGAGATGAATTAATTACTTTTTAAAATTATCTGGGCTGATTTGGTTTAATCATATTAATGATAATTTATATAGCTTCTCTTGCTATATGGAAGTGCTCTCAGCGTGATAGCTCCTTGGAAGTGAGAAAGTCTTGAGGCTGTTGCGTGACACTTTGCTGGACTGCGAGAAAATTGTGTGTCTTTTTACACACGTAACTGTATTTGTCCAATAAATTTTTTCATCAATTTATTTCAGTTTTGTTTAAATTATTATTTTTATTAGTAACTTCTAACTTTAAATTGTTGTTGTTTTCAGAGTTGGATTTGCTGCTGAACAGGTCGCGAGGTGGTTGGCAGAACGGACGGATATTCAGGTACAGAGGGAGCGAGGGATTTGGTTTACTTAAGTTTTGTATCATCCAGATATTCATATTCTCAATTCAAACTCAGGTCTAATGAGTACATTAAGGGAAGATGAAATGGCAAGGGAGAGTACTGGCCACTTGCCTTTGAGTGCTGAGGCTAAGAAAGCCATAGGTACTTTGGGGATGCTGAAGGGACTGCTGTCCTTGTCCTTGGAAGTTTCATGGTTACGATTTTGTAGGTCTTCGCACAAACTGTGTGATCTGTTTCTGGACTGGGGCTTCTACCGCATGGGTTCATCACTTTGGAACGCTTTTCCCCTTACTGTTCAAACTCAGTATGTCAATTGTTTCAGTGTTTCGGCCTGGACAAGTGATTCCAGAAGCAAAAATAGCGTTTTTGCATGTCAGTTACTCTGCGATTATGGCTGTTTTGGAGTGGAATGCCTCTGAATCGCTTTTCCACTCTTTCAATTCACGTTTCAATTCTTCTGATTTATGTTCTGTAGTTCTACTCATTTGATTCGCATTTCTGAGTGACCTTGTGTGCAGTAAAAATGTTTATTATAATAATGATTTAGTGATTGAAATTTTATGTTTAGATCCGTGTTTTCCGGCCCCCGAACTATTCAGGAACATTGGCGCTCGCTCTTTTGTTCTCGCTGGTCGGCGGAGTCCTCTACCTGAAGCGTAACAATCTTGAATTCCTCTACAACAAAACCTCCTGGGCAATAGTTGCACTTGTAAGTAACTGATGGAGTTCAGCCTGAAAGTATTTAAGTGATTGTAGCAGCATTAGTGCCTAAGTGTTTGTGAGTATTTGGTAATGTTAGTTGGAGTACTTCTAGTCACTAGAGTACTACATACTGTGGTTGAGATATGGTGGTCAAGTTCTGCAGCAGGTAGATAGATGGAAGGATGGACGGATGACTGGATGCAATGATTGATAGGTGGATGAATGGATAGTTGGGATTGATCAATGGATGGATGGATGGGTAAATGGATGTAATGTAATGAAATGCTTATATAGCACCACGGTTTTACAGACGCTCACGACTCAGAACACAGCTAAACGGAGCACAGGAAAGTCTACAGGCGCCTCCGGAAGGCAGTGGGTGGGAGAGAGAGCAGTTACTCCCGAAGAGGAATGGCGAGACTGTACCCACGTAGGAGAGGCTCCTGGATGCATTGATGGATGGGTGAATGCATTGATGTATGAGTGGGTGGGTGGAATGGATATTTGGGATTGATTGATGGATGCACAGCTGTGTGAATGGATGCATTGATGGGTGGATGGATAGTTGGGTGGGTGAATTGATAGATAAATTTGGGTAGATGTATGATATTACTAATGGAGATTGGTTTAATGATGGGAAGTTGGAACATTTGGAGATACAGACTAACAGGATGAGAGAGAGAGAGGGACAGACAGAGACTAAGAGGAGAGAGACAGGGTCAGAGAGAGACATTGAGGCACACACACAGAGACAGAGAGTGGTTACTGAGCAGTTGGTCTCTTTATTTTCTGTCTGTGATGTAAATTAGGGATCAGCCGGAAATCGCCTCGGACATTCGCCTCGGCCGAATATCTCAATTTTCATCACTACTCGGAAGTATTCGCCTCGGCAAATACTTAACACGCAAATAGTTGCAAAAATTAATTTTTTAATTTAACTAAGGATTACTTAAATTTTACTTTGTCATTTTGACAATATTATGTTTTTGAAGTTTTCTGTTTTTTTGCCTCCCCATGAGTAAACAACAACTTCAACAAGATGGCAACCGGAAATAAAATAAAGAGTCTCGATCATCCAGCGCTAGTAAATTAAGGCGCTAGTAACCATGAGTACCTGACGCCATAAACATTTTCAATTTTTTCATTTCCGGTCAATCTAATTGGTAACTATAGCAACAAACCCAAAGAGGTTAAAGCTTATATTATATTAATATTATAATTATATAACCTAGAGAGGACAGCCTAACCTTTTCCTTAAGAATAAAATAAAAATGGCAGTCTGTGGTCTTTGACAGACGGCAACAACACTTTCCGCCATTTAATAAAGTAATAGCCTAAGCCTAACTGAAAAAAAGCTAGTTGGTCAGCTGCTTCAAGCGATATATTTTGATTACTTTCCTTCTTATATAGTATATTCTATTGCAGGCCTAAAACATGTCAGTCACAATATCCACATGTTATTAGGATTTAGGACTGGAGTTCGAGGCTAGATTATTTCTAAATTTTCTATACCTCTTTGGTGCAGACGTAGAGACGTTGATTCATTTAATGAAGTTAAAACTTAAAAACTATAAAAGATACAATTAAAAATTAAAAAGAATTTAAATATAAATGGTTACTTTATTACTAGTCCATTAAAACAAAGTCATATTTCACGTATGTGATACTGGAGCATGCTTGAAATTGAATGCTTCGCATGAACATTCTATTATCAAGCTTTGGACATGGAAAAAAATTCAAAGAATTGGTACTCAGTTACTACCCGGTTCGTACCCGGATCCGGCAAATAGTACATCCAGAATTTTTCAAATACTCGGATTCGGTACTCGGTGAAAATTGTCTACCCGGCTGACCCCTAATGTAAATGTATGAAAATGGATTTTCAGACGATCATGTTTGCGATGACATCCGGTCAGATGTGGAACCACATTCGAGGTCCACCCTTCATGCACAAGAACCCACAGACAGGCCAAGTGGTCAGTCATCTTATCAGCTCTTACCATATTTAATGTTGTTAAATTAATACCATTGTTATAGCTATATTTAATTTTATTAATGATTGTATCTTAAAAGCCATATTTAATGTTGTTATTAATAGAATTGTAAAAACTTCTTTAATTTTACAACAGTATCGTTAGAGCCATATGTAATTTATTAATATCATTTATAGCCATATCATAATTTTATTATTAATGATATTGCTTGAACCATGTTTAATTGTACTATTGATGATGTTGCTAGAGTCATATTTTAATTCTATTATTAAGAGTATTGTCATAGCCATATATAATGTTATTAATTAATAGTATTATTTAATCATCTTTAATTTAAATTAATAGTATTGTTTGAGGCTTTTTTCATTTTATTATTAGCGGTATTGCTGGAGCCATATTTAATTGCATGATTAATAGTATTGTTAATGCCTTCTTTAATTCTATTATTAATAGTATTGCTAGAGCTATAATTGCGTATAGTAAATATTTTAAACGGTATTGTTAGAGTCATTATTAATCTTATTATTAATATTATTGTGTACATTCACATATACAGATGTTCGATACATACATCGCATGTACCCACACACATGCATAATATATGCAGGCATGTATTCATACATACGCTTATTCGTATTTATGCATTCATGCATACAATGTCTTAGATGGAATGATTTCCATTTTAGCATTACATTCACGGGAGCAGCCAGGGACAGTTCATTGTTGAAACGTACATTGTCATTTTCCTCAGTATCCTTTTACTGTACATTGAGTCTTGAAAGACGTTTGATGGAAATCAATCAGTTAAAGCCAACAAGCAGAAAAACAGCTTAAAGGGCCATGATAAAAAGTTCTTCTTATCATTATGCTTTTATTAAGCGCCACAATTCTGTTACGTTTCTGTATCTTATGAATATTGTTCCGTATTCTCCAGCTGGTAGGTTTTAACTAGTTGCTCTAGTCTTTTTTCTGTAGCTAGGCTGGGAATGCCCATGAATGTTGTGTTGAAAGGGCACTGTATAAATGCTCAGAATGATTGAACGATCCTCTCACGGTAGGAGGCTCGGGCCCTTACTCTTGAGTTACATGGAGAGCGCTCTAACCAGTGAGCTACAGTATCTCGGGACGCTAGCAGATCATCGTGTTTTCAATGGATGAGCTGTGCGATTGGGAAAGAAATAGCCACATGCAAATAGCAACATGAAGGGCATTTTTGGTGGAATATAAAACTGAATCATTGGGATTAGAATTCCACATTTCCTTTTAATAATAATAGTCATAATTATTTTTAAACTGACAAACTGCAGCATGATCGCAAGTACAGTATGAACGAATGATGGCATGTTTTTGCAGGAGTCAAATTTAACTGTCGGCATCCACGCAGGGTGTCCATTACGTTATTATGGATTGCCCCTTTTCTTCAGTTTTGGTATACCACAGA
This sequence comes from Bimastos eiseni, assembly GCA_959347315.1. NCBI lineage: Eukaryota > Metazoa > Annelida > Clitellata > Crassiclitellata > Lumbricidae > Bimastos > Bimastos eiseni. The sequence goes on along the minus strand of OY365814.1, from coordinate 34,133,383 downwards.
CTTGATTATGCGAGCGCATGTGTTGGTTGGTTACCTTTCTTACGGATGAACCTCAGATGCTGCAGTTGTGATGGGCATGATATTACTGAGTGAAGCCAACAGCCTGAAAAAGGATGCCAACAAGAAGAAAAGTACTTAGCAAACTCTTTTGCTTATTCTGTATCCTCTTAATGTTATTAAGTATCTTACAAGTACTTTTTAGTATATTCCAGTACTTTTTAGTATCTTCAAAGTGTTTATTGTCTCAAAAGTACTTGTTGTGTGTTCCAAGTACTTTTTAGTGCATTCCAAGAGCTTTTGAGTATATTCCAAGTACTTTTTAATGTCTTCCAAGTACTTTTTAGTATCTTCCAAGTACTATTTAGTATCTTACAAGTACTATTTAGTATCTTACAAGTACTTTTTAGTATCTTCCAAGTACTTTTCAGTATCTATCAATAGCCAAGGTGCTTTGCTGTCTTTTTCTTCTCTGTGACCTTTTCCGCTTTTGATTGTTTCTTGTCACCTTCTCTGTTCTTTAGACCGACATGACCTCTGCGTACCTCAGACTGTTTTTGCCCAGTCCTACACTTATATGTCTTTTTGCCGTTTGCTTTGGGACGATATTCCCTCTATGATCTTGCCAGCACACTTCTCTCTACCTGTGGCTTTTTCGTATTGCTATACCATGAATGTGTCCTTCCCAATTTTACAGTTTCCTTCTATTGCTATCAGAGATATGGTTTATAGTTTAATCTAAATTGTGTTTCATTGCATTAGAAATCTATCTAATCTGACTTTTTAATCGGTTGATGTGTACAAAATGGTGTGTTTTTCCTAAAAAATAATAATTATTATTATTATTACTAACATTTCTATAATACCCCAAGGATTCTACCTGGAGGCGCTACCTGAACTACTCTGCATGATGTTAAAGTCAATATGATAAAGCAGTCAGACAAATGAATATCATCATCAGACATGTGTACTAAAGGCTACTTACTTACTTACTCATGATTTCTTTGCCAATGTTCTACAGAAGTCTTGTTTTTTTCTCTGCCTGAATTCATGTTAAAACAGAGTTGGAATTGTTGCATTGTCTTGTGTTTTTGCAGTTGTGGCTGTCTGTGGTCTAGCGTCGGTGACGTTCTTCTTCAGTCTCTTGCTGTCTGTGTTCAGAGCTAAATATCAAGGCTACCCATACAGGTATGGTTTACTAGTCCTGCTTTCGCTAGGTGGCAGCATTAATTTAATTAAATGTAAAACGTAATGTCGCCTTGCATGGCTGCAGACAGTTAAATTTGACTCCTGTAACAACTTGTCGTCATTCGTTCTTGCTATGTTCGTAGTCATATTTGTGGTTTCTCAGTTTGAAATTGAACTAAATTTATTATTTTTATTATTAGTTTGGTTAGCCTATATTAGTAGATTCTTTTTGATCTGATCCATTACCTTTTGTTGGAAATGTTCATTTCACAATTTCTAAGTATTTCCAATGAATGGCACTATATACGTTTCTTTTTTAATTACAAGGATGGCTTCCCATTTCTGTGTGTCTTTGCACATGTTCAGTTGTGCGTAACAATAATATCTGAAATCTAGTGTGATGTTTCCTGCTGCGAGGAGTTTTGTAAGAGAATTTGATGGACCTGTTTTCTTGTATATGTAATTTCCTTAGGCTGTAATGTAGTGCATATCTATGTGTTTGTATCTTTTTCAGTTTCCTTATGAAATAGCTGCATCGCAGCAGTCGACGTCACACCAAACTTTGTTTTTCATCTATTCCACTGTTCTTGCATCTCACAGCGAAGTGGTCTTTGCGTCAGCTGGTGCCTTGGAAGGGCAGGGTCGACTCACGAAAAAAATTTCTTTCTCATCGAACATACACGGACACAATGCTTCGTTTGTTATTCACAGAAACCTGGTGGTGGATCCCTAAACTAAGAGCGGGAACATTGTTCGTTCTTTTTTTTTAGTATTGAAAACCTTACAGCCTTCAGATGTTGTCAAATCGCTGTGCTAATTCCAAAATGTAATGTGCGGTTGATGGGTAACGGTAAGTTACGGCGTTTATAGGATAACCGTTGTTGTTGTGTTTATGTGTTGTCTGCGCACTTGTTGTAGTGCACCTATTCTGAAGGCTACATTAATAAATCTAAGGTCAGTAAATCTGTTTTGTTCCCACAGGATATGTTTGAGGCTCCTTTTTAGTAATCGTCTCGGTAGCAGGAGCCTTTGCGTTTCATGGTAAAAGGACTAACCAGTTAGCTACCATGTCCAACATGGTATCACCACCTTTCCTCTCCTTTGAGCATTACTTAATAGGTCCAGTAGACATAACTTGATATATACATATGATTATCTCTGTGTGTATAATTTTGCATGCTTGCAATTATGTTCTGTTGACTGGTTGGTATTTGGCTTGCTTTGTAAGTGCACAGAATATCGGATTCATGAACATCTGATTCAAAGTCCTTTGAACACGATTGGCAACCAATAGGATCTTTAATTGATAGTAATTTCACCTCTTTAAATACCTAGCATATTTAATGTGTGCATAATATACCAGCCTTCATAAATCAAGTTATTTCGAGTTTGACTGTGTGGGGATTTTGGTAGGGATGGGTTAACATCGGGCGCATTAGGAGGTGTGTGGATAATTTCTAGTTCTGTCTACAGAGTGTTGTAATTGTAGAATGTATTAATTTCTGGAGGTGACTGTCGGTCAATTTTTTTTGCATTATGATGATTTTGGATCCACCGAAGGTAGTATGCGTGTTCTCTGCATAACACTACCGATAAATACCAGATATTAAAATAGCAATTCTCATGTATAGAAACATTTTTGCATCATTTCTTATTGCCATGGTGTCATGCTCTTGTTGCCATGGCGTCTTCCTGTGGAGTTCCTCCCTTGGAGTGCAGCGTATAGGTTTGAGATTCCTTTAGACGACAACCGTTGTGGGATCTCAAGAAAGTCCTGCACACATGTCCGCTTAGCACCATCAACATGTTAGATAGTGCTGTGGTTCAAATAATAAAAGTTGAAACCACCCATAGTAAAATGAAATTAAAAGATGTATTGTTCTATAAGTTATAAAGCGATGTAAATGTTGGATGTTTTTGTAATTGGTTTGGTGTCAGAGGAATTCTTTTTGTTGAAATAACATCACGTCTTCATTATTACAGCGTTTTCTGGGCAATTCTGTATTTTTTACTTCCAACTAAGAAATCTGGGGAAAGTGCAACGTTTTTAACATGCAAATTGTAGTTTTATTATCTTAGTTTTCACGGTTTTTGCTAAATTTTGATTCAGTTCACTTTGATGACAATGTAGTTTGCTTACATATACCTATTTTATCATGACCAGGTTTACTTTCAATGTTAGCATGAAAACGTTACCTTAACCAGTTTGAGAGGTAAACTCAGTGGCAGTTAATCTGAATTCGTCTGCAAGCCAGTCATATGAATACCAAGACATTCAGTCAACTGGAGCCAAAGAGGCAGCAAGAAAATTAGAGACCCATCTAGGTCCAGCAACTGATAAAGTTCGTCTGCCTAGAACAGCTTTTGGCGTAGCCAGAGAGGCAATTGGTCAGCAACCCTGGTCGAATAATGGAAAATTAAATTTTCTGTTCTAAGGAAAAGACTTTAATGCATTTCACAGACCACAATTACATATAATAGGCAATACTGTCTAATTTCTAACAATACAATATTTGAGTAATTCCTTTAGTTCACTACATCTGAGAAAAAAAACTAGAGTATTGACTCGTTCAGCTCAAAGATCTACGCAGCGTACGGAATATAAAGTACCAGTAACAGATTCATGCTTTCTCTATAGTGACAGTTGTTCAGAATTCGGTAACAGGGCGCTTCGCAATCCAGGCTGCCACTTTCGGGACGCTCTCCACTCTCTTCTCCAGTGCCTTCAGCTTCGGATACTTGTCCAGAAGAGCCTCGTTTCCGCCCATCTTTCCCCAGGATACGAACATTAGGAATGCGAGATCAGCCCATGTCAGCTGCACAGAAGAAAAACTGTTTGAAACAACTAGTGGTATGATTATTGAATCTGATAACTGTTAAATATTGTAATGGGGATGTCTGTCCACAAAACAATCTCCTTTAGACCCCTCTCCCACTGTCCGCATTTGGCCTTATCCTTCCTCCCCTTAACGGACGCCCGCATCGGAGCACGACTGGCTGTAGCATCACGGATTAGTGTACGCATCAATGGACTTTTCGCCTCTGTTGTCTTTGAAGAATCTAATTTTTTGGGTCATGCTAATTCTTTTTACTAATATTCCATGCTGATGAAATGGTTGAGCCATCTTTAACAGAACATTACCAATGAGGAATCAATGCAGTAGGGACAATATTTTTGTGACAAAAAGCACCCAGTTGACATTGTCAAATTGTGCACTTGATACTGTCAATTGTGCAGCTACCTCTAATGCAGTGTGAAGTAAAAATGCTTGTGAGATAACCTCAACTCAATTACCTGTAATGTCTTTATGAAGCCTGAAATTGTAATAATTATACAGTTGACAATTCTGCCCAGTTAGGCACTGCCTCAGTGAGCTTGGGGTTCGAATTTAACTGTACACTGAAACAAAAACGAATGATAACACTCTATAAATCTAACACCCTAAGAGAAAATGTTGCACAATGCTTACACTATCTCCAACAAAAAAGCCATCGCCTCCTTTGTTTGACTTGAGAATGCTTTCGAGGCCGGCGTATGACACCGGCAGCTGCTCCTCTGAATATTTCTTTTTCAGCTCTGCCTGAACAATAAATAAACGAACAATAAATTGGTTATAACCACTGATTTCTGTAGCTTTACAAAGACTCATTCATAAACTTTTTATTCACATAGAATGAAAAAAGCAGTCACGCTTGATGGGACCTATTCTCAGAGGCAGCAGTAGTGAAGACTCTTGCCCCATAAATTAAATAACAGCAGAGTTGAGGTCAAAGGTCGAATAGAAACAGGTTCTATGACAAATTGTTCATCATGATGACAAAATTAATGGTTCACAATGAAACAAGTTCTTTTTCACCTATTGTATTCGATCTTTTTCACCCATTCAATGTATTTGGTGAAATATAATTTGGATTGATGATTATACTACTTGCTAATCCAACTTCTATCTCAGCCTGAATTATTTTAATCAATCCAACTTCTATTTAAGCAAGAATTCTTCTCAATAATTCAACTTGTATTTTATGAAGCATTATTTTCATCTATATAAGAATAATTTCCTTCATCAATCAAACTTCTATTTAAGTTTTTTTCTCATTTGTATAATTGTTTGCTCTGATCATTGCAAAGAAAAGGGTAATTCATGCAAACGACTGTCTCCCATAATTTTTTAACGAAATACTACCATGAATTTTGAAATTATTTCCAGGAATTTCTGCTAGTAACAAGACGGATTCCATGCATAACATATATGTTGTTAAAAGATGAGAGAAAGATTGATGTCAAAATAGAGTTATTACTTTTCTCGCTTCGTCTTTTTCCCCGAATAAAGTGATAAACGGCTTGAGTCCGTCTTCCATGCAGTCGATGATCATGTCCGCCTGGAGCTGGTCCACATCTGTCTTCCCAGCGAGATCTGCACATCAGCATAGTTTAGCTTTTGAGAAGGCAGCAAGTTAAATGGCATTCTTGCTAACTCCTTAAATGCTGACATTTGACAAATCACATACCACAATGTACGAATGGTTGGCGACCTAAGTTGCTAACCTGGGTCTACCCAACACTGCTACCCAAGTGTTTACATGTTTAAATTGTGTAAGACGATGACAAATAGGTTTAACCCCTCTCCTTGCAGCGTGTCCTACCATCTCTCTTGATACAACTACTGCAAAGGTACCTTAAAGTAATTCCATCAAACCTTCAGCAAGTCCTTCAAATACTCAACACCATCAATATATCCTTAGTTGTCAAATAGCGGCACTTAAAAATACACCAACCTTCCTTATATGATGGTCAATTCCAGCATGAATATTTGGGAGATGGACCCCAATTTGGTCAAACTTTTGGAAATTAGATCATTATACCACAGCTATGTAATACGGTCTTTTAACCAAGACATCAAACTACACACAAAGCATTGTGACGAGGTTTTGGGATAGAGAAATATTAATAAATCTCTAAAGAACAGAAAGCAGTGTATTTCTGATTCACTAGGGCTGACGTCAAGTCATAAGATTAGCAGACCTACAATGACTATACACAGTTGATGGTATCTTTCGATGGTCCTAGTTTCACAGAGTATTTGTTGCCATTTTCCAGTTTCCCAATATTATCAATGTTCAACTTTAGTGGATGAAAAGCACCTGGTAACACACTTACTGAATTTCCTGGCGAGATATCGACCCATGGCATTGCTCTGGCAAAACGTCTTCCCATCGAACTCGAGAATTGGTACCTGACCAAAGGGAGTACCTAAAACAAGTGATCAACAGAAAATCAACATATTCTTAGTCAATCAATGCAATTTAGCCTTGCCATAGTAATGAGAAAACTAAACAAGTTATCTATTTCTCCCTGGTTGCTAGACAGAAATGACCAAATAGAATCATCACATGATCATGAATTTGTTTGGTAAATATGACTGATAGACAGAGTAGGTCAAACTTAATCATTGCATCAGAGTTGGCTAAATTTAGGATCTTTCTAAATAAATATTCTGTCTGTGAAGCTGAGAAATGTGTTTCTACTTATGTTACCCTACACCAAATTCACTATACAGGAACTACACAACTTCCAATATGGACACTCACATTAATTTTATTAACATTACATAGGCTATCTTAATATAAAATGTTTTTAAATTATCAGAAATGTTCAACTAGCAAATTCGTCATAGCTTTTTTAAGCAACGAAAATGTCCACCAAGACATTTAAACCATTCCACAGGTCACTAGTATTGTGCTAAAGAATTGGATCTTCAATATATGCAGCTCACTTGGCTTCAATGCTGGCCACTTGTCTTTTTCCAATCGCACATCATCGTATTCCACTTCGGCGACCGCAAAAATCAGGCGAAGAATCTCTGCTCTTCCACGCCCGTTGAAGTAGGTCAACTTGTAGTGCACCATGATCGACGATAATCAACAACGGGGAACTATTCTCTGCGATACACAGCCAACGCAGACCAGCGTTTCAATAAATTATATCCTTTTCGCCTTGTTTTATTATATATATATATATATTACGGTTTTATTATAATCCTAAATTGAATTTTTTGCAGCTGTCAAGTTCAGACTTTCAACAAGCTGGACGATATATACATGCAGACGTTTCATCAATAGGCTGCCCACGACATCCAGACCCTCCGTTCTGGGTTAGTTCGGTAGGCGGGGCCATCCCGTGACAGTTGCTACATCTTGAATAATTCATATTCTGGCGTGCACGAACACAAAAGCTTCAACAGCCACTCTAGGCGGTTATGAGCTATGCCTTTATTTGCAATAATAACTGCGAAAGTTGCGCGCGATTCAGCAATCAAAGCGGATTTGAGGAACGAAGACATGACAGTTGCACGAGTCCTAACAACAACACTCCTCAAAAGGCACTATATAAAAGCAAGAATTTCTGGTAGGCCTAGGCCCTATCTGAACAATTTTCTATTGAATTGGTTTACCATGGCAACCGTCAGAGATCTAACTCTGCGAGCTACGGCTTTTAGGGCCCTGTGCTAGGCCTACGTGTCCGCTCAGCTCAACACGGACATTAAAAAACCATGTAATTAATTAAATTGTTTTTATAACATTTTCCAAAGAAATAATCCTCAAATAGGACAACGTTACTGCAGCGTGCCATAGCCTATGTAGGCCTATCACTGATCTCACCTTACAACAAGCAAACTCGATCATAGTAAAAGCCAATTCTACATTTTTATTAATATCCCACACTCACCTCAATCCGAGTTTTCCCAAATGCGGCGGCCACACGTACTAAGCCAATATTTATAGACCTAGGACTGACTTGCCCAGCGCTATGTAGCCTACAGCTGAAAAAACGTACCTGCACATCACGTGATTTCTGGCGTCCAATCGCTGAAACGAGCATGACTCGGCAAAAATCGGTATGTTAATGAGGACTTAACGATCCACGATTAATAATGGGTCGATGCCAGTCTAGAACGAAGATGTTTTTCTCATTCGTTAGGATAACATGTCACAGTGCGTGCAGTTAGCGTGACGATAGCAGAATACATGTCATGTAAATTTTATGAGGGCTTAAGAGCCACGAGAAATAGGACAGAAGCGTGGCCCATTGGTTAGACCGTTAGAGGCCTATGCCTGTAGCACGGTGAGTACGGGTTCGATCCTCGTCTGAGGCGATTACTGTGCAGAGACTTTTAGCAAATGCGCCATCTGTGCCTTTGCGCACTTCTGAACATTCTAAGGTGGTCGATATAAAAATGCAGTTGTATATTATCGTATTAATTTAGGACAGTTCCTGAAAGCCAGCCTTTTATGGGCAGTCTCGTAGCCTACCCTAACTCCGTTTGTAATCGTAATCTCCAAACTCATAATGCGCCACTCGAAAGCCAAGCGCTGGTTGCTTATTTAACAGATTAGAATCTCTTACTAGGAGATTTTAAAGGGTGCGAAGCGTGTCCAAACAAACAGAGTAGAGTGGTAGCTAAACGAAGTATGTCAACCGATAAATTTATAGAAAATGAGCAAGGAGGTAGTAACACGTGCAATCGCTTTATACCGCGGTCCGTACGCCGAGACCATAGAGGGCGAGACACCCATTCAAACGGACTGTGGAGAAAAATTCTTTGAAAAATGAGGTTGAGGCCGTTGTATGTAATAGAAAAACGCTTACACTGATATTCTTCTGTAATAAGACACCCGCTGCAAGCGCATGCTATTAGGCATCCTGGAGCAGAGAGGCCCCTCGATGTGTTCTAATCTCTGTAGCCAACTGGGTAAGATTACCCTTGTGCTCATCTTTGTACGGGACTGGCTGGCATCATCCGGGTGCGCCGCTGGTGGAGTTATGGATTTGCATAATATATGGGACTTTCAATTAGGCAGTCGCCGCCAGATAGCAGCTGTGTCTTTCGATGGGTTGAGACGAACGATCACTCATGGTTACCAGAAGTGGGTTTAACGTTTTGACGGTTTTGACATGAAATGTGGCGGTTGTTGATTTCCAATAACATAATTATACAATGGCATGAAATACGAAACGTCGTACAATAGGTTAGAGTATGGGGTTTGTTATCCCATTCCAGGTTGGAGGCGGCGGTTAGTGGCTATTAGTAAATTTTGCCAGTCCAAAGTGAACACGATTAACAGAACTTCAAAAGCGCCACTCGAAAAAAAGTACAAGGCACCAGCTGCGTCGAATCAGAGGGATTGTCCTAAGGGTGGTCGGAAGAAGATCAGAGTTTGGTTTCCAGTGGGCTGAGGAGACAGAGTAGTTCTTAAAGAAATCGACGTCTAGCTGCTTCTCTGCTTTTTTCACAAGACTTAGTTGTGAGAAATTCTTATTTAAAGCACATGCAATAGTCTACCAAGTGCAAATAACTATTCTGTTACAAGACAACACATAATGACATAAATGCGAGTGTGAAACAATGATTTGATTAATCGATTGAGTTTACTACCTCTGCTTGAATCTATAGTAATGCAGGCTCTACAGATGACCTAGCATCGTTCTGCTACATGTATAGATGGTAAACGTAGAGAACACGAAGTTCAAACTATCAGACGAGACCAGTTCTTCAGAATTCGGAACCTGGACGCTTGGCGATCCATGCCGCCACCTTTGGCACGCTTTCGAGTCGCTTCTCCAGAGCCTTCAGCTTTGGATACTTGTCCAGTAGAGTCTCATTGCCCGTCAAATTCCCCCAGGAGACGAACGACAGGAAAGCGAGATCAGCCCACGTTAGCTGCACAGACAAAGAGACGATAGAAAAAGACAAATGGAAATTATGTGTTATTATTACCCTACATGCTTGTCTAATATACGTCCTATTGACTGAATGCATTTTAATAAGTTGGTTCTCGCGATACGGCTCTTTTTGAATGCTGTAGGAATCTCGTGCTTTCAATTTCCAAAAAATAATTTTCTATAGTGGTCAGCCGGTTAGGCATACAACAACGAAATCGGAAGACTATAACTTGGCATTACATCACATATCATGATATCACATAATTACGTCAACTTAAAATCCGCTAATAGGCCTACAGTTTACTAGAACAAGTGAAGGCCACTCTGCCTGACTGTAATGAGAAGACGCTGTCATGTAGTATCTTAGACGATAGAGATAGACGATTTAGCAAATTGGCACTTTTAAAAAAAGAGAAAATGTTGCAACCATGCTTACTTCATCTCCAACCAGAAATCCATCGCCTCCTTTGTACGACTTGAGAATGCTTTCGAGACTTGCGTATGAAGCTGGTAGTTGCTCCTCCGAAAATTTCTTCTTCAACTCCGCCTGAAGTAAACGTAAACTTATCATGATCACGTGTTCTTTCTGTATAATGTGCTAAGGAGCTTCTAGAACTGGAACAGAGGTGACGCCGCTTCCAGCAACAACGACTTTTGAAAGGTAGGCCTAGGCCTACTTCAGACGGATGTTAGGGGCCTATAGACACGTTCAGAAATTGGAAGTTTAATGGCAAGGTCTGAAGACGCCGAAAATAATTTCCAATGAAATGGAATAGAATCGATAATGGAATAGAACAGAATCTCCAATGTAGGCATAGCATCTCCGGTACAATACAGAATATCCAATAGAAAAAAATCTCCAATGCAATAGAATATTCATTACAACAGACGGGTACCACGATGGCGCGAAGATAGAAGTATGGTGCTTTTTTCAGCCGGAAAGCGCCGAGACGGCGTTCCGACACCTTTTGTCGATAAGTAAAAAATTGAAATATATATTAGTTGTGCAAAAACTCTGGAATTTGATGCAGAAACTTAACAGTTCAATTTGTTACATTCTAATATTTATAAGTAGGCTAAGTGTATAGAGTGTGATCATTGTGTCCTATAAAATTTATTTTATTTGATAGACCTATCATAGCTAATTTTAGCGACATTTCTTTCGACAAATACAGATGAGTTCCGGCACTTTTTTCTAGAAAAAAACACTGGATAGAAGTCATAATGAGAATAATATAAAAAACGTAATTATAATTATTATTATAATAAGCGAATACTCTTATAATTATTGTGTACAATAGCATGACCTTTATTGCAAAAACTATGCTTATAGGCTACCTTTCTCGCTTCGTCTTTTTCCGCGTGGAAAATGAGGAACGGTTTGATTCCATCTTCCATGCAGTCGACGATCATGTCGGCTCTAAGCTGCTCCAGGTCCGTCTTTCCAGCAAGATCTACGCATGAATCAGAGTCCGACAATACCGAGTTAGCAGTTTATTACAGTATTGGCATTAATCTCCATCTGCAGTGCCTGTGAATAGGTTCTGTCGCATTGCGAGGTACTAGATAGTGTAGTGGTTATAGTGTGCTGGACTGTCAAACGAGAAATCGGTGGATCAAATTTGGTTGGAGATTTCTACTCCACACGGCATACCCAACCAAATCAGCTATAATGAATATTCTGACCTATACTGTGGAATGGTGAAACAGTGAGGGAGAGGACTAACAATCTGCTATAATATGCTGAGGTTAAGAAAGTGAAGTCACAAAGCGTCGTATCCAAGGCATTGGCTTCCTCAGGGCAAGATTAAATTACAATTCCTCCTCCTTCTTCTTCTTCTTTTTCTTTTTCTTCTTTTTCTCCTTCTTCTTCTTCTTCTTTTTCTTCTTCTCCTTCTCCTTCTTCTTCTTCTTGGCTAATGAATTGGGCGAATATGCCAAGAGGCCGGGTACGAGTTCATCCCTTGCTGACACTGCCAGATAGCACAGAGATTTCAAGACATTTGTCTCACATGCACCAAAAAGCGACCTCACCGTATGAGATTATTGACTGCACGCCGTTGGATGGAATTTTGTAACTGATTCTACTATTTTCAATTGTTTTAATATGACTGTCTTAGTTCAGCTATTCAAATTCACAGTTATGTCAAGACATGTTTGTAGTTGACAAGTTTCGTGCTTACACCATTATCTTACTCGATGTCGTTGTAAGGTGAAGGATAACAGGTCAAAATGTGGATTCGTGTAAAATGTCCCCCTTTTGGTCCAGGCGTTCTTGTCGGACCTTTTCCCAACCATGCTGCTGGGTTACACAAACAAACCTTGACAAAACACTTACTGAATTTCCTGGCGAGATATCTTCCAATGGCGTAACTCTGGCAAAATGTCTTCCCATCAAACTCCAGAAGTGGCATCTGACCAAACGGTGTACCTACAGAATGCAAGCAACATCCTTAACCAACGTTCGTAATTCCATCGGTTGAATATCTTCGTACAGTACAGTCAATGTTAGAAGCAGTCAGGTGATCCCTTCTGGCCAAAAGACTCTAAACATCCATGACATCTGTCGGCTGTCGACGGGAAACCGTTGGTTGGTTCCACGTTTGTGCGAGGGCCAACCGCTCGTCGCTCTTTCAGCTTACTGTGCAAACAGTTTTGCAAGTTGTTGTAACTTAATCGTTTTTTATGACATATAACATCATATTATAGGCTAGCGTAGAGAGCGCTTCTGAGTAGATATCCTGAAAGGGCGCTATACAAATGTTCTATTATAATATATTGCATTCTTTGTTGATGCTCATCCTTTAATTTATTGATTTTTATTTACATTATCTTCAATCTACTCGTTGTCCAACCTTTTGTCTGTAGCTTGCTGTAGACTAATTCTCCTTCATCATCCAGTCCATTTTGGCATCGTTTCTGGTCTTACAATTGGCTCTTCCCCTCCGTTATACCAAAAATCATTGTTCGTAGGAAGGACTTTCCCACAGACAGACATAAAATGTATACTCTGGAAGGATTAAGTAGGAAAACTAAGTATGAATTTACACTGAACATCACGTGATGCTTTGCTCACTGGGCTTCATTGCGGACCATTGGTCCAATTGGACACGTACGTCTTCGTATTCCACTTCGGCGACAGCAAAAATCAGGCGAATGATCTCGGCTCTTCCACGTCCGTTGAAATAAGTCAACTTGTAGTGCACCATGATTGCAGACTAACAACCGATAAATGTGTACTGAAATTGCATTAAGTATAGCAGCACTTCACGTTGGTTTATTCATAAAAGCAAGAAAATGCAGTCTTAGTTGGCTAAGAATTCAACATTCGACTCCAGTTTTTAATCTAGAAACCTCTCTTAATCGAAAATCTTTTTCAATATAGAAAATTGTTTCCCAACCAGTGAACCATTTCTACTTTCGGTTGCTGCTGACTCCAGACTCTTCGCTGTGCTCGTCCTGATCTTCTGAATTTATCAATCTGACCGTTACGTGGGCAACGAACGATCCTTTCTGCTGCTGGCTCAAGAGTCAACATCCGGAACTCTGTCCCGACCAAGGCTGTCTACGGGTACCCGGGTACCCGCCCGAGGCTGACTACCCGGGTAATGAAATCAGTTTTCTAGTACCCGAAATTGCTTTAAAATGCTCTGTTTTACCTGAACATATGCCAGAAATATTCCCTTGGTCATATTGGCGGACTGCCGGGCAATGAAATCGCTTCTCGGGTGCCCGACATTTCGTAGAACTGCCCAATTCCCCACATTTTCTTAAAAAAATTTCCGCACGGTTGGGTACTCCGGTACCGACCGCGCGAAATGACGGGTACCTTGGTCATGATTTCAACACTTTTTACAGCCTTAGTCCCGACAAACGTTCGCCTTCCGGTCTTAAGAGCTCGACTAAAAAACACGTCTTTTCCTTGATCCATTTTGTCCGTGGGTAGTTTCAACTTAGCATGTCATCTCATACTTCCTTCTCTGGTTACCCATGGGGCTAAAAATGGCCTCTTTCATAAAAATTGCTATTGTACACTCTTCTGTTTGGTGTCAAGGCATTGGCATTCAGATTACCGAACTCAAATCCAAGAACAAATTGCATCGCTTTGTAAAAATTTTTCCAAAGAAGCGGTCCTCAGGATACGAAAGAGATGTGATAGACTGTTACACCCTTGTTGGTCTCGCATTGCACCATACTCTGACATTAGTCGATCTTATGCTGGCTCCACAACTGTATATCATTGGTGTTAGTCTGTTACACTCACCTGTATGAGTCGAGCTTCACCAAATGCAGCGTCAAAACCCTAAATGAATGAATCTATGGACGTCTTGTCACAGCGTAAGTATTCCTATTTGACTTCCCTTTGTTGTCGACTCTCTGTCGGACGCCATGAGGTCGTTTCAATATTCATAGTTGTATTATAACAGGGCTGAATGTCGTAAATGCAGCTGACAGGGTTAGAACGATGCACCTGCATGTCACGTGGTCTCTAACACATTCAATCTCTGACTACGTGAATCAATCTATTCTTTATGTTGATGAAACCCTAAATAGGTTCGCTCGAAATGTGGGTCGACGTCCATTTGTAAACAACCTATTTACGCATTCGTCACGACACAAGATTCCGAAAGCAGAGAGCGCAACGAATAATCAAGGAAAATTTCTTAAATCAGACCAGTGGCTGAAAATACAAGTCATAGCATTAGTTCAACCTTACGACTCCATGCAATACTCCCAGCCTCGGAAGTGTGCTTATAATTGAAAGGAGTAGACCTAGTCAATCCAGCTATGGCCGTAGAATTGGGATAATAGTGTAGGCCTACTTGGAATACGATTCTTTTCATCACATCCAGCGTCCGTTTGCACATAATTCTTTTCATCAATCCAGCTTCCATTTATGTGTATTTATTGTCATCAATTTCCGGAAGAGCGTCAAGGCCGATTAGAATACGAAAATTAATTCGGGTGAATTAACCGATAAGTACCAAATAGCCTTATATAAAATCAGTTGTGTTATCTCCATGCTATGGTAAACAGTTGCTTCTTTTGAGCTATACCGTATCAATATGAAGCCAACTGTAACCAAATAAAAAATTATTTATGGATTATATCATTGTTCCGCAGCACGTGTAAAAATGGTTTTTGTGTGAACGGAGCAGAGATTTGTTATGTTGATAATTAAAATATTTCGTTTTCTTGTGGCACTAAAATCATTACAAACTAAGCGTATGCATGAAAGGCATTTGAAGTTCTATAGGGAATTTAATTCCTTGTAGAGTAGATGCTTCAGAGTCAGTTAACCTTCTTTGTTGCAATCGGTTTGTTCACAATGTAAACAGTTCGTCCCCTATGGAATGGAAGCAGAATCCATGGTTAAATAGTTTTGTCACAGACCATCGGTGCCCTGGTCAAACAGAGGTAAGACAACATTTTTTGCCACACAAAGAAGACTTTGATGTAGTGCACGATCGCAGTTTGGTGCAACATACGACAATGTTCGAATTTCTAACAAAAGACAATACATTTTGTAAATTACTGATTAAGTTCACTACCTCTGTATAGGCCTACCTAATATGGAACCTTTTCGCTGTTCGTAAGGGTCTACGTTGTGCTTTAAAAAAACAACAGATCTCGTGCTGTTCCTACATAGTGGGGACAGTTTTTTACATTTCGGTAACCGGACGTTTGGCGATCCAGGCCGCCACTCTCGGGACGCTCTCCACGCGCTTCTCCAGAGCCTTCAGCTTCGGATACTTGTCTAGAAGAGCTCCATTGCCGCCCAACTTTCCGTATGAGGCAAACACTTGGAAGGCTAGATCGGCCCAGGTCAACTGTACAGAAATAGAAAACACAGCAATTGTTGACAATGGAGAACACTGTAGAAAGCGACAGAACTTGTACGATCTCTATCCCGTATGGTCACTTCGCAATAGGAACACAGTGGTCCACTTATGTGACAAGTGGTACAGTCAAGTCCATATATGTACGACCTTGCAATAGGCCTACATAAATTCAGGATTGGTTCTACAGGCATATAAGTTGAGAATAGGTATCTTCCTAAATTTGTGTTCTTTCCTGTATGTTTTTCAATGATAACATTGACAACAGCGGTTTAATTGTGTTGCTAATCATTGAACTGTTTTAATATATTGTAAGTCGCTAATGACCTTGCCTACTTAACTGTAGATTAGCTGAGAGCATAATGGGCAGGGAATCCTGCCAGTGATGCGTAGATTGTTAGTTACTTTGAGGAGTGGTTGAAATACGCCATTGGGTACGACGATCCTGGTTGAAATGCCCGCTCAAAACCTAGCAATAAGGTCCAATATGCCAATCTATGTAGAAAAAGGACTATCTGCAAGTGTGCTAGCTAACCTCATCTCCAACCAGAAATCCATCGCCTCCTTTGTTCGACTTGAGAATGTTTTCAAGACCAGCGTATGAAGCTGGCAGTTGCTCCTCCGAATATTTCTTCTTCATCTCCGCCTGAACGAAAAATAAACTCATTTAAATTATAGGCACAAGGCCTCTCTCTCTCTCTCTGTGTTGGTCATTCATTGCAAAGATCCAAATCGAAGAAATAGTGCTGAGATAAATGCAAAACTCATCAATGGCGAGCTACGAATAAGTGCAACATTAAACCACAGAATATCCTGCATATAACAGTAGTGCTGTTAATTCAGCATAGCTAGTAACTTCTGTGCACAGTGTCCTCGGAAAAGCCACTATAAATCAACAGCCATTATACCTTTCTCGTTTCGTCACTTTCATGATAAAGACTGATCAATGGTTTGAGTCCATCTTCCATGCAGTCTATGATCATATCCACCTGGAGTTGGTCCAGGTCCGTCTTTCCAGCGAGTTCTGCAAACATTGCAAATATCTGATGACGAGTTAGCAGTAAGTGGAGTTTCATGATAATAATTCTAAGATCGTCCTCTGCATACCGTTTCACATCTGTCTAATCATACTGTAGTCTTGTAGAATGGCGTGTTGATTATCGTGTTAGAGAGTAACCTAGAGGCTGGGAGTTCAATCCCTGCAAGGGTTGAACGATAATGGCATTTGGATCACGGTAGCTGATCCCAAATCGCAGCCATAAACTTCACATTTCTACAGCGCACCTCTAAAGCTCTTTTCGTGCTATTAACTCTATCTGGGTGAACTGAATTGGGTTGGTCAAAAATGAAATCGGAATGACCACGTTTGTACAGAATCTCATTTTACGATGCCGCTGCGCGGTTAGAGAGATAGCAGAAATAAATCGTTGCAAGGGGAAACTCACTGAATTTCCTGGCGAGATATCTTCCAATGGCGTAACTCTGGCAATACGTCTTCCCGTCAATCTCCAGAATTGGTATCTGACCAAACGGCGGACATATACCTACAGAATGCAAGCAACAGCGATACTCAACACATCAATAGCTTATAAAGGAAGTAGCCTACTTATGCTAGAAACCTCCGTATACTTGTTAATCGTTGCACCAATTTCTTTTGAGGGAGCTAGGGAAATTGGAATTGTTGGTGACATTGAAAACAAATTAACTGAGAGAAGAGATTTGAACTGGAGAAAACTGATTAAGCTGCCAGATATGGATTGACGAAGGTATTGCAATGTCCGATGCTCATAGACCTATCTCTGGACGATGGACCAAGAACAAAATAACCCCGTCGACTTAACACAGCGCTCGGGAATAAACTTTAGCCAGCGCTTCATAAATTTTTTACGATTACTATAGAATATGACATTACACTGATCATATTTCATTCAACAAAATGTCATAATAAATAGGCTATTTAATGTTTATCAAGTTGGTTTATCATTAAAATAACGTAGCCTAACATCAACTGAGATACTAACTGGCTTTGAGAGCAGGCCACTTGTCTTTTTCTATCCGCACATCTTCGTATTTTTCATCAGCGGCAGCAAAAATCAGACGAATGATCTCTGCTCTTCCACGTCCGTTGAAGTAGGTCAACTTGTAGTGCACCATAATTACGATCGGAAGGTTATTCCTTGTGACAGGTGGTCGACTTGGCTAACCGCTGCTCGGCAAAACACAATCAGATTTGTTAAAGATTGTCAGATTGTTAAAGTGCAACGTTAGAAACATTCTATTCTCTTTACGGATTTATAAAGCGCCTCTCACAGTACGACCTATTCAGAGGCGCTAAAACATCGAAGTTAGACATTGGACTAGTTTTGATCATGACTTTTGAAGTCAACAGTTAATGAATCGATTAATGGTAAATCGATTAAACATATTATTACAAATAATCGAGGTCATTTTTATATTTTGCACGATACATCGGCATTGTCGTTGACACTAGAATCTACCAGTGTTGATTAAAATACCAGCATTCACGTATTTTGCTGAAAGAAGACATTTTCACTGAAAATCAAATCAAACCTAGGCTTACTAAAATTTACAAATAGCCACTAAGTAACAATTGACTAGTAATAAGTACGAACTATTTCATTAATAGAACAACAAATAATTGCGCAAATTGTCAAGGTACTGCGCTACTTCCTTAATGCCAGAAGCCTCGATAGCCTATCTCGATAAACAGTCCAGCACGCCATCCACTGATCCAACTCCCATATACACAATGTATACTCTTTAAGACTAGAGCTATACGATGTTTTTTTTTAGTACCAGACGTTTTGGTTTTGCTTGCGAAACCGTCACATGCACGTAAAATCTATGCCGTAGACATACAAGCCTAACAACTTTTACAGCGGTTCGGTACAAGCACACTCTCTATCAGCCTCTTGTAGCACGCACTTAATTGCATTTCTCAACCTTTGAGCCCAATATCTCGGATGTCTGGTCTGTACGATATATATTATACACGTGACCTATGTATGACCGGTAAAATTACATCCGCTTCAGTTGTCTATCCATGTTCCCATATGGAACGAAATATGAATTCGGAGACATATTTTGATAAAAATAAACCTGCTACAGGGTCCCTTAGAACAGAAACGATAGACAAACCACGCGAAAGACAAAGAACACGAGACTAGCGTTTGGAGTGTTAGCGACTTCATTTTCTTGGCTTCGGCAATTTAGGGTGCGTTATCAGACTTCTCCCTCGCCGTCTCGTCTTTCGCTACTACTACTGTGCAACATAGAAAATGTAGCTGAGGTCGCAAGGGGTCGATTACGCAGCAGAAATCCGGCCCTGGCGGGAACAGCTTCACAGGTGAACGGACGGACGTTCTTCAGACGACCCATTCATTGCCTCTCGCCTGACAGTCCAGCACGGTGACAGCTTATGCCATCCGAGTCACTCAAATCAATCTCAAAAATCCCATAAAGAAATGCGTCACCACTATTATTGTCTTATAGAAGTGTTTTACCGATTGTTTACCTTAGAAATCGTTTAGTCTCAACCATAGACAATTTAGGATCCGAATGTACGGACCTGGATATAGCTCGCGACAGAAACAAAATTCATGAAATTGCAAATTCATCCATTTTACCAAGGCAGAAATTTATGTCGACATTATCGCTCCATCTCTCTCACTCTCTCGCCCCAGCCAGCTCGATTATTATCAGACCACCGACCACCGTACGGTACTGTAATTTCAAAGATGAAACTCTCCAAACGCCCTCGCATGCTGAGGCTAAGAAAATTAAGGCGCTAGAACTTCATAGCGATGGTGGCCTGGGACTGGTTTAACGAACTGCACTTCTTCAAATTAAATTCCAGTCTCGATATTTTAATAATGTACTCACCTGTGTGTGTGAGATGAACCAAATGTCGTGTCTACCCAAATGCAATCCAATAATTTTAGGCCTAATATTTATAGACCAGCTGAGGCCTGACTGTAATCGGGGTAGACGTACCTGTATGTCACGTGATTTCTATGAGCCAATCCCCAACAACATGACTCAGCAAGAATCGATTTTTTTTAGTAAATGTAAGTCTGCGACAGTGAGCCTAATTACGTCACGACGTTCCGAATCCAAGTAGCATGACTGACTGGCACTGAATACAAAGCTCAAGAACCAAAGTGGATTCAAGCAGACAGACAGACAGCCTGACAGACAGACAGAGGCAGACAGATAGACAGACAGACAGCCTGACAGACAGACAGAGGCAGACAGATAGACAGACAGACAGCCTGACAGACAGACAGAGGCAGACAGATAGACAGACAGACAGCCTGACAGGCAGGCACTCAGGCACGCAGGCAGACAGACAGACAGATAGAGGTAGGCAGACAGACAGACAGCCGGACAGACAGATAGCCTGACAGGCAGGCACTCAGGCACGCAGGCAGACAGACAGACAGATAGAGGTAGGCAGACAGACAGACAGCCGGACAGACAGACAGCCTGACAGATGGACAGGCAGACAGCTTGACAGGCAGGCAGGCAGACAGACAGAAAGACAGACGAATATTATTTTCATACAGTGAGTGTAGGCCTACTTGTTTCCATAAATCCTCTAACATCTATGTCCTGTCATGGACTTACCACCTGAGTTCGAGCCTTTTCGGTTAGGGTCGTCCAGAAATTACTCTGTGAGTAACTCTAACTCAACCAACCGTGGAGAAAGGAGGAATAATATTGTGTCTCCATTGCCGACGTCTGCAGAAAACTTCGCGTTGAAGCCAAACTTTTACTAAGCAGTATAAAACATATGAAACCTTCTAAAGGCGGAATAATCAACCTTTAAGACCAACAGGTTAACCCAATCCGTGCCTTAATATTCCGCTGGATTGCATGGGATCGCAAAGAGGACGGAAGTTTCTGAATCGAAGTTAAGCTAAATGCATTCATGAATAGGTCCCCAAAACATGTTATCAAATGTTATTTGTCTCCCAACACATTTGTCCCTAACCTTTTCCTCAATAATGGCTAGGCCTAATAATTTCATAATATGCACTATCTTGGAGTTGGTATACTGGACTGTGGCGGCTACCCAACCATAGTCCATTCATTGCAGGATGTGGGTGGTATGATTTCACTGGGGTTTACACCAGCAGACGGACGTTTACCCTTGCTTCATGGATATCCGTGATCTTCGTAGAATCAGCCCCATGCCTGACTTCGAAACTGCATCCACAATCGCCACTTCAATAGTTCACGCAAAATTGGAGTACTGCAACTCTCTTTTCCTCAATATAGATAGCACCCAAATAACCGTCTTCAAGCCATTCAGAAGGCTCTCGCCCGTGCTTTCACCAAAACTCCAAAGCACCACCATATCACTTCAATCCTCAAGTCACTTCACTGGCTCAAAATACGTGAACGGATTTAAAACAAAGTCATTTCACTCACCTACAACACACTCCAATCTTCACAACCACCATATATCTCCGTCAGTTGTTCATGATTCAACCACATCGCTCAACTCGTTCCTCTTCCACCCTCATAACAGCTTCGCCCTTCCGACACCTCATCACTCAAATTTGCAAATCGTTCCATATCTACTGCTGTTCCGACTCTTTGGAACAAACTCCCTCCAGCATTAAGACAAATATCAGACCCATCGTACGAACTCTCCAACGCCTCAACTCTTGCCATCTCACCACAGGTTTCCACTCAAAACTGAAAACATTGCTTTTTCATAAATCCTATTCTCAATCCTCCCCTTCGCCCTACCTTCCTCGTTGTTTCAACTCCAAACACCATCCACCTTAGCCGTCTGCCTGTCTGCCTGACTGACTCTCTGGATTTTGACCCACCCGGCCTATCGATTCTGTTTTGATTAAGCGCCTCTGAATAAGCTGGTTCCCTCGACTAGCTTTTGTGGGCGCTGTAGAAATGCTGGGATTACGATTACGATTACTATTCCTCCCAAGTTCAGTTATTTCCTTTGCTCTTTCAGACAGCTTCATTTGTATAATCAATAAGCAGCAATTGAATCTCTGGTTGAATACTTTCGGAATAGACGATCCCTGCTCTGGTAAAACAGTTGTAAGACAACAACATTTTCTGCTGCACATATGAAACTTTAATGCAATTCAGGATCACATTTGAGCGCTACGTATACAACAATGGCGAATCTCTAATGCAAAACAACATATTGAGTAAATTACTGAAATTGTTCATTAGAGCTGCCTAACCTAAAATCTGTTAGATTAGCTCAAAGGTCTACGTTGTGCTTGGAAATTAACTGACAGATCTCTTGCTATCTCTACAGAATAGGGATTAGATGGTTCTCTAGAAATCGGTGATAGGACGCTTGGCGAGCCAGGCCGCCACTCTTGGGACGCTCTCCACGCGCTTCTGCAGGGCCTTCAGTTTCGGATATTGCTCCAGAAGAGCCTCATTGCCGCCCATCTTCGCACATGAGGCAAAAAATTGGAAGGCTAGATCGGCCCAGGTAAGCTGTAGAGTAACAGAAACATTTGCAGACAATATGGAAAACACAGGCGACAGAACTCGTATGATCTTTAAAGTCTTTGATCTTTTCGACAGTCCCGTAGTAATCGCTCATATAAAATCATGGCCAGCTTTGTAGGTGGGCCTATAGCAGAGTGGCGACATTAAAAAACGTGTGCCTCTTTTCATGTTTTTCAAAAATTGCTCTGATTTGTGAGGCTTATAAAATAACTTTTCCAATACATAAATGCAGGTTAGTTCGAAGTGTCATAGACCAGGGAGTAGGGGGAATTGTAACTAACCACTCTGTAGGGTTGAGTTACGCCATTGGGTAGGCCTACTACGATCATAATTATGTTGCCAGCATGAAACCCAACAATAAGGTCCTATATACCACCCCATGAGAATAGAACTGATTGCAAGCGTGCTTACTTCATCTCCAACCAGAAAACCATCGCCTCCTTTGTTCGACTTGAGAATGCTTTCGAGACTCGCGTAGGAAGCTGGTAGTTGCTCCTCCGAATATTTCTTCTTCATCTCCGCCTGAACAAATATAAACACGATTAAATCACAGTCACAGGTCCCCTTTGTGCTGGCCATTAATTGCAGACATCCACAATTAGGGAACAACGTTTAGACATATAGAAAAGTGGAATAAAGAGCAAAGCGCCTGACTTTTGAGCAGCGCTTTGGAAATCAACGATTATGATTATGAAAAAACAACGTTAAACCGATATCGTTCTTGGAGGCCTTCTTAAAAGCGACTGTCCCAGTACCCTTACATAAGCCACTCCCAACAAAAGAAAGCACAATAGACCTACCTTTCTCGTTTCGTCGCTTTCACGCATAACACTGATAAACGGTTTGAGTCCATCTTCCATGCAGTCGATGATCATGTCCACTTGGAGCTGTTCCAACTCACTCTTTCCAGCAAGTTCTGTATATGACGTAGAAATCGGACAATGAATAAATACTAAGTTGAATTTCATGGTAATTCTAACTTCTAAGTACTAATTATAACTTGGTTTAATCGTAATGCAGAATAACATGTTGATTAGTCAGCCGGACTGTCACCAAGACGCTGCGAATTAAAATTCCTGCGATTGTAAAAAGATCTGTGGATCTGTGGCAGTTGATTGCTAATCCGAAACGTATATTCCACATTTCTTAAGCGCTTCTCTAAGTGCATATGCACTACCTAAGTGCATAGCATCAGCTTATTAACGAGCGTTGCGCAGTTGTAAGTGGGGCTATGCAGAGAGTGAAGTTGTGTGGAAGTCCGAGTTCGGTAATACAAGACGTTCGGATTTTTGTATTTCCATTCTTACTAGGTTGGCCTACATATAAATAGCAGGTAGGCTTACATATATACAGAATTGCATACAAGGTTATCTTGTAATTCTGTCGTGTTATACGACAGAATATAGATGGCACTAAGCATTTTTGAGCGAAGTTGTCCAACGCCCATAAGATGTACAGTTGTTTATGGCACAGTCACTATGGGAGGGCTTTTCTTATGTTTAGTTGTGTTTTTCCACGATTGTCATAACTTATAGCAGGCCGACCAGTTATTTTAATTGACCAGTCTACCATGACCATATTGCTTTACATCGTTCGTACATAACAAATGTCCAATATCATGTCTCGGGGCCAATTTAGTGGCAATTGGTAAATAAACATCTAATGGTATTGTCTACGGGATTTCCACATTTGCCAAAATTCATTTTAGTGAATGCTGCTGTTATGATGGTGGAATAAATCGTTGCAGGGAGATACTTACTGAATTTCCTGGCGAGATATCTTCCAATGGCGTAACTCTGGCAAAACGTCTTTCCATCAAACTCGAGAATTGGTATCTGACCAAATGGAGTACCTAGATAGTGAAAACAACAGCGACTCAACAAACGATTAGCTAAGGGAATAATCTGGGCTAACAAGCGTAACCTACGTCTGACAGACAGTTACGTTGAACTATTATTCTTTGCACAGATTCCTCTTTGAGGGCGCTACAGAATTGTAGCAGGACACTGGAAAGGAATGAACTGAGAGTAGATTATGTGAAATGAAGAGGGTTGAAGCAAGAAAGTTGATCATTTGACATGGAGAGGGAGAGCAAAATGTGCTGCATTATCCTAAGTACAGAACTCCAGACGATGGACGAAGGACACAATTATCCCTCTGACTTGAGAAGGGCTCGCGAATAGACTTTGGACCAGCGTTTTATAAATGTGGTAGCCAAAATTACGACTCACTACGAAATTTAACTGATAATTCAACGAAATGTTATTATCTTTCATAATAATAAAATAAGTTTATTATTGACTCAACATGACATTAATTGAGATACTAACTGGCTTTCAGAGCAGGCCACTTGTCTCTTTCTATCCGCACATCTTCGTACTTCTCATCTGCAGCGGCAAAGATCAGACGGATGATCTCCGCTCTTCCACGTCCGTTGAAGTAAGTTAGCTTGTAGTGCACCATTGTTGATGATTATATTCAGAAGGTTATTCCTTGCGACAAGTGGTGAACTTAGCTAGTTACGGCTCTGCAAAACACAGCGATATGAAGATTATGATCAGATTTTCGCATCAATTTTCTTGTCCAAGTGCATACAAACATTTACAAAGCTCCGCTTCAAGATACCTACTCCGAAGCGCTCTCTGCATCAGCCTAAATGATGCTAAATGTAATTTCGTGAAAATTATTTTTAAACAGTACTTGGCAAAACAGTGCGCAGTAAGCTGAAATATTCACCAGTAATGGGCCCACGCACAAGTGTGGAACCAACCAACCAGCGGAGTCCCGTCGACCGCTGACAGATGGCATGAATGTACGGGGTCTCTGGGTCAAATTGTGTAGAACGGGTAGAGCAACGACTGTTGACTTCGTTTCACAGGATTTAGGCTAGAAGCAGGAGATATTGAAGAGGAGGAGGAGGAGGAGGAGAAGGAGGCAGGATAAGAAGAACATGGACTTGAGGAGGAAGAAATGCAGTACACCCTGAGGAGCCCTGGAAAAGCTATAGGTATGGAGTGTTAACGATTTCCTTTTCTTAGCCTCTGCTGTCTTATTTTCCCACCGATAGTTTCCGTTAGTATTCATTATCGCTGAGTCGGCTATGGATTCATATGACTCAGAAATATTGAGCCATATAGAACCATATAGTACTCGAACCCGCGATATCCCGATTGTTTGTCCTAGTACGCAAATCAATGCACAAACCCCCATACCCTTTCAGACTAGAACTAAGCGATAACTTTTCGTACCAGTCCCATGTTTGTTTAGCAAACTCGCCGAACGATTTTTTATCTCCCACTTGTAGCACTCGCTCGAGTACGTGTATTAGTCAACCTTTGAGCTTGATATATCAGCTGTCTGATTTGTACAAAATATTGACGAATATATGGCTGGTATAATTGTATTCGCTTCATGTTCCCCTATGGGTTGAAATATGGACTCAAGTCACATTATAATATTCTACCGAGTCGCCGTCTCATCTATCCACCGACATAGCTACTGTCGGCATACTCAGCGTAACACTTCCTGTCCAGACTCCAGACCAATGTACAGACATTGAGGCGAAGAACCAGGAGCATGAGTCTTGCTTCATGGGTATGGAGCTTTAGCGACTTCATTTTCTTGGCTTCGGCAACTCAGGGTGTGCTGCCTGTCTTCTTCCTCGTCGTCTCATCTTCCCACCGACATTGTTACTGTCGTTGTGTACCCATTTTAACTGAACTCGTAAGGGAACTATCACGAAGCAGAAATCAAATTCACCTTTGGCGGATATCTTGAACCTCAGGATCTCAATTGACAGTCCAGTGCGCTAGCCACTACACAATGAATCCGAGTAACTTCAACCAATCTATATACTCCGATGAAAATATGATCTAACACTTTTGCTTTTAAAGGGTTTTTAACCGATTATTAAGGTTCCTTAAATTTTGTTTACCTTAGCAATCGTTTAGTTTTGACATCTCACATTTCTCTTTGGTCGTTGAGTCAGTCTCGATCTAAATAGCTCGCGACGGGATAAAAAAATCAATGAAATCATATAATGAATCTTGCCCCAGGGCAGATATTTGTGTGGGGATTTTCACTCCATCTACCAGCTCAGTTATGACGAGTGGACCGACCCGACCGTAGGCCTACACCATCGTGTGGAAGATGAAACAGCGAGAGATTGGTCTGGAAACACGCCCTAACATGCCGAGGCTAAGAAAATTAAATACCCCTCGCTGCCTCTGGCCTAGCTTAAGGTGCTACACTTCTTCAAGTTTAGTGCTAGTCATAGATTTCCTTGCTATGATACACTCACCTGTATGCGAACCTATCCAAATATTGTGTGTATACCCAAATGCAAACCAATAATAATAATAATATGAATTGATTTGTTGAGGCCTGGTTGTGACCGTGGCAGACGCGCCTGTGTATCACGTGATTTCTAACAGCCAATCACCGACGACATGACTCTGCAATATTCGTTTTACTAGAATAATAATGACTCGACAAGATTTGGTTGGAAAATGAGAGCCTGTGGTACTGATCTCTAATGGAAGTGTGGACTTGTTTACCATAGCGGAACGACATTCCGAATGCAAGTAGCATGACGACCAAACACTGGATGCACGTAATATCACCATCATATATGCAGTGGGTACAAAGTTCAACAAACAGGACGGATTCAAGCGACGGGTAGACAGACGGACGGACGGACGGACAGACAGACAGACATTTAGATACAGCCAGATTAAAGCAGGCAGATGAATGCCTTATGGAAACCTGAGAGGCGGTATACATGGTCGTGAGGTGTCGTCGACTTTGTTTTCTTAGACTCCGTGTATAAGGGCCGCATGTTCTTCCCATACAATCAATGTCAGTCAATGTAGGCCAACTCGTTCGAACAGGCCTCCAAGCATTCATAATTATCTTGTCCAACATTTTGCCATCCGAGCTCTAGGTTGGGGTGGTCCAGAAATTACAATGCGAGTAGGGGAAGAGAGGTCAACCAACTGCAGCTAATTCTCTATTCTATTCTATTTACAAATTAAAAAAATCCTCTCACAGTACAGCCTAACTAGAAAAACTCTGGGACATGTTCTACTGTCACCCTGGTCCCTGCCACTAAGTAGGATTAGTATTCCGCTCAATCCGCTGAAGTGCCTGGAATTGCCAAAGGTGGACGGAAATACGGTTGCTAATTGTTGAAGTGTGAGAACTCTTATAGACCTAATTTTCGGAAGATACGAGAGGTGTGTGTGGCATTCATGAATTGGAATATGGTCCCTTACACAGTTGACCCAATATACTCGACATCAAATATAATTTGTCTCTCAATACGTCTTAACAATAGTTTTCCCCCAATAATGACCAATGATTTCTTAACATTCACCTGAGGCATCAACCCCCCTCCCCATTTTCAAATGTCAGGAAGGCAAGATATCCCCCACAAGACTCAAAGATAACCCCTACCTGAAATTGGAGGCTATCTGTACTCCTCTGACATTTACTGTCTCCGGAATTGTTACGGTATCCCATCCTTATTCCCCTCATTGCAAAAATGTGAGAGGCAGGATTTCTCTATGCTATAAACCAGCTAATGGATGGTTACTCCCCCAGTTGAGCTATTTCCTTTGCTCTTACAGACTCCATCAGTCGTAAACTCAAAGATCGCTGACAATTGAATCCCTGGTTGAATTGTTTTGATACAACCAATCGGTGCCAGAAGTAGGACAGCATTTTCTGCCACACAGAAAACAGACTTTAGTGCAGTCTACGAACACAATAATATGACCATTCAACATAATGATATTAAATCGAATTTATATCACAAAACAATACGTCTGTAAAGTTCTGATTCAGTTCACTACCTCTGCATGCCTAATCTAGAATCTGTTCGATTTTTTAAGTGTCTACTTTGTGGTGGAAAATACTAATATATCTCGCGCCATCTCTACTTAAAATTATATAGTTATGGGACAGTTGTCTAGATTTCAGTAACAGGACGTTTGGCGATCCAGGCCGCCACTCTCGGGACGCTCTCCACGCGCTCCTGCAAGGCCTTGAGCTTCGGATACTTCTCCAGAATAGCCTCATTGCCGCCAATACTCCCGCAGGAAGCAAACACTTGGAATGCTAGATCGGCCCAAGTCAGCTGTACAAAAAATAGAAACATTTTGTTGACTAGTGGTTCCATTCTTGTCGAGGAATGCCTGCCTGGTCTTCA
The DNA here is from genome assembly GCA_959347315.1 of Bimastos eiseni. Taxonomy (NCBI): domain Eukaryota; kingdom Metazoa; phylum Annelida; class Clitellata; order Crassiclitellata; family Lumbricidae; genus Bimastos; species Bimastos eiseni. The sequence continues at coordinate 34,104,906 of OY365814.1, read as the reverse complement.
CATATACAGGTATATAAATTTAAAATTTAAACCTAAGTCAAGCTAAGTGGCGAATATATAACGGATATATTCACTATTGTCTATTCACATCTTAATACATAAAATGTGTGAAATAAGGTGTGTATGGTTAAGTCTTGAAACAAAACATGTATTTAGGTGGTGGACCTCATCTGTTCGATGGCGGGTCTCATGGTTGAGGTGGTGGATCTCAACGTCGAGGTTCCGGATGGCGGCGTTGATTGTTAGTGTGTGGTTCAGTTACGCACTTGGGTACTACGAGTCTACGATAATGATTATAATACCGGCTCGAGACTCAACAACGAGGTCGAATCTTTCATTCTATACTCTAGGATGATCACGGATTGCAAGCGTGCTTACTTCATCTCCAACCAGAAATCCATCGCCTCCTTTGTTCGACTTGAGAATGTTTTCAAGACTAGCGTATGCAGCCGGCACTTGCTCCTCCCAATATTTCTTATTCATCTCCGCCTGATCGAAAAATAAACACAATTAAATCACAGTAAGAAGAGCTCTCGAATGTCTCCATGCTGGCCATTTATTGGAAAAGATCCTCAGTGAATAAATTAATGTCTAGATAAAAATAATCACTGGCGAGCTACGAACAACCGTAGCATTTATAAACTAATATATCCCGCATTTAGCAGCAATGCTGTTAGAATCCTAACCTGAAACTTCTGTGCCATATGTGCGCAGTGCCCTAAGATACCCCACTCCAATATAATAGGTATGCATAATACCTTTCTCGCTTCGTCGCTTTCCCGAAAAACATCGATTAATGGTTTGAGCCCATCTTCCATGCAGTCTACGATCATATCCACCTGGAGCTGGTCCAAGTCCGTCTTTCCAGCGAGTTCTGCAAGCGACGCAGAATTAGACAATGAGTTACCAGTAAGATGCATTTTATGATAACTCTATAGGCTCCTACTCTGTTTACTGTTTTCATCGAGGTTTAATCATATCGCACAATAACGGGTTGATTAGAGGGTGGGACTGTTAACAAGAAGCTGGGTGCTCAAATCTCTGCAACGGTTGAATGAAAATGACACTTGGGTCACGGTAGATGATTCCCAACTCTAGTTAAAGCCTTCGTACTATCAACTGTATCTGGGTGAACTGAATTGGGTTGGTCAACATTCAATTGAGAATAACCGCCTCTGTATAGATTTTTACGCTGATGCTGTGTGGTTATATGAAGAAATGGCAGAAATGAATACTAGCAAAATCCTTACTGAATTTCCTGGCGAGATTTCTACCGATGGAGTAACTCTGGCAAAACGTCTTCCCATCAATCTCGAGAATTGGTAGCTGACCAAATGGCGGACATATACCTACAGAATGCAAGCAACAGAGGAATAATCTGACCTAAGAGACGTAACTTACTTCTGACAAAAACTTCCGATGACTTATTATTCTTCGCACCAATTCCCTTTGAGGGCGATAGGGAAATGGAAATTGTTGGTGACACTTAAAACAATTTAACTGAGAGAAGCATTTGAATTTTGGATCGATTATGCTACCAGCGATGGTTATATGAAGGTGTTGCGTTATCCGATGTACAGATCTAAAGACGATGGACCAAAAGCAAAATTATCCCTCTGACTTGAGTCAACGTTCGTGAATAGACGCTTCATAAATTTGTCAGCTAAGATTACTACAAAATATAAATGTTTACTGATTTATCTTCTATTCAAAGAAATGTCAATATATTTTATGGATATCAAATAAGTCGATAATTAACATAGGCCTAACATCAACTTGGCGCCCTGTTGGGGCCAGATAGGGGTGTAGATGACGCAAGCATTGTTCAACCGGTACGTGACGCTTTGGCGCAGATCTCTGATGCAATAATATTGTATATTATATATTATATAAATATATTATATGGCAATCAACCACTTTAGTGTCGTAAATTATCCCCCATGGGAAATAAGGTTAAGCCTCGGGAGAGTCGGTAGTAGAAGAAGGATCGGCGGAAATAATCATGTTTAACTATAAGCTGGATCGATGAAATTTTGATGCTGTTAAGCTGGGAGCTGGATTGACGAAAATAATCACGCTTAAATGGAAGCTTGATTTGTGAAAATATTCAAGCTTTAATGTACGCTGGATTGATGAAATTAATCATGCTTAAATGAAAGCTGGATTGATGAAAATTATCATTCTTAAATGGAAGCTGGATTGATGAAAAATAATCATGCTTAAATGGACAACGGATCGATGAAAAGATTCATGCCTAAGTGGAAGCTGGATTGATGAAAATAACCATGCTTAAATGGACGCTTAATTGATGAAAAGAATCATGGCTAATTGGAAGTGAGATTGATGAAAAGGTTGTGACCAAAATGGTTCAACGACGAGGTGAATTCTCATATCCATCCCCCTTCTATGGTAGCATGATTCTTTTCATCATTCCAGTTTCCAGTTAAGCATAATTATTTTTATCGATCATGCTTGATATTACATATTATATTGTATCAGATATCTGCGCTAAATCGTCTTGCGCGGAAACGTCCCGCGTTAAAACGTCCTGCTCCAACTATTAAGAATGGTAAGAACTACCCGTGCAAAGCCGGAAAATTCAGCTAATAAGCTTATAATTGACATTACAGCAGTTGAAATACTAACTGGACTTCAGAGCAGGCCACTTGTCTCTATCGACTCGTACATCTTCGTACTTCTCATCGGCGGCAGCAAAAATCAGACGAATGATCTCGGCTCTTCCACGTCCGTTGAAGTAAGTCAACTTGTAGTGCACCATGATTGAATATGATTATCGGCAGGTTAACCCTTTTGACTTGACTAGCGTATTACTCTGCAAAACACGGTCATAATTATTATAGTCAGATTCTCGCAACAATAAGCTGCCAAAGTGCAGCATTAGAAAATTTGAACTTCGAAATTAGCAGATCAATCTTTGGATAACACATTATAACGATTAAATTCTCAATACGATATATTAAAGTCATTATTATATCAAACAAGATGCCACGGCATTGTCGTCGAAACTGGAATCTACTACATATTTTGCAAAATACATACATGTGTTCACCCATTTAGCTGAAAACGTAATCAAAACTACTAATATGAACTAATAGTCACTAAATAACAACTAACTGGCAATGAAAGATCTAATTAATAGATTAACAAAATAATTTAGTAAATTCTCGAGGTGCTACGCGTCTTCTTCAATGCCTGAAGCCTTGATAATTCGATCGACAGTCCAGCAGCACGCCAACTACTGGACCTACTCCAACTCACATACCCTTTAAGACTAGAACTAAACGATGCCTTTTAGCACCAGAGCTTTGTTTGTTTAGAACACTTAAATCAACGTCGTTACACACAGGCCGAACCCCTTTTACAGCTGTTCGAAACAAGGCCACTCTCTCAGCCTCTTGTAGCACTCACATGAATGTATTAATCAACCTTTGAGCCCGATGTTCATCTCGGCTGTCTGGTCTGTACAACACACACACACGTTTTTATGACTTATATAAAATACAGTGTCAGGCAGGCAGACAGGCAGTCGGCTAAGGTAGATGGTGTTTTGAGTTGAAACTGCAAGGAAGGGAGGACAGACAGACAGACAAACAGTGACAAACGCGGCAAATCATCCCTAGTTCCTTCATTGCACCATGAGGAAGTTAAACTTTATTTAACTTAATGTACACTGGATGAAGATCGTATACTTTTTTCCTTTGCTCTTTCATACTGCTTCAGTTGCATACATATTAAAAGAACGGCAATTGAATTTCTGGTCGAATTGTTTGGACAGAGACAATCTGTGTTCTAGTCAAACATTTGTAAGACAACAACATATTCTGTCACACAGAAAAAGACTGAAATGCAGTAAATGATCACAGTTGCGTGCATCGTATGTCGAATTTCTAACACAAAACAAACCAATCTGTAAATTACTTATATAGTTCATCTCGTCGGCTTGACCTAGAATATGGCCTATGTCCGCTTTCTCGTGGGTCTACGTTGTGCTTGGAATATCAAATCAACAGATCTCATCCTCATTTTGGTTGGGAACAGTTGTCTAGAGTTCAGAAACAGGACGTTTGGCGATCCAGGCTGCCACTTTCGGGACGTTCTCCACGCGCTTATCCAGGGCCGTCAGTTTCGGATACTTGTCCAAAGCGGTTTCATTGCCGCACACCTTCGCGTAGGAGGCGAGCACAAGAAAGGCTAGATCGGCCCAAGTCAGCTGTACAGAAATATAAACATTTGCAGACATTGGAAAACACTATCGAAACGAGAGTACTCGTATAATATCTATCCCAGCAGATGGTTCACTTATCATACACCTGCATCTATCGTTTTGCTTACTTAACTTAGACGAGGAGGCGCAGATTGTTAGTAACAAGGTTACTTTGAGTGATTGAGTTGCGCCATTGGGTAGGTCAACTAAGATCATGATTATATAACCCGCTCGATATCCAGCGATCTACCACCATTTATTTAGAGGACTGATTGCAAGCGTGCTTACTTCATCTCCAACCAGAAACCCATCGCCTCCTTTGTTCGACTTGAGAATGCTTTCGAGACTCGCGTATGAAGTCGGCAGCTGCTCCTCCCAATATTTCTTCAGCATCTCTGCCTGAATAATAAATAAACTCAATATAATCACAGTCTCAGGCTAACACCCTGCTGGCTATTAATTGGAAAGATACTTAGTGAAGAATCAAAATTTAGATAAATAGAAAGACCCAACGTTTGCGAGTTACGCACAGAAGTAGCATTTAATCACAGGATGGTTCCCGTTCATTTCGACGCAGCTTTGTTGAAAGAAACAACCGTTTATATATGCGTTAGTGTCTAATTGTGATTAATGTGACGGAATCGGTAGGCCTACGTCACAAGAAATTATTAGTGATTCTTTATTTCTTTTCATGCGACGAAATGAACTAAAAAGGCGACGAAATTAATTGAGACGAAATGAGGTCTGCTACAAAATGAAATGCGATGAAATGATACCGTATGCGACGAATTGATCTGCGACAAAATGAATTGCGACGAAATGATCTGCGAAATGAGCAGTAACCTAACGAGATATCCCACACATAACAGAAATGCTGTTAGAATCTTAGCCAAAAACGTTTGTGCTTAGTACCCTCACGCATCCCACTCCATCCCACTCCAACATGCACCTGTTTTGCTTCGTCGCTTTCTAGTCGGGCACTAATAAACGGTTTGAGTGCATCTTCCATGCAGTCTATGATCATATCCACCTGGAGCTGGTCCAAGTCCGTCTTTCCGGCGAGTTCGCAAACGATGCAAAGTTCGGATAATGAGGTAGCAGTAAATTAAGTATTCTCATTGTGATTCTAAGATCTTCATTTTGTTTGTTTGCAATTTAGTTCAAACTTATTGCAGAATGGCGTGTTGATTAGTGAATGAGACGGTAACCAAGAGGCTGGGATTTAAATCCATGCAATGGTTGAAAATTTACAGTACTAGCCAACTTGGGTAACGATAGCTGATTAATAATCGGACTCGTAAACTGCGAATTTCTCAGGCGCGACTCTTAAGCTAAGCGCAGGGCACCAGCTGATTCAAGAGCGCTGCATCACATTAGTGAGGTTGTCCAGAGTCCGTTTATGTATACAATACAACCGGATTTTAATATTTTCCGTCTTCCAATGTACAAAGGTCCAATGACATCGATTGCAATAAGCAAGTGTGAGCGATTGACTTACCCATATACACAATTAGCGCAACAGGATTGCAGAAGAGACCGGAATGAGAAGACAGACTAGCTGTTAGGGAGGATGTCATTGCGGATGAGTGATGCTTGAATGGCTGATTATCAGATGGATTCTGGTATGGTCAAAGTACTCATCTTGTGCGCCGGAAGTAAGTGTTTGAATCTCTTCTTTCTTCTGAGCGGTGTGGGGACCTCGAGAATGTCATTCACTCACAATAATTAATCGAATGATGCTTGTCCATCAAATAGCGGCGCACAATAACTGTGTAATAATAATTACATCTCGAGTCTTCCAATATCACTGCGTTCCAATGGCGAACGTGTCTATAAACGATCGCCCACACACAGATCATTTATGGGTTATCTGATGTTTACTTTATGGGCATAATATCACTGATTTTTATACCATTTTATAGATACCAATACCAGTCCTTAAAATCTACCAGTCTTACCATCACCTTTAGTCTGTTTGTTCGAACGTAATCTTCGTCCTATATTCTATCTCGGGTTTAACTGCTTGGCGGGAGCAATAGCCTTTGTGAGCACATGAGATTTTCACCTTTGTCAAACACTTTAACGACATCTAACGATGCAGAAATAAATCGTTGCAAGACGCTTTCTGAATTTCCTGGCAAGATATCTTCTAATGGCGTAACTCTGGCAGAACGTCTTTCCATCAATCTCGAGAATTGGTATCTGACCAAATGGCGTACCTAACCAATGCATGTAACAGAAGATCAACAAATCCTTAGCTAAGGGAATAATCTGATTTCACAGGCGTGACCTACTTCTGACAAAAACTTCGGCTGACTTAGGCTCTTATTCTTTTCACCAATTCCTTTGAGGGCGTTAGGGAAATGGAAATTATTGGTGAAACTGAACACAATTTAACTGAGCGAAGCATTTGGATTTGGATCGATTAAGCTGCCAGCGATGGATTAACGAAGGTGTGGCATTGTCCAATGTACAGATCTACAAGCGATGCACCAAGAACAAAAGAGTCGAATAGCCCTTCCGACATGACGGAGCGTAACTACAAAATACGAAATCTAACTGAATAGATTTAATTAAAAGAAATGTCTTTATGTTTTAAGGATATTAAACCTATGACAAAAGTATGTATGTTTGTTCCACAAAAACGTTTGATCAACGCGACCGATTCCTCCCAAGTACTTACCAAATACTTCTTACCAGCCCAGAATCAAACATAGGTGGGTTTGCGATAAAAAATCCCTCCCTTTTCGATCACTTCCAACGATTATTTCAACAAATCCAGAAAATAAAGCGCCATTTTGTCTCAAACTATCCTTCATCCGATGAGTCATCTTCTTCTCATCGCGTACGATACGCAACAGGGGCGATCATTGCGGTCCGGTCGATGGTGGATGGGGCAGAAGTCCAAATAGGCGCCCTGTTGGGGCCTGATAGGGGTGTTGATGACACAAGTAATGTTCAACACATTTAAGAATTGTAAGGACTACCTATGCAAAGCCGAGTAATTCAAACATACAGTGACATCAACTGAGATACTAACTGGCTTTCAGAGCAGACCACTTGTCTTTCTCTACTCGAACGTCTTCGTATCTCTCATTGGCAACAGTAAAAATCAGACGGATGATCTGCTCTTCCACGTCCGTTGAAGTAGGTCAACTTGTAGTGCACCATGATTATTGAAGATTATCCTCGGAAGGCTTTTCCTAGTGTCAAGTGGTGGACTTGGCAAACCGCTGCCCTGCAAAACACGGCCATACAATCAAATTTTCGCATAATTTACGTGTTAAAAGTGCGGCATTCGAAACTTAAAACTTTGAAATTATAATCAATGAACTGTTTTGACTGTGGCTGCGGAAGTCAAGAATTAATTTATTGATTTTTTTTATAATAAGTTTATGCGATTAAATTAATTTAAAGGATTAATCGACGTCATTTTTATATTCGATAAGATGTCCTGCAGGGTATTGTCGTTGACAAATGAATCTACCAGCGTTAAAATACCAATTATGCTCACGTATTTTACTACAGGAAGTCATTGAACTGAAAACGTAATCAAAACAACTTATATGAATTATGAACATAATAATGGGAACGACTAGCTACTAACTAGCAACTTACTTGCAATAAAAATGAACGATTCTATTACTGTAATGATACTAAAATAATTGTGTAAATTCTCAAGGTACTGTACTTCTTCTTCAGTGCAAGAAGCCTCGATATATCGAGATATAGGAGATAATAGGACTATATATCTCGATTGACAGTCCAGCACGCCAACCGCTACTCCAACTCCCATGCCCTTTTAGACTAGAACCATGCTAGAACTAACTAATGTCTTTTAATACCAGTCCTTCGTTTGGTTAGCGAGTCCAGCACACGTAAATCTATACACACGTGCCAACCAATTTGCATAGCTATTCGGAACAAGGACACTCTCTCGACCTCTTGTAAACCTAACATGAGTATATTAATCAACTTTTCAACCCGATATCTCGGCTGTCTGCACGGTCTGTACGATATATGCACGCACGTATCATATGATTGGTATATTTACAAGTCGCTTCAGTGTTCCATGTTCCTGATTGGGCAAAATATGGACTTTAGTCACAAATGTTATACAACCGTGCAACTTAAAACAAGGATAGCATTATCGCTGAACAGACCTTTGGCAAAAAACCAAGACCAAGAACATGTTTAGGTCTATGTAGTGTTAGCGACTTCATTTTCTTGACTTCGACAAATGAAACTGTGTTGCAGTTCCCTCCCTCGCCATATCATCGTTCCACCGTTACTGTTACTATGTAGGCCTAACGTTACCAGTTTAACGGAGTTCTCAGAGGATCGATTACTAAGCAGAAATCTCGATACAAACTCGGCCCTGACGGGTAGAGGATTGCCGCAGAACACTCAGAACAGACCTTCAGGTCACAGGTGAACCATTGCCTCTCGGCTGACGGTCCAGCACTGTAAAGCTCTCTGCTACCCTAATATCAACCCCAGTCACTAAAATCAATCTCAATAATTCTATTAAGAAATGAATCAGCACAGTCATTATCTATAAAGGTCTTTCCAGATTGTTTACCGACGTTAGGGCATTTTGGATCAGAGTGTAGGCCTACTTGCCTGGACAAACTTGTGACGTTATGGAATATCCAAGAAATTGCAAATTCAGCCGTTTTGCCAGGGCACAAATTTACGTCTTCATTTTCGCCCCATCAGATCCCCGTTAGCAACCTGGGCATTATCAGACCACCGACCGTACACTGTCATTTGAAAGATGAATCTCGCCAACCGCCCTCGAATGCCATATCTAAGAAAATTAAGGCAGTAGGTCTATAGCACCTTGTTTTATTAGAAAATGTGTCTCCGTGAGACTAATTACACTGGACAACACAAGATTTGCCTTTTACACGAAAATGGCAAATCTTAACAAATTTTGTGGTGCTGAACACGAAAATGACAGTGAAATTTGTTGATTTGCTCTGGTTTACGAGAGACAGAGCTCGTCAAGTATCAGTATCATTACGCATTGAGTGTAGGCCTATAGGTTATAATCATTAGCACCGCTGCATGTGAAACTACATAGTAGAGCATATTCCGTCTTGTCACCATAGACATGGCCCTGGAGAAAGCGCATCACTGTCTGATGTAATGCAGGTGAGTCATGACATCACGGTTTCATGATCGCAGACGACAGATGTTGCGAGCGTAGTAGGCCTAGTAAAAAGGATAGTTTCGAAAAATGGGGGTAGCAATCTGATATGGGGCTCAATGAGCCAATCCTTATAAATGTTTTGCAAAACTAAATCTTTTATGGTGCATTTCTAGCATGCACAGTTAAATTGGGCGTCACAAATCTAAATTTTGATCTTGATTATTATGACAAGTATCACGGCAAACTCATTAACCCAAGTATGACAAATTTTAACTTTTATTCTCAAATTGTGTGATCTTTAGATAAGGAAGGCTCTGCGGGCCATGGACGCGTCATTGGCGCGCCAGAAATGGCTCTCGGGGCGGCTCTTTGACACCAATAGATGATAGTCATACAGGATCCTGAGCAGCTACAAAAGATTGGCAAAACTTTTCCTAATTTCTCAGAAATTGGAGCCAATTAATTGATTTCATTGTAATATTCGTGTCAAAAACACTGAAACTCATAAGAAAATACAAATTTAATATAAAAGGCACGACTTTCATGAACATTTGTTTTTCGGTGTTACGACACGACATTCTTAACCCAGATAGAATGACGGAAAGGCACTGAATAGAAATGTGCAATGTGACAGACAGATACACAAGCAGACAGACCCACAGGTAGACAGACAGACAAGATAGTAGAGGCAGGCATATTAAGGCGGGCATAGGAATACCTTAAGGAAACGGAACGGAGGCCATTGTTGTGAAGTGTCGACAACTTCGCTTTCATTGACTCGGCATATGAGGGACGAATATTATCCATATACAGTGAAATTACTCGTTTGCATAAGCCACCAAGCATTCATATCCTGTCCTGCATTTTATCATCCCAAGCTCCATGTAGGGGTCGTCCAGAAATTACTGTGCGAGGAGGGAATGGAAGGCCAACCACCCGTGGAGAAAGGAGGAATTTTGTCCATTGCCTACGTCTGCAGCTAACTTTTTATTCTATTTACGAATTTACGCAGCGCCTCTTCAGTGCAACCTAATTAGAGAAACTCTGGGACATGTTCTAATGTCAGCCAGTCACCGAGTAGAATAAGCATTATGAAATCACCCAAACGGCGGAACAGTCAACCTATAAAACCAATAGGTTCACACAATCATTGTCTTAGTATTCCACTGTAGTAACTGGAAACACAAAGGGGGACGGTAAGGCTGTTGTTGTTTACTGAAGTTTGAGAACACTCATGGGCTTAATTTTCGGAGGCTACGAGGAGCAGAAGTACCCCGCTTTCACAGACAGAGGAAACAGTATCTTCATGTAAGTTTTAAAGACATTAAAAATTACGAGCTTCATCATCGCAGTCATCGTCATCGTTTTTCATAAATAATAAAAATAGTGATTATTAAAACGATTATTATTATCAAAAATCTTCTGCTTCATCTTATTATTATTTTTATGAAAAAAAGGCATGAAACAAAAGGGGTGCGTTTGTCACAACGTAGAAATACGGAGCGTTTCTGTTTCTGGGTCAAAGTTAGGCTGGGAGAATTCGTGAATGGAACGAGATCTCCTACACAATAGGCAATTGTATCAGACAGCGTTTTCTCGTCAGTCTATGTGCCAATAACGGCGAATGATTTCTTAACATTCAAAGTTTCAGTCTTTCAGAATTGCTTTCAAAGACTGGTACGGCAAACAGTCCCCAGTTCCTTAATTGTAGCATGAAGGAGGTAAAGTTTCTCTATCGCTTGCTGAACTACATCTACTCTTTCTCCCCAGTTCCGCCATTTCTTATGCTCTTTCAGACTACTTCACCAGTATAGTAAAAATAACAGCAATTTATTCCATGTTTGAATAGTTTTGTCACGTATACCATCGGTGCACTGATCAAAAAGTTGTAAAACAACAATTTTTCTCTCACAAACAAACTACTTGAATGCAGTTCATCATCAGTGTAGTGCGATGTCGAATTTCTAACACAGAACAAACCAATCTGAAAATTAGATATTTACTTCACTACCTATCCCTAACATAGAATCTGTTCGCTTTTCTCAAGGGTCTACGTTGTACTGGAAAAATAAACAGATTTCTTGGAACTAGTATGAGGGGCAGTTGACTAGAATTCGGTTACAGGACGTTTGGCGATCCAGGCTGCCACTCTCGGGACGCTCGCCACGCGCTTTTCCAGAGCCTTCAGTTTCGAAAACTTCTCGATAGCAGTTTCGTTGCCGGCCGCTTTCGCAGTTGAGGCGTACATAAGAAAGGACAGATCGGCCCAGGTCAACTGTACAGAAGCATAAACATTTGCAGACAATGGAAAACATTGTAGAAACGTCATGACTAGTATGATCTTTATCTCAGATGTTTCAATTAAGTGACAAAGTGCCACGCGTGGAACCAATCGCAGTACGAGACTTACAATACATAGGCTATTAGAGTGACAACAGTTTAACTAACTTAAGTTTTATGTTTTCAAGATTTTCAAAAATAGTTACAGTGCATTGTGTCGCTTATTGCATTGCTGCCTACTTAACTGCAGGTCAGTTTACAGTGTCATGGACTGGGAGGCGTAGATTGTCAGCAACTACTTTCGTGGTTCCGTCACGCCAATGAGTACTACGATCACGATTATAATACCTGCTACGGACTCACCGACAATGAGGTCAAATAATCTGAATAGACTCTGAATAGAGGACTGATTGCAAGCGTGCTTACTTCATCTCCAACCAGAAATCCATCGCCTCCTTTGTTCGACTTGAGAATGCTTTCCAGACTGGCGTACGAAGTCGGCAGCTGCTCATTCCAAAATGTCTTCATCATCTCCGCCTGGACAATAAATAAACACAATGAAATCAGAGTCAAAAGTGTTCTCCACGCTGGTTACTAATTGCCAAGAACAAACAATGTTTAGATTAAATTCAATGTAAAACTCATCGCTTGCGAGCTACCCACTGCCCACAGATGCAGCATTCAACCACAGAAGATACCGCACATTAAAAAATGCTATTTGAAGCTTAACTAAAAACTGCTGTCTCCACTGCCCTCTGATACCCCACTCCCAAAAAGAGATACAATACCTTCTTTGTTTCGTCGGTTTCCCGTCGAGCATTGATGAACGGTTTGAGTGCATCTTCCATGCAGTCTATGATCATGTCCACCTGGAGTTGCTCCAAGTCTGTCTTTCCAGCGAGTTCTGCAAACGATGCATAGTTAGGATAATAAGTTAGCAGTAAGTTAAATATTTCATGGTGCTTCTAAGATCTCCATCAGTTTCCTCTACAATTTGGTTCAATTACATAACAGAATGGCGTGTTGATTAGCGTGTGGGACTGTTACCAAGAGGTTAGGAGTTGAAATCCCAGAAATTGCAGAAAACTTATGGAACCTGGGTCACAGAAGCTGATTAACATCGGAATGCTTACCGTAAACTGGTAATTTCTCAAGCGCTGCTCTTTTTTGAAGAGCGCTGCGTCATATCAGTGGGATTCTCTAGAGAAGGTCATGGTACGGTTACACAATAGGCCAACAACCGGATTTTAACATTTCGTCCCCATAATTTTATATGATGTTCACTTTTATTTTCCTCCGGTTGTTATGACCTAGCTTTTAATGCCAGTCATTAAAATTTACCAGGCTATCATCGCTTTTAGCTTTACACCGCTCGTACGTAATCTTCGTTCTATGACCTCTAGGCTACATATAACTTTCTCAGGGTCAACTGCATGGCGGCGGGCAAAAATCTAATGAGACTCCACGAAATTTCCACATTAGCGATGAATCTAAGATCAAAGATAATGGCGATAGGTAAGATGAGATGGTAGAATAAACTGATGCAAAATACTTACTGAATTTCCTAGCAAGATATCTTCCAATGGCGTAACTCTGGCAAAATGTTTTCCCATCAATCTCGAGAATTGGTATCTGACCAAATGGCGTACCTAAACAGTGCAAACAGCAACGAATCAACACATAATTAGGCCTAGCTTAGGCTTAGCATATTATTACTGTCAGACGCAACCTACTTCTGACCAAATTTTCCGTTGACTTAGGAATTCTTTGCACCAACAAAATAATTAGTTACACTAAACACAAATAAACCGAGCAAACTGATAAAAAATGTCGAGGATTGAATCAAGAAGACTGATTAATTGTCAGAGATTTAAGGGGAATGAAGATGTTGCACTGTATAATGTACATCACTTCAGACGATTAACCAAGAACAGAGTGATCCGTCTGACGTGATGCAGCGCCAGTGTTTAGACTTTAGAGCAGCGTTAAATAAATTTGGTAGCTAAAATTACGACTCTATACCAAATTTAACTGATTAAATTTTATTCGAAAAAATGTCAATTTATTTCATGCTAATTAAATAAGTTTATAATTAACGCAACATCAACTGAGATACTAACTGGCTTTCAGAGCAGGCCACTTGTCTTTTTCTATCCGCACATCTTCGTATTTTTCATCAGCGGCAGCAAAAATCAGACGAATGATCTCCGCTCTTCCACGTCCGTTGAAGTAGGTCAACTTGTAGTGCACCATGGTTAAATGATTTATTCGGAAGACTTAAGTCACAAGTGATGGACTTTGCAAACCACTGCTCTGCAAAACACAGTCGTATAATTAAATGTTCGCACAAGCATGGATGTTCAGAGTATCTGAACCAAGTTGCGACGAAAGGGTAGAGCGAAGACTGTAGACATCGTTTTACATGACTTAGATTAACAGCAGAATACATTGTAGAGGAAGAGGAGAAGCAAGATCACGCTTAATAAGAAACTGCAATTCTTCTTCTTAAACTAAAATGTCAGTCCTAGATTTTCCTATGATGTATTCACCTGTATGTCGGTTTAACCAAATGTAGCGGCTACTCAAAATTCCAAATCAACAATCCTGATATTTATAGATCTGCAGAGGCTTGATTGTAACCGTGGTAGACGCACCTTTATATCACGTGATTTCTAACAGCTAATATCCGACGACATGACTCGACAAACTTCGTTTTATTAGACTGTGACTCGACAAGGTTTTATGTAGGCCTGTGAGACTGATCTGCAATCGAAGTGTGTACCTGTTCGTCATAACGATACGACATTACGAATGCAAAGTAACATGCCGGACTGGTTGAAAGGGGGGCGGGACACGTGTGCAAAGCTCAAGAACCAAAAAAACATACAAGCGAGAGACAGACATACAGACGAACATCAATGCAGACAGACAGTCAGACAGATTAAGAAGCCAGAGCAGTATACTAAGGAATCCTAACTGAATGAACAGCGGCCATGCTGGTGAAGTGTCGACGACTTCTTTTTCTTTGATTCGGCGTATACCTTGTTACACCTCCGGTATACACTGCCTGTAAGGGATGATGCACCGTTTGCATAATTCTCGAAACATTTATATCCTGTCCAGGATTTGACCATCCTCTTTGTTGGGGTCGTCAAAAAGTTATTCTATGAGGAGAAAAGAAGAGGTCAATCAACCTTGGAAACGGGTGGAATTTTGTCCATTGCTATTATTATTATTATTTTTGCTTCCACGTACATGTGATCCATCAGGCGATAGCCATATGTTATTATTATTATTATTATTATTATTATTATTATTATTAATGATCATCATTGTCAGAGAGCATGGATGAGCATTTCACGATTCAGTAGTTACGAGGGATAAGGATGGCAAATTTGGTACGTATATTATGTCAAAGTTAAGTTATAGATATATGTATAGGTAGCGTTCGTGAATAAGATGATGGCCAATTGCACAGGAAGCCTCATAAACAAGATATTATATGTTATCTGTCATTCAGCACATTTATTCAATAGCTTTTTCCTCATCAATTGCTGATGATTCCTAAATGTTAGAATTGCTTTAAGCAATAGTTGCGGTGACCCTTCATTGCATTATCTGGGAAGTAGGATTTCTCTGTAATGGACAAACTACTGAATGACGCCAATTCTTCCTTCCCAGTTCAACCATTATCCTTGTTCTTTCAAATTTCTTCATTTGATAATAATGTACCAAGAGCGGTGCAGTGGCACTGGGCGTAAATATAGAAGAGGCACACATTTCAGGATGGAATAACTTTAATTATTCCATAACTTATAGCTTGGTGAGGTGCTGGTCGTAGGCGTATAGTCAAAGAATGGCTATTGAATCACTGGATGAACAGTTTTGGCACAAAAATCTCTGCCCTGATTCAAAAAAATTTCTGCCACACAGAACAGACTTTAATACAGTTCACGATCTCAGAGTGCAACAATTATACGACAATGTGAAATTTCAAGCACTAAACAATACATTCAGTGAATAATTGATTATGTTCATTACATATGCATAGCTTTAATAAAGCTATTGAATACGTTTGCTTTTCTCAAGGGTTTACGTTGTGCATGAAAAATAAACTAATAGATCTAGTGCTGTCTCTACATAGAGAGGGGGGTAGTTGTCTAGATTTCGGTAACAGGACGTTTGGCGATCCAGGCCGCCACTTTTGGGACGCTCTCCACGCGCTTCTGCAGAGCCTTCAGCTTCGGATATCTCTCCAGAACAGCCCCATTTCCGCCTGCCTTTGCCCAGTCAGCGAACACAAGCAAGGCTAGATCGGCCCAAGTCAGCTGTACAGAAACAGAAGCATATGCAGACAATGTAAAACACTGCAAACCGGATGAAACTCGTATAATGTTGATCATAGATGGTCCATTTATGCGTCAAGTGGTGACAGGCTGCCTCGTTTAATCTACTTTTAGGATTCGAGGTTCAGGAAACATAAGACCAGGGTCGGCTTTCTGAGTAAAGGTCATTTACAAGAGCTTGTGTTTTGTGGTTTCATGTTATTCAATGATTACAGTGTTGTGTGTGGCTTATTAGCTTGCCTGTATGGTCACTGCGGCTACGTCTGGCCCTAAATAGAATAGTAAAGTAGCCAGCTGCTGAAATGATATGTTAGTAGTGGACCTGTATGGTGTCCTTTTCAGAATAACGCTCTGACAGCAGGTTACTTGATTTAGAGGAAGTTCAAGAAACGACATTTTTATGGCGAAATAGTCTTGCATATTTTACTGTAAAATAGTTGAAAGTATCATGGACAGAGATTTGGTGGATTGGACGCTAATACTTAGTGGGTTTGAGTTACGCCCTTTGGTAGGTCTACCACGATCATGATTATAATACCCACTCGATACCCAACAATCTTGCACCCTACATGAAGAAGACTGATTGCAAGCTGGCTTACTTCATCTCCAACAAAAAATCCATCGCCTCCTTTGTTCGACTTGAGAATGTTTTCGAGACTAGCGTATGAAGACGGCAGTTGCTCTTCTGAAACTTTCTTCTTCATCTCCGCCTAAACGATAATTAAACGCAATGAAATAACTGATATTTTCCTCTGCATCTTGGAAAAACATGGAAATTGTATATTCAATTGGAAACTTTACGTTGTCCGTTGTCTCTGCGTTGGTCATTTTCAGCAACATATCTCAGCGAAAAAAAATGCAGCTCAGATAATAAGAAGAGCCACCGATGGCGAGCTACTAATAAACGTTGGACTCTCGAGTGGGGCTCTATAAGTTTACGATTACAATTACGATTACGAAACGCAGCATTAAAAAAGGATATCCCGCATAGAACAGAAACGCCGTTGGAAGTTGAACTATGCTCAGAGCCCTCACACGCCATCCCCAAAAAACAAGTTGAAGAGCCTACTTTTCTCGCTTCGTCTTCTTCGTGTAGGATTTTAATAAACGGTGTGAGTCCGTCGTCCATGCAGTCTACGATCATATCCACCTGGAGCTGGTCCAAGTCCGTCTTTCCAGCGAGTTCTAAAGCTCGGATAATGAATTAGCAATATGTTGAATTTTTCATAGTGCAAAGTATTGTTAACAGCTTGGTTCAATCACATTGCACAATGGCATGTTGAAAGCGAGCTTGACTAGGCCTATTACCAAGAGAGAGGTATTATAGCGGTCAGCTACTTAATTGCAAGGGCGGAAAGATTTGTGGTACTTTGGTCACGACAGTTGATTGCTAATCGTAATAGCATTCTATCGATTTTAAGGCGCTACTCAAAATCTTTAAAAACTCGTCTCATTTGGTTTGTAACTTTGTCTGCATTAGTCCGTTTCCATGGAATTGACTTCCGTCTTCTCTTTAATCTTTCGTCCTCTCTGCTCGCCTCTCTGCCTCTTTCTCTCGTCTCAACACCTTACTTTTCCCTAGGGGCATCACCCAGTGAGACCGCTTCCTCTGAAGTGCTTGTAAATAAATCATCACATACAATGCAATGAAGATTTGTGCAGAGCACCAGCCTATTCACAAGCGCTGTGTCGGATGATTCGTATCACAGAGGTTGTTTATGCTTAAGAGCGAGGTCCAGTGAAGGTCGTAGTCCACTTATGCAATACAACACAAAGCAACCATGCTCATATGCTGCCCTCTTTATGAGTACATAAGTGCACAGACAGATATAAGACAGGACAGCGATCGCACTGAGCAATGGTGAGCGAATTACTTGCTCAAGCTCCACTAAACAGCAACAGTGGAGATTAATTATAACCAATGCTCGCAGCGTCACAGGTCAATCACTCTAGTCACAATGAGGAGATGTGGAAATAAATCGTTGCAAGAGACACTTACTGAATTTCCTGGCGAGATATCTACCAATGGCGTAACTCTGGCAAAACGTCTCTCCATCAATCTCTAGAATTGGCATCTGACCAAATGGCATCCGTAAAGCTACAGTACACAAACAACGGGCAATCAACGCATCATAAACTAAGAGAATAATCTGGTCTAACAGGCGCAATCTACTTCTGACAAAATCTTCCGCAGACTTATAGCATATTTCACCACTTTCTCCTTGACAGTGCTACACAAGCATCATGTATTGCTGACATTTTCATAAATGAACTGAGAAAAATGAAATAAAATGTCGGGAGTTGTAGCAAGAAGTCTGACTACATACCAAGAAGGTCTGAATGAAGGTCCAAGAACAAAATTATCCCAGTGACCTGGCTCAGCGTTCGTTAATATATACCTACTATATACAGCTATAATTCATACATTTGGTGGCTAAATTTACGATTTCATGCGAAAATGAAGCAATAATTCAACGAAATGTATAACTGACATGACATCATATTATGAGATGCTATGCGATGCTTACTGGGCTTCACTTCAGACCATTTGTCTAGTTCGATCCGGACATCTTCGTACTTCTCATCCGCGACAGCAAAAATCAGACGAATGATCTCGGCTTTTGCACGCACGTTGAAGTAGGTCAGCTTGTAGAGGGCCATAATTGAGATTTATAATCGGAAGGTGAGGTGAGAAGTGGTGGATTTGACTAACCACTGCTCTGCAAAATACATTAATTATAATTATCTATATAATCAGATTTTCGCATCGATTTTCTTGTTAAAGTTTAGCATCAGATACTTTCTAACCTCGAAGTCAGTCATTGAACTGGTTTTGATCATGGCAGTGGATGTCAATAATAAAATAATCGATTAATGGTCCATTTTTAGGATTAAATTAATAAATACTATTAATCGAAGACCTTTTTATATTCGATAAGATGCCAGTCAACAAAGTACGTTGACACTAGAATCTACTAGTGTTAAACAGCTAGCATATACGTAATTTGTTGAAGGGTAGACATTTGGACTGAAAAACGTAATCGTAACTACTTATATAGGTCCTACAAATAGTCACTAAGTATCGACATTTTTCTCTATTAAGATATATATGAATTATGGTGTAGCTTTTAGTTTGTCATTACATATTGGGGAATAGGGCTTACATTTAATCACAAATGACTAGTTATTAAATGCTCATCCTTAATAAGTTAGAGCTTCATGAGATAGTTCGAGCCTTCCTTAACAGAAGTTGTTAGATTGGGTTAAATTTGAAGAACACAATGATCAAGAGAATGAAGTGGAAGCAGAAAAAGTAGAACTCGGAGATGAAGAATTAGACGAAGAATATGAAGATGAGGACGATGATGAAGAAGAAGTTCAGTATTCAGAGCAGCCCTTCGTAAGCCATGAGTATGGAACATTTGCAATTTCATTATCTCAGCATGGGCTCATGAAACTTGGTGATCAGCTCTCTCCCTCGCTGTCTAATCCTCCCATCGACAATGTGCTGTCAGTGTATTCGTAATAGCTGCGTTGGCCATGGGCTCTTATGATTCATGAACCCTGAACCAATTTATTTGCCCGGCTGGGAATCGAACCCTCGATAGAGAGTCCAGCATGCTAGCTACAACATTACTCCCCCTTTTCACATTTTAAACTAGAACTAAACAATTTTTTCTTACCAGTCCGTTGCTTGTTTAGCGATTCCAGCACACGCAGACATGAATTCTGTTGAACTGTGCCGTACGCACACCGATCAATTTTGGCGCTATTCAGTGCAGGCACATTCCATCAGCCGCTTGTAGCACTCACTCGAGTGTATTAACCTTTGCGCTCGATATCTCGGCTGTCTGGGCTGTGCATTGTGTGCAATATTATGTTCGCCCATGTTTGCCCGGTATTATTAAAATCATCCGTCTCATGTTCCCCTGTGCGTTGAAATATGGAGTCGACACACTTAAGTCACACTACGATATACTACAGAGTCACTTAGAACAGAAAACAGACCTTCAGAGGAAGAACAAAAAACATGAGACTAACTTCATGACTGTGTATGGAGGGAGTTAGCGACCTCATTTTCTTGACTTCAGCAAATAAGGTCGTGTTACAGTCGTCTTCCTCGCCACAGACATTGTTACTCTCAGTGCACTCGGTGTAAACTGTAAAGTGTTCAACCTAATCGTGAAACAGCTTTTTTAAACCAAGTTGGGACCTATCGGGGATTTTAAAGCCAAGCTTCTAGATTGAAAGTGCAACAAAACACTGTCAATCCGAGTCACATCTCTATCTATAAAGGGAAGATTCAGTATGTGCCTCTGCCTGTCTGTCCGGCTATGCATTTGCACAGTTTTAGAGCTATTGACACGAAACCTTAACCGTTGGCTCGAGGAACACCTTGAAAACCTGGCAGTCGAGAGGTTGGTGAAAACGCGGCCACCCTCTTCCTGGTCTCCAGGGCAAAAAACCTGTCTCAGGATCCCCCCCAGGGAAGTTTCTTTTTCAGTCGCCAGGAGCATGTTGACGAAACACCTGCTGTACATTTTCCGACATGTGCACATGATATCTGTCTGCCGCACCTCTTCTTCTTTTACACCGTCATGAACGAATGGACGATTTGGGAGATATCGTAAGGTAGGCCTACCACGTACAAAGTAGTTGGCCATCGTTTGCACAATCGGTCAGGTGGGTATGTACTGTGTACGCATCAGTGTCTATAGAAAATGTATATAAACACTATTTATTTACATACATTGTACATGTCCCAAAAACCTGTCTCAATCCGTGCAACGCCGGGTTTCACAGCTAGTAAATCAATAAAACATATCCCAATATATCTCTAAGTTGGTATATGAAGGTTTTTTACCAATTGTTTGTGTAGGAAAATGTTTAGTATATATATATATATATGTCTATATATACACACGTTGGCCTACAGCTTAAGGAAATGTAATTCTTCTCCAAATAATATGTAATGTACGTAATGTATTGGAGCACTTATAAAACGTCATTCAAATCATAGGCGCTCACGGCTCAACACAAAGTTAAACAGAAAAGGAAAGTCTTCAAGTGCTTCTGGAAGGCAGCAGGGGAGAGAGAGCAGCTCCTACCGAAGAGGAAGCGGTTTCAGCTGGGGTGGGACCCACATTATGCCAGTCCTATCGATTTCCTTATTATGTACTCTGCATGCGAGCATTTAACCATTCGCCAAAACAATAATAATAATTGCAAAATTAATCGATATTTATAGGCCTGATTGTAATCGGCGACGCACCTGTATGTCAGCCAATCCCCGATGACATTATTCGACATGAATCGCTTTATTGTGAAATGTGAACCTTTGAGACTGGTCTGGTCTCTGATGGAGGTGTGTGCCCTTTCGTCATAGCGGGACGACATTCTGAGTACAAGTAGCTTACAATAATAATAATTGCAAAATTATCAATTATAAATTATTGCGTATAAAGCCCAGGAACCACAGGACATGCATACTCTCTACCAGTCCTGTGACCATCTGAACATTCTTCTTAGATCCTACTGCAATATCTCCACTTCCCTTTCCTCACCCACTACTCTACATTTAGTTTAGTACCATCTGTAAATTCCACTGGAGTGCTTGGGATTGCAAAGGGGATGTGAAGGTTGTTGTTGCTTATAGAGTTTAATATTACTCATGGGCGCAATTTTCAGGTGCTACTTGTATTCAGAATGTCGCCCCGTCATGACGAAAGGGTACACACTTCAAATTAGAGATCAGATCAGTCTCAATGCCAGCACCCCGCTTTCAAAACCACAGAAGAACCAATGCCTTCCTTCCGCTCTGTTATTCAAGTATCAGTATCAATATTATTCGACATGGAACATGAAGGGGACGCTAATCACTACTCAACAATCACAATGGGGAACGATGAGAAATTTGGTACACCCCAGTTTCAGGGTCAAAGTTAAGTTATAATAGCATTCATGAATAGGAGATGGCCCCTTACACAGTTGGCCCCCTATACATCACACCAAATGTCATTTGCCTCTCAATAGTTTTTTTCAAAAATTTATCAAAAATAATGGCTAATGATTTCTTAACATTCACTGTCTTAGAGTTGATACAAGAAATTGTTGCGGCAAGCCAACCCCATATAGTGCCTTCATTGCAGGATGTGGAAGGTAAGATTTCCCGTGCAGTACACCAGCTGAAGGCCATTAACTCTACTCTACATCCGCAGTGCAGCCAATTCTTTCGCTCTTTTAGTCTCCTTCAGTCGTATAGCCAAAGAACGGTAATTTAACTCCTGGCTGAATAGCTATGTCACATGCAAACAATCTGCGCCCGTTTCAAACAGTGGTAAGCAACACCAATTTCTGCCAAACGGAAAAGACTTCAATGCCGATCGTGATCTTTTTGACCTTTCAACATAAGACATTGTGAACTTATTACACAAAATAATACATTCCGTAGATTACTGATTTAGTTCACTACCTCGACCTAAACTGAAATCTGTAAGCTTTCTCAAGGGTCAACGTTGTGCTTGGAATAATAACTCAATAGATCTCGTGCTGTCACTACGTCGTGGTTGGGGCAGTTGTCTAGAATTCGGTAACAGGACGTTTGGCGATCCAGGCCGCCACTTTCGGGACGCTCTCCACGCGCTTCTCCAGGGCCTTCAGCTTCGGATACTTCTCAAGAACAGCTCTATTGCCACTAGCCTTCGCCCAGCCGACAAACACATGGAAGGTTAGATCGGCCCAAGTCAGCTGTACAGAAACAGAAGCAGTTGCAGACAATGGAAAACACAAGCGACAGAATTTGTACGATTTCTATCCCAGATTGTCACCTTCGCTAGGCGACGGGGTGTCTTGTAATGTGACAAGTAGCGCCAGGCTGCCACGTGTAACATATAAATAAGCATCGCTCACTATAATAGGCCTACGAGGTTTATAAAACATAAATCCTGGGTTGGCCCAGGCGGCCCTACATGCATAGCGGAGTGGCGCAATATAAAAAAACATCTTTAATGTGTTCATGCTCTTCAATGAATACAGTGTTTTGTGTTTTACAATACCTGGCACGAAAATATGTCACTCTAACCCCAAATAAAATGGTTCAAGCAACGACACTTAACGGTGAAACATTCATGCATAGGCCTACAGTCCCTGTACTTAGCTGCAAAATCGCTGAGGGTATCCCACTGGAAAGGGACGTGTAGAGTATTAGAAACTACTTTGCGGACTTGATCATGATTATAATGCCCGATCGAAACCCAACAACGGGATGCAATCTTACGCCTTAGAGGAATTGAACTGACTGCAAGCGTGCTTACTTCATCTCCAACCAGAAAACCATCGCCTCCTTTGTTTGACTTGAGAATGTTTTCAAGACTAGCGCATGCAGCCGGTAGTTGCTCCTCCGAATATTTCTTCGTCATTCCCACCTGAGCGAAAATAAACACAATTTAATTACTGGTATTTTCCAATGCATCCTGGGAAGACATCGAAATGGTAATTGCATCCGTAAACCCTTTTATATATATGAGATATATATAAATATATATAATATACATATATATAGTAAGAGGCGCTCTTTAATTGGGCAATTAATAAAATGTTTCAAAGTGAAGTGAACAAACTGTGCTTAGATGACTTGAAGAGTCGTTCCCGATGGAGAATTACTTGCAAACGCTCTACTTTCTAGTGGCGCCTTAGAAGTTGTCGATTATAATTAAAATTACAGTGCGCACTACTAAACCACAGGATATCTTGCATAAAATGGAAATGCCGTTAGAAGCCGAACTAAAAAGTCTGTACTCACAGTCCTCGGACACCCCATCCCCAAAAAACAAGTAGACTACTTTTCTCGCTTCGTCGTCATCGTGTAGGATGTCGAGAAGGGGCTTGAGTCCATCCTCCATGCAGTCTATGATCATATCCACCTGGAGCTGGTCCAAGTCCGTCTTTCCAGCGAGTTCTACAAACGATGTAAAGTTAAGATAAGAAATTAGCAGTGAGTTGATTTTTATGATAATAAAAGATGTTGTTTACAACTTGGATCAATCATAGGCTTATTGCACAATAGCATGTTGATTGGTAAGCACTTCGCTATACAGGTCAATCACTTTATAACCATGATGCTGCTGTCAGGTTAGAAGAGATGGTAGAAATAATCCGTTGAAAGAGACACTTACTGAATTTCCTGGCGAGATATCTTCCAATGGCGTAACTCTGGCAAAATGTCTTTCCATCAATCTCGAAAGTTGGTATCTGACCAAATGGCAAGTATAGAGCTACAGAATACAAGCAACGGGCAATTAGCACAGCATCAACCTAACATGCGCAACCTACTTCTGACAAAATCTTTCGCAGACTTATAACACATTGCACCATTTCTCCTAGGAAGTGCTACAAAAATATGACGCACTACTGGCACCAACATAATATGGACGAAGAAAGATATGATCCAAAATGATAAAGCTTGAAGCAAGACGTTTGTTTACGTATCAAGAAGGCTTGAACAAAGGATCAAGAGCGACATTATCCCTCTAAGCATTGACTTTAGAGCAGCACTTTATACATTTGGTGGCTACGATTACGATTAAATGCGAAATCGAAGTGATTATTCAAAGAAATGTATAATTGTCATGACATCATAAGAGATGCGATGCTTACTGGGCTTCACTTCAGGGAACTTCTCTACTTCTATCCGCACATCTTCGTATTTCTCTTCGGCAACAGCAAAAATCAGACGAATGACCTCGGCTCTTGCACGCGCGTTGAAGTAGGTCAGCTTATAGTGAACCATAATTGAGATTTATAATCGGAAGGTTATTACTTGTGACAATTGATGAACATGTCCAACCACTAATCTACAAAGTACACACACAAAACCATACCATATCACACGTTCGCATAGTTTAACGCGTTAATCGTGCAGCACTAGATAATTGATTGGAACTTCGAAGTTGGTTATTGGACTGGTTGGACCCTGGCTGAGGAAGACAACTATATTTAATGGTTTATTTTATTGAAACGATTAGATTTACATATTTACGATAAATTTAATGGCTGTTTTATTCGGTAGGATGCCACGGTATTGCGTTGATGTTAAAATCAACCAGTGATGAAATGCACGTGTATGCGTAATTTGTTGAGGGAGGACGTTTGGACTGAAAAACGTAATCAAGACTGCCTTTGTAGCCTAATGTAATGTGACGTAATGTAAATCTTCGAAAATTTATCAGCTCCCACAAAAGCCGCGTCAGAGAGACCAACTTAACACCGGCGCTACACCAAATCAAGTCCTCATTAGTCAGTTAGTCTCGTATGAATATATTTAGTTGGTAAGTAACGTCTGGCAATAGATATGAAAGTTTCTTTTAAGAGATAATTGCGTGGCCTATAATTTATATGTTTTACTTGTCATTAAATTTTTTTGGGATATATTAAAAACGATTAATAGTCGTTAATCGTTGATCCTTCAATATGTTAGTTATAAAGAAATGCAATGGCTACCAGTAATACAGTTTTCTATTGAATAGGATGATTGACTAGGTTGATAATTATAATCGAAGGTTCGCACAAAAGTTCAACCTTCAAGACTTGAGTTATTGCATAGGCCAGCAGCACTGTAGACCTATTCCTCAGCTCACGATGTGCACATCTTAGACTTATGTTGACATGAAAGACATCTACACCAAACCGGATCTCATGACTTTAGCTGAGTTGGGTTGATTGAGGAATCTCGAACCTTTTTTGAACTATCTATAGACAATCCAGCAAGCTAACTACAACATTAACCCCCAGATTCTTTTAAACTAGAACTAAACGATCTTTGCTTACCAGTCCGTTGCTTGTTTAGCGAGCCCGGCACACATAGACATTCGTAGATACACCGAATATTTTTTACTGCTGTACCCGCACAAGGACGCTCTCTATTAGCCGCTTGCAGCAATCACTTCGAGTGAATTATTTTGGCAACCTTTGAACCCGATATCTCGACTGTCTGGTCTGTGCAGTTGCAATATTATCTATACACGTATGTATGTCCGGTATAATAATTTATTATAATTATCAGCGTCATGTTGCCCTATGGGTTGAAATTTGGACTCCAGTCACATCATCATCATCATCATCATCATCATCATCATCATCATCATCATCATCATCATCATCATCATCGTCGTCGTCGTCGTCAACATCATCAGCATCAATCATCATCATCATACAACAGAGTCACTTAGAACAGAAACAGACCTTTAGACAAAGGACCAAAACTTGAGACTGGCTTCATGGGTACGCCTATGGTTGTGTAAGCGATCTCATTTTGTTGACATCTGCAAGTAAGGGCGTGTTGCGAAGTGTCCTCTCCACCGCCGTCTAATTGTTATACCAACATTGTTATTGTCAGTATACTCTGTGTAAAGTGTTCGCCCCGATGGAGAAGCAGAAATCTCGAACCATGCGTTGATTTTAAAGCACATAGGGGCATATACTTTCAAATGTCACGTAGGCGTTTTCTATGTTACTGTAAAAACAAATTCTAACATTTGGTCCATGTGCGGATAACTTTGGGACATGATTTGATGTCAACCTGTCACTAAACAGGATAAAAATTACGAAATTATCCAAAAAGCAGAACGGTCAACCTTCACGACATACAGGTCACTAGATTCACGCGTAGGTATTCCGGAGGAGTGCATTAGATCGCAAAGGCAGACGGGAAGGCTCTTATTGCCTATAATTATAATTTGAGACCACTCGTAGGCTTAGTTTTCTGGTGATGCGAATGGTAGGCCTATAAATAACCAAATTTATATAGTCAAAAGAAATAATGTCTTCGATTCTGTTCTCAAGACTTTAAACAATTTTCGGCATCAAAATCATCATCGTCGTCATCGTCATTATCATCATCGTCTTTGTCGTCAACGTCGTCGTCATAATACCATATCAAGTATTTTTGGTTGATTGATTGAATACTAAAAAATTCTAATAATAATAATTAGCAAAATGATAATAACAATAATGATACTACGGTTATTATTATTATTATTATTATTATTATTATTATTATTATTATTATTATTGTAATACCCGAGGTAAATACTGATCACTTAGGTTGATAAAATTAATTTCCGGAGAGAGACAGATGGTTTCTGGAACGACTTATCCCTCGTAAAGATCCGGGTGCACAAACGAACCACGGAGCGCAATACGTTGAAACGTTGTATCGTGACTGACAAAAATTATTAATAATTAAACTTATTATTATTATGGATTCCAATGGAGACGTCATTTCTGTTCCAACGTATCTCAGTTGTTCTTCAGCGTGGGAACGCAGTCTGCCTCTTTGGGACATTGCCAACACTCCATTAGCTCATCATGGGCGATAACAACACAATGTGAAACATATATGTATAATAATAATAATAATAATAATTATTATTATTATTATTATTATTATTATTATTATTATTATTATTGTTGTTGTTGTTGTTTTTGTTGTTGTTATTATAATAATAATAATAATAATAATTATTATTATTATTATTATTATTATTATTATTATTATTATTTAGTGAGCACAGATCAAACGGGGTGAGCATTTCACTGCTTAGTGGTCACGAAGGAAAAGGATGAGAAATTTGGTACACTGTTTGAAAGTTAAGCTAGTAGCGTTCATGAATAGGATAACAGCAATTGCACAGGAAGCCCCCATATACAAGGTATCAAAATTAACGTTACCTGTCATTGAGCATGTTTCTTATTCGATTGTTTTTCCTCAATAATGGCTAATGATCTCTGAACATTCAGTGTCCTAAACTTGCTTTAGGGATCGTTGCTGCAACCCAATATTAGTCCCTCAAATGACAGGATGAGGAAAGTAGGATAACTCTTTACGTCATACGCCAGCTAAAGGTCGTTAACTCTTTATCCCCAAGTTCAGCCAAATCCTTTCATTTTCAGACTGCTTCTGTCGTGTAGTAAAAGAACGGCAAATGAATCCCTGGTTGAGCAGTTTTTGCAGAGACAGTCGCTGCTCTAGTCAGAAAGTGGTGAGACAACGACATTTTGTGTCACACATCAAAGACTGTAATGTAATTTAGTGCAATATATTATAGGCGACCATGCCGAATTTCTAACACAACACAGTATATTCTGCAAATTTCAGATTTAGTTCACTATATCTGCTCGAACTAGAATTTGTTCGTTGTTCTCATGGGTCTACGTTGCGCTTGAGCAAAAAACTAATCTGCTGTCTAGAGTTCGGTAACAGGACGCTTGGCGATCCAGGCTGCCACTCTCGGGACGCTATCCACACGCTTCGCCAGAGCCTTCAGCTTCGGATACTTCTCCAGAACAGCCTCATTGCCACCAGCCTTCACCCAGCCGACAAAAACATGGAAGGCTAGATCGGCCCAAGTCAGCTGTACGGAAATAGACACATTTGCACACGGTGTAAACACTGTAGAAACGAAAAAACGCATAATTTATTAGCTCTATTCCAGGTGGTTATTTTAGCTGCACACGGAGCGGTCCACTTTTGTGACAAATGGTGCCATGGTGCCGCGTGGAATCAATTCAATTATCGTTCACAGGACGAGCTTTTCGAAACATAAGTCCAGGGCCGGCTTTATGCGCACAGGTAAAAATGAGAGAACGCCATTAGAAAAACAGCTTCAATGATTACAGTGCTTTGTGTGGCTCATTATCTGCAGTGAAAAATCACCGAGGCTAATGCAGGCAGGCCCTGGATAGAACAGCAAGTTAGCAAGACAGCTGTTGAAATCCTACGTTAGTAGAAGACGCGTACACCTACAGTCTAAAGTTTAGGGTAAGTTTCTGGCAAGACATCGCACAGCATAATATTTTATTTGAAGACAGTTCAAGCAAGCACATTTGACGGCGTAATATTCCAGCATACTTAACTGGAGAATAATTGAAAGTATCGCGAACAGAGAGGCGGTGGACCGTCACTACTAGGTGTTGTTGGGTTACAACATTGGGTACAACGATAATGACTGTTATGACCAGTGACCACTAGAAGCCTAATAACAAAATCCAATATACTACCCTATAGTTAGAGAACCGATTGCAAGTGTGCTTACTTCATCTCCAACCAGAAAGCCATCGCCTCCTTTGTTCGACTTGAGAATGCTTTCCAGACTTGCGCATGCAGCCGGCAATTGCTCCTCCGAAAATTTCTTCTGCAACTCCGCCTGAACGAAGAAAAAATACAACTTAATAACACATATTTTCCTATGCATCCTGGGCACTATGGGGCAGACAAAATTGTATTGCAATCGGAAACTTTACATAGTAAGAAGAGCTCTAATTGTCTTGGCCATTAATCGCCGATTGTGAGCCACGAACAATCGCTTGGTTTTAGAGGATTACGATTATGATGATTACTATAACGAAACGAAGCATTAACCACGGGTTATCCCGCATGCAACAGTAATGATGTTGATCCCTAAATAACAACTTATTGACCCAGTGACCTCAGATATCCCACTCCCAAAAAGAGGTCTAATTAATACCTTCCTCTTTTCATCAGGTTCTCGTATGGTGCTGAGAAACGGTCTGGCTCCATCTTCCATGCAGTCTATGATCATGTCCACCTGGAGTTGGTCCAAGTCCGTCTTTCCAGCGAGTTCTGCAAACAATGTAAAGTTCGGATATTGAGTTTGCAATAAGTTGAGTCTCATGGTAATACTAAGTATTGATTACAACTTGGTTCGATCATAAGATATAGCAGGCCAAGCGTTGGATGAGATGTCGGAAATAAATCGTTGAAAGGAGACACTTACTGAATTTCCTGGCGAGATATCTTCCAATGGCGTAACTCTGACAAAACATCTTCCCATCAATTTCGAGGGTTGGTATCTGACCAAATGGCGTGCCTAAACAATGCCAAGAAATAACCAATTAATACATATCTGTATAAATAAAGAGAAGACTAATTCTGTATGTGTGTGTGTGTCTATATCCGGCTATATGCATTTGCACAGTCTTAAAGCTATTGACTCGAAACCTTCTCAGGACTCAGCCAACGAGAATTTTCCTCTCATTCGCCAGGATCGTCTCATAAATTTGATACATACGATTAGGACTAAAAAATACGAAATTTGCCTTTATAATGTGTGTTACTTAAATAAGTTTATAATTATTGACATAGCGTAACATTGAGATACTAACTGGGCTTCACAGCAGGCCACTTATCTCTTTCCAACCGTACATCTTCGTACTTCTCGTCAGCGACAGCAAAAATCAGACGGATGACTTCGGCTCTTGCACGACCGTTGAAGTATGTCAGCTTGTAGTGCACCATGATTGAAGATTGAAAGCGGAAAGTTACTCCTTGTTACCCGTGGCACCTCTGGAGTGTGGACTTTTGTTAAAAAAAGCTCTAAAGACACAACCAATGCACTCAGAAATTTCAATGAATATACCACACTTCCACACCGGTCTACTTGTGCAGTATTATAAACTTTGAACTTCGAAGTTAGACATTGGACTGGTCTTGGTTATGGTCGCTGGCAATGCTCTCAATAATTAATCAATCGATTGAAGGTTAGCTAATGTTAGCGATTACATCTATTTTAACGATGAAGACTACTTGTTATATTAATCGATAAAACGCTCAGGTGTTGTCAATGAGACACCTGCAGTTTAAATATTGGTTTGTTGGCGTAATTGGCTGAAGGATGACATTTTGAACTGAAACACCTTAACAAGGCTACTAATACGTACACGTAGCTGTTAGGTAACTACAAACAAGCAAATAATATGAAGGATTTTGTTAAAGATAAGCTATGAATGACGGTAACTCTGTATTGATCATTATATATTGGTAATAGGCCCTAACGTTAATCGCAATTAACTAATGATCTATCGCTAGTTATTAAAAAAAGCAATATTAATCATTACCGAAGTCATGTCTGTGTCATTGTATGTGCCTTACTAACGTTTCATTTATTAAACGGGCGTCTGCGCATATCTTACTGCATCCGATGCTGTTGCGCCCGCTGTTTGTAAAAAAGGTTCATCAGGCGTTAATAATACCTTACTGATTCAGGTGCTTAATGCGTCCGTCGTATGTAAATGAGGTTAAATTAGCGACGGGCGTTTATAGTTTTCAAACATGTTTTATTGACGTGCATGAGTTATACATCGTTTAATATAAGTATATTTTCAGTTAATAAAATTAAATGAAAATCTAATGGATGGAACGTGAGCGAATGCAAAGATGGACAACACACCAAAGTCAACAAAACTTCAGCGACCTCTCATTTTCACCGGTTAAGTACGACCTGTGATTCTTCACAAGTTAGCAGCTAGTTATTAATAATACATGAAATGCAATCGTTAAAAGTCCGACTTTTGATTATATTGATTGTTTGGTCTGATAATTATCGAAGGTCCACTTCAATGTTCGCCTCTCAAGACAGGAATAGACTTGCAGCACCGCAAACCTACTTACCAGCAACCCATTATGTATTCATTAGACCACGTCTCTCAAACCTTGGGCTTTAAGTGTTTGTTGACTCGAAAGATTTATCTATCTACACTCGACCGAGTCTCGTGACTTTCTTAATCACACTATTCCGCCGATAGGATGGCTCTGTATAGACGTACAGGCAGCCGTTCCGTTGTTGATCCTAGACTATGGAAATCTCTCCTAAAAACTTTCGCCCTATAAAGTCTCCTCTGACATCCGACATCCATGAAGCTCATTTAATTCCGGACTCTTTCCCCGCTTAGACAATTTCCCTATTTGTCGGATTCCCTTCCTTGATTTCGAACGGACTCATCTTGTGATATTTAATCATCAACCATCCGATTACCTGAGCATCTCTTGCCCTTATCGACACAGAAGTATCTGGAAACCCGGAATATTTATTTAAATCATGTCCTGGAAGAGATTTTAACCCTAGACCTTTTCACTCACAGTCTAGCGCGATATTACTATTAAGACCAAGCTATATTTAACTATTTACCTCGCAGTCCGTTGTTTGGTTACCGGGCGGAGCAAACGTTAATCTATGATGTCGGTTGTAGTAGACTGCTGCAGACAGACGCTGAACAATTGTTATCGCTGTTCCGTACAAGGACTCTCTCTCCCACTTGTATAGGCCTACTCACTTGAGTGTATTTCTCAACCTTTGAGCTCGATATCTCTGCTGTCTGGTCTGTGCAATATATTCCACATATATTATTAAATATAATCCGTAGCAAGCTTTTAATTGGGCTCCCACCCTCATCCCTTCGTGGGCTGAAAACTTTCTCATTTCCTCGGGATGTCACGCTGAGAGCGCTTCTGAATAACTAGTACTGTAAGAAGCGCTATGTAAATCATCATAATACGATACGATGCGATTCACGTACATGTAGGTAAACTACGACCGGTGTAATTATATCTACTTCAGTTGGGACATAAAAAATTGACGGGTTTTCTTGTTGTGATGATAATTTCATTAAAATCTCTGACAAAAAGGTCCAATTGGTTATTTCATAAATTTTCTACAAGACTCGGGCTTTCCAGGACCGTACAATCGGCTTATCGCTCTTTAAATGTATTTCTTTACTCTGTGGTTTTCCGTGCTGAGAGCGGGGAATAATTATTCAACGAGTGGCGCAATATAAATCTAAAGATGCAATGCGAGAAATGCCTGTAAGGGCAAAGAAAAATCTCAGTTGTCGAGACCAAGAGGTTCCTTAGGTAAGCAATCGATAATAACGTTGATAAGGTTGCAACCATGTTGACGTAGGCATATGTTTACGGATGTCATTTTAGCTGAGAAACAGTAATTGTGGTGAACTAAATGTTGCCTCTTCATTTGCTTCTAGATGAAGTCTTGTGGAGTTACTGTGGTTCTGTTCAATTACTACGTTGTTGCTGGGCTATGCGAAACGTTGATAGCAGAAGATTACACTCAGTCAGGATGAGTACAATCAGACCAGATAGGACCTGTATTATATTTTATATGGGATACAGAGAGCCCAACTGAGACCCAGAGCTCTCATACGGATCCCATATTTAATGTCCATAGAGATTCTGAGAGCGATAGTTGCGCAGTGTTCAACATCTCACTCTTGCATTACGTCTCCGCTTTTGACCTGGAAACCGAATTTTTCTTAACAACTTTGAAAATCTCTCTGACCAAGCTGATTCCAGTGTTAGTCACCTGAAGACTCTACGTCTTAATTTTCGATAGTTTCAGTTTTGCAGAACCATTTCCCTATCTTACGTCACATTGCTCCTTTTTTCCCCAAGCTCCACTCCAACCGATTTTCTTCATTTTCATACACATCTAAGGTTTTGCCTCTCAGCATTTATATTTCCTTATTTTTTATTTTATTTTATTTTCTTATATTTTATTTTTTAAATTTTTTATTTCATATTCTATCAAAACATGACCCGAGCAGCGATCGAATGAGTCAAACTGGAATTCGGTTTTCTCGACTATTGGAGATTTTTGGGGGTGCTTTAGAAGTTTGGAGATTACGATTACGATGAGCAGGCTTTTGTAACTATCGACTAATGCCTTAGGCATTGTTGCAGTGGCATCATAGAAGCTCATTGTTTTCGATTACGTGAATCGGTAGAGACCTTTTTAACATAACTAATCTCGAGGAGACTCGGATCTTGATACCAAACATGTTTTCGACCGAGATTGGATAATGAACAGATACAGAGAGTGAAACTTATGTAGGCCCTAGAATATTATGGGTCGCACATAAGGGCTGATGACCCTTAGACCAGACAGAATAAACAATTCTATCGTGTTCAATGGTTTAGAGGTAGGAATACATTAGAGTAGGTCAGTAGGCCTCGTAATTAGGTCTAGATCAGAGTGTCTTCGTTCATGCACGATTAAAATTATGCAGCTTGTATATCTATGACATACATCAGCCAATGATTCTAGGCCTACTTTCACTCAGCTCGCTAACTTAAACAACGGTCTCGCACGGAAAGGTAAATCGTTCAGTTGTAGTCTAAATGAACTGTGCGGGTTAGTGTATTGGTTGGCGCGCTCTTCTGTAAGTGGGAGGGTCGGCGGTTCCTTCTTTTTGCTTCCCATATCAGCTCAGCAATAAAAATGAATACATTGATCTTCGAGTACATGTAGGCCCCAATCGTTTAAAATAATAATAGTTAGATTTAATTAACAATTAATCGATTATTTAATAGCTAATTTCAGCAGCCATTTATTAGGACCTGTCCAATGTATAAATTCGAAGTTTCTAATGCTGAACTCTAGCAAATAAACCAGTGTGAAGATGTGGTCAATGTTCCCTCAAAACTGTGGAGGCAGCACTCACAAGAATTTAGCGTGGGCACACAAATCTTTTTTACGAAAATCTAGTTTCCAAGCCGGCTGCTGACTTTGGTTCCTTGGCGACTGCGTTCTCTTGTATATCTTTAGACGAGGGACTTTTCTTAAGCAATCAAAACTTATCACCATTGATCTTAAGATATGATCTTAATTTTACTGTCATCGCATTCAGCTTGGACCAGCGCACAAAAATTGTGAACCATTTATCAAATGCTGCACTTGCGCACACGGTCTCCACAACATTAGAGGGAACATTGGATGTGGTACATTTGATTAGAGCGCTTTTCCAGAGTGCACATGGTTCGGGCCTCCTCTGTTGCTGTCACTGTGTAAGGACCTACAGCTAGTTACTCACTCACAATTTTATCAGTTGCATTTATGTTCTGACTAATTGCCGTCTGAGCCCTACTGAACCTTGGAAAGGGCAACATAAAAGCAGGTTGTTTTATTTTAACAAACTCCTACATCATTTACTTTTAGTGGATATTGCTCTTTAGACAACCCTACATTTAATCAAAATTCCCGTTTGACTGTAGAGCCTGTTTAGCAAAAGTTCACACATAAGAGACGCCACTTGTAACAAGGAATAACTTTCCGTTATCAATATTCAATCATGGTGCACTACAAGCTGACCTACTTCAACAGCCGTGGAAGAGCAGAAATCCTCCGACTGATGTTTGCTCTCGCCGATGAGAAGTACGAAGTTATACGATTGGACGACGACAAATGGGCTGCACTGAAAGCCAGTAAGGATCCTTTATATTAATCGTGACATCTTAATTATAAATTTATTTAATTATTTTTTTAAAAGGAATTCATGCTGTCGCTTGCATTATTTAGGTACGTCATTTGGTCAGATACCAACTCTCGAGATTGATGGAAAGACCTTTTGCCAGAGTTATGCCACTGGAGGATATCTCGCCAGGAAATTCAGCAAGTGTTATTTCACGGTTTTTCCGACATTTTTTTTAACATCGCACCATCATCGTGGTGAGAGCGCTTTGCAAGTAACGGCGAGTGCGCTGGTTCGAGCCTCCTCATTTGTTGTTTCTTTGTAAGGACCTTGAGCTAGTTATTCAATCGCTATTGCTCAGCTGTGTCTACACACGTAGAAGAGATAGATGGGCAGGGAAAAAACACGAATTAGAGATTTATACGGAAATACAGACAGACAGTCAGACAGACAGCAACACAGAGAGACAGACAGACAGACGACAGACAGACATACAGAGAATAAAACAGGGAAGTGAGAAAGTATATTTATGTTCTGACTTATTGCTGATCCCTAATGAACTTTGGAAAGGGCAACTTAAAATCCAGTTAACAAACTCCCACCTTCCCTAGATATTGCTTTTTAGACAACCCTACTGAAATGACGCAGATGGTGCTCTGAACTTAGTCTAAGAGAAGCGCCCCTGAAGTTTGCGATTAGGATTAGCAATCACTACCGTGACCAAGGAGTCAAAAATCTTTCTGCCATTCGCAAGCATTTGACCACCCATTCACTTAGTAACAGTCCAGCTAAAAAAACATGCTTTTGTAGCAATACGATAGAGCCAAGATTGAAACACTACAGAAGAAGATCATAAAATTATCATGAAATTCAACTTACTGATCGCCTAACGTATTGCTACAAACTGTGCATCTTTCGCAGAACTCGCTGGAACAACGGACTTGGAAGAGCTTCAGGTGGACATGATCATAGACTGCATGGAAGATGGAGCCAGACCGTTCTTCATCTACTTCTGGGATGAAAACGAAGCGAGGAAAGTATTAGTTCCTTAGTAGATTGGGACAAGGAACAGGGCACAGAAGTTCCTAGTTAGGCTAGTAACAACATAAATGTCGTTTGGTGTGATATCTTAGTTTGTTCGTACCTTACTAGCGATGAGTCTAATACGTCATCCCATCGTTGATTCTTCACAGAGAAACTGCGCTATAAATGCATAAGAATGCGTCTGGCTTGTTCATAGCGCCGCTACATAAATTTCCAAATAGAAGCGCAATTTTGATTCTATCCTCAGACGCATTACAAAATATCTGTGACTCAAATAGCCTATAGATATTGATTTTGATTTCAGGCAGAATTGTGACAGAAATTTGCAGCGGAGCAACTGCCGGCTTAATTCGCAAGTCTCGATAAGATTCTGAAGTCAAACAAAGGAGGAGATGGCTTTTTCGTTGGAGACAATGTAAGCAATTGTGCAGCATTTCCTCTTCTTGGGGTTAACCATTGGACCTCTTTAATGGATTTCGAGAGAGCATAACAATCGTGGTTGTGGTACCCAAAGGTCCAACAACGTAGGAGCGAGCCAGAATCTTATTCATAATTTCCACATGATACTTTCATATACAGAAAGATGGACGACTTAACATTATATATATTTATGCAACTTAAAGCGACAAGCAAGTAAACCAATGATGATGTATCCACGGTATCAGCATCGTATTAGTTATATGGAGGCAAGTATAATCCGCCAATTAGCGTTGTTGCTGGAATTTTTCCTGCTTGATGACATGTTTCCAAACTAGGCTACATCAGTGCAGTAACAACAGTGCCACCATACCGAAACCACAGTCACCTACACCAACCACCACCATCACAATACAAAGGCACAGCCGTTACAATGGTATAGGAACGATATTTCTACGGCGGTCAAAGCGATCAATATTGATTATTGCACTATATTGAACCGCTCCACATGTGTGGAATGTTTGCGATATGTTCGCCACGTGAACATTTTAGTTGTCCCACTTAGACAGGGCCTGAAGTGGGCTCACTATGTAACCTGCGAAAAGACTATCAGCGATAGAGATAATTTAATTAATGAAATACGCTTCTACAGTGTTTCCATTGTCTGAGAATCTTTGTTTTTTATATACAGCTGACATGGGCCGATCTAGGCTTCCATGTGTTTGCCGACTGGGCGAGGGTGAGCGGCAATGGAACTCTTATAGACAAGTATCCGAAGCTGAAGGCTCTGGTGAAGCGCGTTGAGAGGGTCCCGAGAGTGGCAGCCTGGATCGCCAAACGTCCGATTACCGTATTATAGACAGCACCTACTTTGATGTAGCTTTAAATCTGTTACACTAAATGATGTAGGCGATCATTGACAAAGACGAGTAGATTCTAGGTTGAGCGGATTTAGCCGAGTGCTATGAATCAATTATTCACATAGACCCTATCTTGCATTAATTGTGTTAGATATAATTTTGACATTAATGCAATTGAAATTTTAAAAATTGAAATTGAAATTATGGTATGATTGTTATTATAGAAATAAACTGCGGACGTTCACATTAGGTTCTAAGCTGCACCAAATGTGTTCGTCACGACACTGAACAACCAGTGCTAAAACTATTTGTTCTGTGCTAAAACTATTGGTTATGTGCTAAAGCTATTTGGTCAGGGCATTCAATTGCTCTTCTCTGATTTTACGGGTGAACCGGTCGGAAAGAGCATCGAAAAGTTCAAAGAAATTCATAAGATTTGGAGCATAAAAAGCTATCTTAAGCTGTCTAAGTCCCTCGTCCTGCAATTGAAGTACGTAGAGCAGCAGTTACCAGTGTTGTATGCAGGACGACAGCGAGACAGTGAAATGCCAGACCGAGACCGAGACAGTAGGTTCAAAACAGAACGAGACAGTAAAAGACAACAAGTGATCTTATATAAGAGGCTGTAAAACACTAATGTATCAGTTTTCTGGAACAATGTTCACTTGCAATTTCTATTTGAAACTTATAATGCATATAGTACTAATTCCAGAGAACAGTTTTTATATTGCCGCGTTTTATCTTTTTCGATATCTCTTCTTCGGCCTATCTTGTGAATAGTATAAAGAAAGCCTTTTTAGACACGTCTGAAATCTTCCAGACGATTTTAAACAAGCAAATTCGATATCATATACCAAACGAAATTATAAATTTGCGCATATCCCTACTCACCCTGAGAAACTCGGAAGTTGTTCCGAACGTTTCGGCTATGGTGCTTTTACATCAATGACAAATAGCTAGGCTATTGTTTTGTCAATAACTTCAAATTGCGTAAACGCAAACTTCACCTTTTTAGGTTCACTCTCAAACATTTTTCCACTTTAGGATAATTGAATTGATTTCAGTATCATGTGACTCGCGCGTTAACCAGCATCACCTTTCCTCGCAGATTCCGGTTTCAGTCTCTAGTGCAAGATTTTAATACAGTTAGCGCGAAACTTATCGAGACCGCTTGTCCGAGACGGAACAAGACCTTCATTTCAAGACAGTTTATAAAAATCGATACACTACCTCGAGACCGAGACAACAAGCTTCCGAGACACTAAAAAACTGTCTCGAGACGTCTCGAGACCGAGACACTGGCTCGAGACCATACAACTCTGCTTTTAGATATAATCTCAACATAATCATCATTCAGGTAGGACCTGCGCACAAAAGAGTACACCATTTCTAAAATGTTGCACACAAAAATTCTTGCGCACACGACCTCCAGGAAATTAGAAAGAACACTGCTTGTCAGATGTTTTTGACGCCATTCTTAATTCAAGTGGAGCCAAGAAGTCGCGCAGACCCTGTATGCAACGATTGCTGCTATACCAGCCTCTGAGGACTTCGTGCATCATGTCTTCTTCTACGAACACACTTGCAGCAAGTTATATCCAACCTGTGATGTATTGAAGTTTGTAAGAAACAGTTTCAACAGGTAAATTATCCGTGATCGTTCGACTAATTATGTAACAATGCGAGACAGTCCATAGAAGGCGAATCTGTTACAATTTCGTCAATAACAAGATTCTGAAACACGAATTTCAATCAATACTCGTGTGTTCGCGAAAATGAAATTTGTCTCGCGCAAATATTATCTCCAATGAAGATTGCAAAGTCCAAAATACTTCTCTTTATTGATTTTCATCAAAACGAAATCAAGAACTTCAACTATTTTTACTTAATTAAAGCCCGCGACATGGGTGTATTTGCCTGGTGTGTTTTGGTTGAAGCGCTTGCAACCTGTTACCAACAGACGCGTCCAAAACATCTGATACATAAATACACAAACTGAGTATGCCTACAGGCCTATATTAGGGAATTAGTTTCGGTCGTCGGTCGTCGGCGATCATAATTGGTTATATTCAATAGTTCTAACTGTTTGATAACATACAACAGGTTCATCGATACAGTGCGGCCCAAAGCGTTGAGCTATGATGCCGTTATACCATGGCATCCTGCTTTTCCTTATCCTCAATATGTTCAGCTATTCGTCCGCTTCTATTCCTGTTGATAAGCCACCAGGAATAGTCGTACGACTTACATCGTCAGCTCTCAACTTTGCCAGCGATGCTGCGATGAAGAACTTTCTTTCCCATAACATTTTGCAAAACATGTTTCGCGTCAACACCGTATCGAGAAAAACCTGTGAGGGCAAATTCGACACCTGTTCTCTAGAGGTCACACCCTCAATCATCGACAGATATCGTTCAATGTCGAATGTGACAATTCGTAGCGGAGGCATCGTTGATTGGAAATTTGTTGTA
Organism: Bimastos eiseni; assembly: GCA_959347315.1. Taxonomy (NCBI): domain Eukaryota; kingdom Metazoa; phylum Annelida; class Clitellata; order Crassiclitellata; family Lumbricidae; genus Bimastos; species Bimastos eiseni. The sequence continues at coordinate 34,065,052 of OY365814.1, read as the reverse complement.
GACAAACTTAACGTCGGCAACCACTTTTATCTCACGACGACAGACGTCGACGAACGCGCGTACGCTAATGGTGTGGTTGGTTATAACTTAACGGGATTATCATTTTCTGCGGAGCTCGCGGTCACCAGAGGACCCAATAGAAAGCTACGCATATCGCTGACCCGGTGCTCAGTCGATATCCCCGTGATCGACAGTATCATGCAAATAAGAAGTAAAGTTGGCAATTCTTCGAAATTTGACGATTTCATATTGAGAGATATGGATGACCAATGGCAAGATGTAGTGAATAAATCTGTGAGAGATGGGATGTGCAAACTGGCAAGACAAGCCGCTCTAGAGATTCCTAAAGGTCTAGACGCTTTGAACCAAAATCTCTACTGTTCCACAGGTATCTATTTTGACAGCAACCTAGTGAGACACCCTATCTCGGAACCAGACTACATCGAGTTTGCTTTCAACGGAGCGTTTGGAGTGGTTGGCGACCATGAGGGAGCTTCGATTGAGCCGCATGACCTAAACCTACCACCTCCAAACTCTTCCATGGTAGGACTCTACATATCCGATTACGTCATAAACACGCTGCTGGATGCCATCTTTAATAAATACATGGACGTGTTGTCAGCAACTATCACAGAGGATTTCTGGTGGCCAATTTACAGATACTACCAAAATCCCTTCGACACCCGCTGTGATGACACGTTTTGCTTCAGAACCATTTTTCCAAACATCGCCGAAAAGTACCCAAACGTTTCATCCGTTAAATTCTCCATCCAAGTAACGAGCCCACCTTCTGTAAAGTTCTCCCGAAAAGCCTTCTCATCTGAAACGGAGATCAACTTATGCATCGTCATTCCAGGTGATACATCCGATGTGACGGTGGCGACACTACCTATGACCGTCCACAAATCGGTAGACGTGTCCTTTCTTACGTTCAGCAACAGGGTGGTTGCGGTTTTCACAGCCCCAAACGTAACGATCACGGATAATGGATCGCCCGAAGAGTTCGCCTCTTACCTTCCTCGCCTCAACTTCCTTATGCAAACGATCGCCGATTCGATCGCAGTCCCATGGTGCAACCTCTTCGCAGCGATCGGTTATCAGGTGACTTTACCATCGATCGGGAAAAGTTCCATATTAGTTCCAGGTTTAAAGAACATCGAATTAGGTTTCGATGAAGGCTTCTTTGGCTTCAGCTCAGATGCCGCATACGATCGACCGAGCGACATTACAGAAGATAATTATTTCTCCTCTCTTTATTACATGTTTAGATTTTACTTCAGCAGCATGTATGATTCCCCCTTTAATAGACATTAAAACATGCCTTGAGGTGAGGTTAAGTGCGCTCGCAACGTAATTCGTGCACGTGTCTGATCGTTACAACTGTTACTGAAGCAGTGGTGCAGTGATCAATTAAGCACAACTAAGCCAAATAAATAATATAATCATGATAAGTGACAATGACGAATTTATTCGTAGGTATCTTATTTATTTCATGCTAATTAATAACATAACAAGGGGTTTCAAGTGGTTCGGAAGACGTTTAGTCTGTGTTAATTAAAACCACTTTAATTTGTTCTGGATAAATTTAATAGCCCAATTTTCATAGTTTCCTCTTAAAAGCTGTGATGATGCCCACTAAGACAGTACTATCATCTAGTCGGTTCTACACTATATATCAACCCGTAGGTTCTTTCCACGATATGTCGTTTTGGTTAATCTTTTCTGATATATATCGTGTCACTTATCTGAATACCTAGCCAATCTATAGGTATAAGGAATTACCTTACAGACAATTAGCTAAGCCACGATATCAGCCAGACGAAGTATCTACCAACAGGAAATTATGGGTGAACTTAGCAACTCGCACGAGAGGTTTAAAATATACGAAATAAATTGTTTTATTAACACGTAAACGATAACTCTAATAATAATCAAAAGACTTTAGAAACTAACATTAACCTTAATCTGCACAGCGTGTTTAGACGACCTAGTATACAAGCTTTAAGAGTTCTTTCACTTATACACGATCACGCTGATAATGAGTTCGTATATATAAAGTTGATAATCAATTACTCAGTTTGAGATTTCAGAATAATAATAATAAATATATGAATAATTTTATCTAGATAATGATACAGTTACCGTCTACGTTCAATAGCGGAGTTCACCAATGCATCACTAGCGGCAGTCTTCCCAAGATCTTAATCTACTTGACTATACCTTAACGAATCCACGGACAACGAGCGATTCCAACCAGACAGGCCCTTTGTCTTTAGTGCGCGGCTATTTTATACCGAATCTCGTAGTCAGACAGAGCGGCAGTTCGGTCAGACCGAGCATAGGGGTCAGCCGAATCTGAGGGACCTGATCCAAGAATACTGTTCCTCTAGTAAGCCTGACCTGTGAAACAGACTGCCAGATCACCCAGTTCTGACCAACCAGATATAAGAACACCACCGACAATGTATCCAACGAGCCACTAGTTCTGACCTCTGAAGCCGGCCGAATACCTTTACTAAAAATACAGGCCGTCAGACCAACTAATATCAACACTAGTGCACAAGCAATGACTACCTATAGTGACCCAGATCTAGGCTTAAGCAATGCCTCCCTGGAGTGGTCTGTCTAACTATAACGTAGCATTATATTTACCTATGATAGTACTGTCATCGATACCATTCCACAAGTCTACAACTGAAGAATTTATGCCCTAATGTTCCTTTCGGTTTCTTAAACAATTTACATCTATGTCCCTGAGTTACTCTATTTGGTGCAAATTTAAAAAAACCTCTCCAACTGCACCCTTTCCTTTTCAGTAATAATCTTATAGGCTTCAATCAGGTCCCCTGCTCCTCCTTATCTCCAATTTTGTTAATATTCAACATTTCTTCAGAGCACAAATCTTTGTATCCCCAAATCGTTTTTGTAGCTCTTCTTTGCACCTTCTCTAGCTTCTCTATGTCTTGTTTAAGAAATGGACACCACATCTGGATACAGCATTCCAACTCCGGTCTAACCTGTGATTTGTACAACCTCAGCATTGTATCCTTGTCTCTGGGTACTATTGTCCTTCTTATCATACCCAAAGTTGAGTTTGGCTTCTTTGCCGCTTCAGCACATTGCCTAGTAGGTTTCGCACATTTGTGTATAATCACTCCCAAGTCCCTTTCCTTCTCACTCACTTTCAATGCCGTACCCCCCATTTCATAAGAAAACTCATTGTTTCTGTTCCCCATATGCATCATTGAGCACTATTCCAAATTAAAAAGCAACTGCCAGTCCTGTGACCATCTGAACATTCTTCTTAGATCTTCTTGCAGTTTCTCCGTTTCCTTTTCATCACCAACCCTTCTACATAGTTTGATATCATCCGCAAACTTAGAAATCTTAGATAAAATCCAATCATCTATGTCATTAATAAAAAGTACGAACAGTAATGTTCCAAGCACTGATCCTTGTGGCACTCCACTTAACACTTACGTCCAGCTAGAATATTTGTTTCCTATGCCCACCATTTGTCTTCAACCTGATAACCAGCTTTGGTAGGCCTCCATAGTCTATTATAGCATACAAAGACACAATATATCATTTACATTAAACTTTAACAGGGCCGAAAGATACGGGCAAAACATAGGCCTACGCGTGTCGTGATGCCTTTCAAAGGACAGAGGCAAAACCCCGCTGCCTCTGTAAAAGTCGGCGCCTGTTTGAATCCCCGTACCTCTAGTATAGGGCTGCGCAGGTACCAGAGTACTCGCGAATACCCGACTCCAAAAATTACACGAACATTTTTTTTACTCGAGTACCCGCATGCTTCGACTTCGTGTCGGAAAATTGCAATTTCCGGTTCCAGTTTTCCAAATTATAGTAGGCACTGAGCAGTCACTGAGCATCAGTGAGCAATTGTTAAGATTTAATGCAAACTTAGCTATAGGCTAAGCGGCTTGTTTGGTGACGACTATAGAACCAAATCGAGTCCACATTTCCTACCCCTCTCAGTGAAAGTCCCTCCACCCTGTCAAACGAGATCGCCGCCTCTGGTTGCTGTGTGTACATAAAATCGTGATGGTATCGTTACCCATTTTTAACCCAGCGCCTAAATAAGTGTTGGCAATATAATGGCGGTCTTTTAATACATGAGTTTGTATTGTCAATTTATAATATTAGTTTTTATTGGTTTAGGCCTACATCACCAATTTCTAGCAATCGTTATTATGTGTCTCATGACTTGCAGAAGGTTGTCAAGCTTTTGGATTAATGTTGCTATTCAAGAATAGATCCCTTGGACGTCGGAACAGGTGATTTCCCCCCCGGTGATTTCCCCCCGGTGATTTCCCCCCGGTGATTTCCCCCCGGTGATTTCCCCCCCCGGTGATTTCCCCCCGGTGATTTCCCCCCGGTGATTTCCCCCCGGTGATTTCCCCCCGGTGATTTCCCCCCGGTGATTTCCCCCCCGGTGATTTCCCCCCGGTGATTTCCCCCAGATGATTTCCCCCGGGGGGAAATCACCGGGGGGGAAATAACCTAGACCCCTTGGACGTACAGTGGTTTTAATTTTCTTACGAAATATATCAGATTAAGGACGACAGCCATAGATGGGCGAAAACATAGTTTTAAAATGTTAAAATACAAAATACAAATTTTATCGACCGCGTTTTCAAATAACAAATTTATTTCGCTGGGCAGTCAAATTTTGTCGTATATATATGTATATATATGTTAATTAATGTGTATATATGTGTATATATATAATTATATATACATATACTTGCTACACTGAACAGCACCATGCGCTTTGACAGGCCTAACACATCTGCTGCAGCTGCAGCAGGGCACAGGCCTACACAAAACCGAGTGTACTAATTGGTTTAATTCAGCGGTAGTGGCAGTGTGATACTACAGTAGGATCGTCAACAGAGAGTGCGAGGAACGTTTAGAATGTCTGCTGGCGCTCGCATTCTGAGTGTTTTGTGGTTCTGCTTCTGTTCTGGGGAGAAGTCTCTTTGCAAGTGATTATGTGGCAAAGTACCTCTTGGCCGACGAAGTTCGAGACAGTTTGCGTGACATGAACCAAACTGAACGCTGTATATTCGACATCTGTTCTTTGCGTAACTTCACCGTCAACTATTACACTTCTCCCACATCAAACGTCTCTTTCACAGAAGGAATCAGCATCGGGTGGAATTTAACCGGGGCTGAACTCGATATTGGTTTCGACTTCGAGCTCAAGACGGCCACCGATGGCTTTGAAACCACATATGTGAAAGGGAGTGCTCATGTTCTATTGATGGGTTTGTCGCTTGTGGCTCAGTTTTCTCTTGGTAAAGGTATCGATGGAATTCAAACCCTTTCCTTGAACCAGTGTTCGATTCACGTAGACGCGAAAAATAGTGACGTGAATGGCGGCGCCATTGTTGCATGGGAAAACAAAGATTCGCGAAAGTTTCACGATTTGTATTACAGACAGATTCAGGCCTATTTGCAGGACAGAGTGTACGATTCGGTGAAGGCTGCGATGTTCAAGATGGCTAGCTTCCTCAATAAGTGGATACCTGATTATCTCATCTGGTTGTACAAGGATCTTTCGTCTTCTCAAGGTTTCGTTTTGGACGACAACTTGACGAGTGAAGTTACCTTAAAAGATGACCACCTTGAGGCAGCATTTAGTGGAGAATTTCAAATGGTTGGTGATGATGAAAGGGCTCCCATTCTGCCACCATACCTTGAACTAGAGAGCTATGAATCTAGTATGGTAGCTGTTTACATATCCGAGTACGTTTTCAACAGACTGCTTGATATCCTGTACAGAAAACAGAGGTTAAAATTTAATATCTCAAAGGATATGTTGCCTACAAAGTACATAAAATACCGCAAACTTTTCGACACCACTTGTGAGGACGATTTTTGCTTCGGGACCATTTTTCCAAACATTGCTGAGAGTTATCCGAGTTCTTCCGTTACGTTTGTAATCAGCGCCACGAGTCGACCATCTGTGCTTTTCAAAGGAATGTTTCTAGAATCTGAGGGCGAATTCGACCTAAGCATCTTAGTTTCAGGAGTGAACGGAAGCGATGCAATAGTGGCGACACTTTCCATGTTAGTCAGAATGCGTGCGGCTACTGATATGTCTGATGGCAGGGTGTTGTCGGTGGAAGTCTTAGATTTAGAATTAATGTTCAGAAACAATGGATCGCCTCGTTTGCAAAGCGTTCTGCAGACGATCGTTGATTTGATATTGATCCCGAGAATGAAATACTTTGGAGAGTTCCGTCATCCACAGCTCATACCAAATGGTATACGTTTGGTCAACACTGACATTCATTTGTACAGAGCATTCCTTCACTCCACCGAAGGCGCCTTTCGTGTCACCACTAGAGCCATTCGTCTCAGCGCCGACTTTGCCTTCGACTCATGGCCCTGGATGAAAAATTACGACTTGTTTAACCTTTATTTACCTTTTCTGCGCCTATACATATAAGAAATGAACCAATAGCCACATTCAACGATCCCATAGGTTGATAGTTGATGCTCTGGTGTGCTCAATGTCGTGTATCGACATATAGTTCTGTAGGATAGGGTGATGGTGAGGGTGCAGGGCGCTGGTGCAGGTCCTTCATTGGCTGAGGCTGAGCTGTTGTAGTCTTCGATATTCTTTCGCTGTGCCTTTATGAAATTTGGGAGGATGAAAAAATATCCTAATCCTCATCGTAATCTTCAAACTTCTAAAGCGCCACTCGAAAACACTTGACTAACTTAAATCAACTGGTTCATACTGTCATGCCCAAGCATCATTTCGATTGTGTTGGCTTATATAGGTCCTACACAGGTCCCATATAGTATCAATTCGATCATATAGACACATTAATAAGCTTAGTGTATTAATAACTGGCTACTGACAACACGCTGTGCTTATAAATTGCCAACTGGTTCTGTTTAATTGGGTGTTAGAGAAGAGCCATTTCCACCGGACCTCCAAAACTGCGTGGGTAGAAGTTATTGATATCAGGATAATCGCCAGAGCCATTGACAACCTCTGTAACCGGCTGAGCTTCATCATCTTGGGAGCTTAGGCTACTATTAAAATTATATTTTGCAGTCTCGCGTCCCCTTTGGCCTTCCTCAAACCTTGTTTCTTCTCGCGGGGCTTTGCGTACTGGTAGCTCTTCAGAACGTTGCACCTAAATAGAGGCGATCTATAAAATGCCCATATACAATACAATACTGTACGAAGGGTAGAATGAAGCCTGATTGAAGCTGGAAACGAGTTTCGTCGTGAATCCACGCTAGATAGGTCAAGCTGCGAAATAGCCATCAAGCAATCTCTCAGCGAGTTAGTCAAACGTTTGTGTAGGCCTAAGACTTCGTCGCTTGGGACAAATTGGTGGTAACTTCTTAATGTAAATCTCTTACAAAAAATACGTTTTGACAATATGACGACGGTTTATGGGGGTTTCAAATAACTTCGTATTGTCAATTTATTATATTTGTTACTAGTATAGTTAATTTCTAGCAATCGCTATTATGTGCCGTATGACTCACAGAAGGTTGTCTAACTTTTCGATTAGGAGCCGTTCACATATTATATAAAGCTCAAGGGGTAGGTGGGTGGGTTCCTATTTTGTTAGCGTTATACTGCGCAGGGTGGGGGTAGGTTGAAGGTTTTGTTATATAACAAACTTTTTCAGCATATGCTTTTTTTACCGGTTTGCCTGCCAATTGGAAATTCCATGTACCACTGACCTTTTTTGTTTAATCGAAGTTCACAAGACGTTGTGAACCACAACTAGCACTATCAGCTGTCACCTGGCGAATTGATTTATTATTTATAAATCCACTTTTAAGAATTTCCTGATTACAATTTTAACAATTTCCTGTGCATATACTCTTAAATTCAATTCTGTGTGATTTGTTATGATTGTGGTTTAAATTAAAATTAATTCACTTGAAATAATTATTTTGGTTCGTATTATCAGGATGTTTGAATTCATTTTCTAAAACATGTGCAAATAGTTTATATGTTTGCTTAAATACCCAATTGTAGTTGTAGTATACACTCTGTATCATACGCTATTAAACAGGTAGAGTTGTACCGCGATCCTATCAATAAATACCTGATAGTGCAATATTAAACCAATGGATTCTGTGTGATACTGCAATCCTCATTTCTAGTGCAAAACAGGAGGGAAACAAAAATGGTGTTTTACATAGAATTTACGTCACTGTATTATCGTGCTGTAGGCTATTAGTACGCTTTCTTGTTGCTTCTGGGGTGGGGTAGGGGGGTAGGTAGCATATATGTTATATAATATAGAGGTGGGGGTCACAGCTGCTGTTATATAACGTTATTAGGGGTAGGAGTGGGTCAAAATTTGAGATTTAGTGCGTTATATAATATGTGAACGGTTCCTTAGTGTTAGGGCCATTATTCAGGAATAGATCTTTTGGACGTACGATATACCGGTAGTGCTTACTTTGTTGCGAAATACATATAATTGAGGACGACAGATAGTGAAAACATATTGTCAAATGTTAAGGTACAAAAGACAATTCTTATCACATAGGCCAACATTTAATTAACAATTTAATTAACAAATTTGTCCAACTGCGCAGTAAAATTACACAGTATTACACACAGTATTGCAATCTGCTAGCTTAAGACACGCCCAACACATCTGCTGCATGAATACACAAAACTGAATATTGATCAAGCGTTCACTAATTGGTTTGTTTCAGGAGTTGCGACAGTGTGAAAATATACAGCCGGATCCTCAGCACGAAGGTTGAGAAACGTTTTAGAAATGTCGGCTCTCTCTCTCTTGCTCTGTCTTTTGTGGCTCAGCTTCTGTTCTGCGTTTCCGCCGTTATTTCGTGATGTAAGTACACCCCCAGGATTAGTTATACGACTGAAGCCGTCCGCTCTGACCTTTGCAAGTGATTATGTGGTAAAGTACCTCTTGGCCGACGAAGTTCGAGACAGTTTGCGTGACATGAACCAAACTGAACGCTGTATATTCGACATCTGTTCTTTGCGTAACTTCACCGTCAACTATTACACTTCTCCCACATCAAACGTCTCTTTCACAGAAGGAATCAGCATCGGGTGGAATTTAACCGGGGCTGAACTCGATATTGGTTTCGACTTCGAGCTCAAGACGGCCACCGATGGCTTTGAAACCACATATGTGAGAGGGAGTGCTCATGTTCTATTGATGGGTTTGTCGCTTGTGGCTCAGTTTTCTCTTGGTAAAGGTTTCGATGGAATTCAAACCCTTTCCTTGAACCAGTGTTCGATTCACGTAGACGCGAAAAATAGTGACGTGAATGGCGGCGCCATTGTTGCATGGGAAAACAAAAATTCTCTAAAGTTCCGCGATTTGTATTACCGACGGTTTCATGCCTATTTGCAGGACAGAGTGTACGATTCGGTGAAGGCTGCGATGTTCAAGATGGCTAGCTTCCTCAATAAGTGGATACCTGATTATCTCATCTGGTTGTACAAGGATCTTTCGTCTTCTCAAGGTTTCGTTTTGGACGACAAGTTGACGAGTGAAGTTACCTTAAAAGATGACCACCTTGAGGCAGCATTTAGTGGAGAATTTCAAATGGTTGGTGATGATGAAAGGGCTCCAATTCTGCCGCCATACCTTCAACTAGAGAGCTATGAATCGTCCATGGTAGCTGTTTACATATCCGAGTACGTTTTCAACAGACTGCTTGATATCCTGAACGGAAAACAGAGGTTAAAACTTAATATCTCAAAGGATATGTTGCCTACAAAGTACATAAAATACCGCAAACTTTTCGACACCACTTGTGAGGACGATTTTTGCTTCGGGACCATTTTTCCAAACATTGCTGAGAGTTATCCGAGTTCTTCCGTTACGTTTGTAATCGACGCCACGACTCAACCATCTGTGCTTTTCAACGGGATGTTTCTAGAATTGCAGGGCGAGTTCGAATTAAGCATCTTGTTCGCAGTCAATGGAACCGATGTGAGAGTGCCGACATATCCCATGACCGTCAGAATAAAGGCGACTACTTATATGTCCGATGACAAAGTGTTGGCGGTGGATGTCTCTAATTTAGATTTTGAGATCTGGGACAACGGTCCGTCGAACGAGTTTGGAGTCTATCTGCTTCGTTTCCGAAGCCTACTGCAGACGATCGTTGATTTGATATTGATCCCGAGGATGAAATTCTTTGGAGAGTTCCGTCATCCAAATTTTATACGTTTGGTCAACACTGACATTCATTTGTATACAGGAGCCATTCGTCTCAGCGCCGACTTCGACTCAATGACCTCGATGAAAAATTACGACTTGTTTAACCTTTATTTACCTTTTCTGCGCCTATACATATAAGAAATGAACCAATAACCACATTCAACGATACCATAGGTTGATAGTTGATGCTCTGGTGTGCTCAATGTCGTGTATCGACATAAACCGAAATAGACTAATTATTATATTCTTGATTATATCGGTGTTAATAGGTGGTCGATATTATAAAAATTATAGATGAGGTGCAGTGTTATTTCAAAGTTTCTGGATCAAAGGAACTTATTTGGAGAATCGTGGTTGGATCAGCTAAAGTCTCGACGAACTGTGAAATCTCCGAAGGAAAAGATGCCGTGTGCGATTTGCAAAGTCGACGGAGCAGTGAGAATCTGACCGTCGTGAACTGAGGATGATCTGCATTGAGTTATCAGAAATTAATTCTTTCTATTGATGGTGTAAAACTAAGATTTTCCGATACGAGCGATCAGCAGTGTCGTGAATCGAGGATGTAAATGACCTCCGTTCGTCAACTCGAGTAGTTGCAAAGACCAATAATATAATCTTCGTTTATTATTATACCAGCTGACAAATCGCAGTTGTTTACAATCGATAAAAATAAAGAGAAGTAGCATAAGATTATTAAGAGTGAACACTTAACAGCGATAAAGGCCTAACACTCAAGGAATGAAAAAATTGTCATAGTTTTTTCTAAGTACAAATGGATGCGATCTAGGGCGAAGATTGCAGATACAGGCTGCAGTTGGAGGGAAAACGGTATAAGGACACGCAACTCGGTACTGACACGAACCCTAGTTATGTCGAATCTTCCATTTATCCGAATAGGGCATGAGTTAATTAATTACTGCTAATTATAATTGTTATACCAGCACAATAAGAATAGAACACCATTCTTCTGTTCTTTTCTTCTGTTATGGTCTACAGATTGTTCTGCCTTATAGAGCACGCATTACATGTGATTCAAAAGTCAGCGCTTAAGGCCGCATCTCTTAACTCATCAGTCAAGTAATTAATCAGTCTAATTACGATTGCTCTGATGAAATAGGCAGAGCCGGCCTTGGTCTCCTTGGCGCCCTGGAGCAGAGTTTTTCATGCGCCCCTTTCAAAATGAGAAAATTTAACTATTTTTATTGATTGTTAGTGCAAAAACACATCGTTATTATTAGTCTATGTCCAGACTCCATAGATAAAAGTATATAATTTGTAGATTAAACAGTAAAAAAATTACAAATTAGTACAAGGAACATATTCAACACAAACAAGAACATAAAATAACTGCAATCTTAAAAGCCTATCCGATGTTAACTATTCGGGCCTTTATATCGGCGATATTTTTAGAAAAAGTCTATATTTTGGGCGATTTTATTGTCAATGGATAGAGTTCCTAAATTGTAAGGTCCATCTTGTGACATTGTACACCTTACAATGTGGATAGGTCTTGATTAATTTCAGTTTGGAAACCTTCGTTCCGCACTTGCCACAGTTACAGGAATTTCTAGTAAAATGCGCATTGCAATCCATATATTCTGACATAACTCTTGAATAGTAGGTCTAGGCCTATACTGTTGTATAAATTTTTGCACAACGTGTGGAGCAAGTTTATCCTTAACTAGAAAGAAAAGTTTTAATACTGGTTAGTTCATCCCAAAGTAGTGTACACCTAAAGTCAGATTTCAATCACTGAGGTTCAAGATAGGCACACAATTTCAGAAGTTCTCTTCTTTCTGTCGGCTAAATTAACCCCAGGTTTTCGAAAATTCATCTACTGTTCAAATATGTCTTTCATTGAAAACAGCGGATTGATGACTTCTAACTTCCATTTATGTGAATTATCATTGACTAAAAATACAATTATATTTGAAAGTTTAATTTGTTTAATTTTAGCTGAATGCTTGAAAGTACAGAGACTATGTCAAAGACGTTTTAAAGAATAAAATTAGACAAAAGAAGGAACATAAAATATGGTTTTAACAACCATGAAATGAAACATCACAAAAGTATAAAAAGTTGTCGGCTAAATTGTCGGCGCCCCAACTTGTCGGCGCCCTCGTGCAGTGCCCGACCTCGCCACCCAGGAGGCCGGCTATGCAGGTTGGCGACAATGACAACGATAACATTGATGTTCGTGGTTGTGTTTTCATTGCACTTAATGCAGTAGTTGCTGGGCTCTGTAGGTGGTCGGTTAGAGGCTATGGGTGTGTAGACTATTTATTTATTCAGAGATTTGATATCGCCCTTTTTCCAACATTTTTTGCTCAGAAGTGCACATGCTTCGAAAACGCAACTGCAGTTGTCACTGTGTAGGGACCTTGAGCAAGTTCTTCGCAATTGCCAGGCCGAGTGAAAACTTTTGGAAGAAGCGCGATATCACATTTCAGAATAAATAAAATAAAAATATAGACTTTTAGACAGTTTCGTATGCAAGACTTGAAACTTCAAGACCAAGACGAGACCGAGACAGTGAGATACCAAAACAGAGACCGAGACACTGGGCTCAAGACAGTATGATACAGTATGAGATAGTAAATTACAAGTGATGTTATATAAAATGCAATAAAATGCTGATGCATCAGTTTTCAGGAATTAGGTTCATTTGTAATTTCAATTTGAAACTTATAATGTTAATAGTACCAATTCCTGAGAACAGTTTTTATTTCTGCGTTTGACCTTTTTCGAGATTTCTTCGTCGGCCTATCTTCTGAATAATATAAAGAAGGCCTTTTTAGACACGTCTGAAATCTTCCAGACGATTTTAAACAAGCAAATTCGATATCAAATACCAAACGAAATTATAAATTTGCGCATATCCCTACTCACCCTGAGAAACTCGGAAGTTGTTCCGAATGTTTCGGCTATGGTGCTTTTACATCAATGACAGGCTAGGCTATTGTTTTGTCAATAACTTCAAATTGCGTAAACGCAAACTTCACCTTTTCAGGTTCTCTCTCAGACATTTTTCCACTTTAGGATAATTGGATTGATTTCAGTATCATGTGACTCGCGCGTTAACCAGCATCACCTTTTCTCGCAGATTCCGGTTTCAGTCTCTAGTGCAAGATTTTAATACAGTTAGCGCGAAACTTATCGAGACCGCTTGTTCGAGACAGAACAAGACTTTCACTTCAAGACAGTTTCTAAAAATTCGAGACACTACCGCGAGACCGAGACCGAGATAACAGACTACCGAGACCGAGACACTAAAAAACAGTCTCGAGACGTCTCAAGACCGAGACACTGTCTCGAGACCATACAACTCTGGCAGTTACCAACCGTCATTTTTGTTGTGCCCCAAAATTAAAATTTTATTTGTGTGCGTGCCCCCAACAGAAGCGTTCTTTGGTAATTTATTTAATTAGAATAGATTATTAGAATTCGAATATTGGTTATGATGTTATTAATGAATTTGGCTTAATTCATTATATTAAGACTATTATTGTTGTAGAATGTGCACTTTGTATAGTACAGCAGAGTGGGAAGGCTGTTGTTGCTTATTGAAGTTTGAGAACCCACACAGACGCAATTTTTGGGAGATTCAAGAGATAAAAATATCCCACTTTCAAAACCAGAAGATCAAATGCCTTCATTTCAGTCCTCAAGACTTTAAACAATTGCAAGCATCCTAATCATCGTCAATAAAAATAATAAGAATAATTATTCTTATTATTGCATTCGGTATAATTAATCTGAGTATCCGTCAGCGCACTTGCACGTACAACAGTCCTTCTGAGCTTTTCCCAAAATACTGACAGTTCTTTAATATGTATTATTCTTTATAATTAGTATTAATATTATTAATTAGAATTAATTTAATTAATATTATTAATTAGAATTAATTAAATATTATTATTTGGCATGGAACACAAGGTTTGCACTTGTCAGTTGTTGTGAGGGGAAAGAATGCGAAATTTGGTACACCCCAATTTCAGGCAAAGTTAAGCTGGGCACAATCATGATGGCCTCTTACACTAAATGTTTCTTGACTCTCGACACGTGTGTACATTCAAAAGTGTTTCCAGTGCTGTCAAATGGTATCTTGACATTTACTCTGACAGACATGCTTATAATGATTGTTGCAACAACCCATCCTTAATTCATTCCTTGCGGAATGTGAAGTGGAGGATTTCTCTGCATGGTTCACCAGCTGAAGGTCGTTTACTTCTGGTTCATAGTTCCGTCATGTCTTTTCGCTTTCATGCTGCCTCTGTCGTATAGTCAGAGAATGGCTATTGAATCCTTGGTTGAACAGTTTTTCGCATACGATCGCTGCTTTGATCTGGTCAAACAGTGATAAGATAACAACATTTTCTGCCAAATAGAAAACAACTTCATTCCAGTAAAGGATCACATTATGAGTGCAAAGAATACGACAATGTCGAATCTCAAACACAAAATATTACATTCTGTCAATAACTGATTTATTTCACTACTTCCGCCTAATCTAGAATCACTTTGCTCTACGTTGTGCGTGGAAAATAAAACGGCAGATCTCGTACTGTCTCTAAAATAGTTAAGAGGACAGTTGTCTAGTATTCGGTAACAGGACGTTTGGCGATCCAGGCCGCCACTCTCGGTACGCTCTCCACGCGCTTCTCCAGGGCCTTCAGCTTCGGATACTTCTCCAGAATAGCCTCATTGCCGCCCACCTTCCCCCAGGAGACAAACACTTGGAAGGATAGATCGGCCCAGGTAAGCTGTAGAGTAACAGAAACATTTGCAAACAATGTAAAACACAGACGACAGAACTAGTAACATTTCTATTTCAGATGGTTGTCTTCGCAAGGTGACGTAGTGGTCCACTTATGTGACAATTAATGGTAGGCTACCACGCGGAACCTATAAAGGCATCGCTCACAGTCGCAATAAGAGGTTTATGACACATAAGTACATTGCCGGATCTGTAGGAATATGTGTGTGGCGACGTTTTCAAAAAGCTGTTTCATGTTATCATGTTCCGCAATGATAACAGTGGTTTGTGATTCTTATTACCTTGCCTGGATACAAAATAGTAAATTGGCAAACCAGCTGACGAAATAATAGGCTTACGTTAGTAGAGGACTTGGACATTGTCCAGTTTTGAGTAATATATAGACATAAAAGCATGATATTTGATTGAAGCAAGTTGAAGCAACGACACTTAACGGTGTAGCATTCTTGCTTCTTGCCTGCTGAACTGCAGAATATAATATATAGTTGAAGACATCGTGGATAGGGAAGTGTAGCTTGTTATTAGCTACTTTGTGTGGTTCAAATACACCCTTGGGTACTACGATCATGATTGTAATACCGGCTCGAGACCTAACAATAAGGTCGAATCTTCCAATCCTATGGGAAAAGAATTGATTGCAAGCGTGCTTACTTCATCTCCAACCAGAAAACCGTCGCCTCCTTTGTTCGACTTGAGAATGCTTTCTAGACTTGCATATGAAGCCGGCAGCTGCTCCTCAGAATATTTCTTCCTCGCCTCCGCCTGAACGATAAATATATGTGTTGTTATGCACTCTGGAAAACATAAAAATTGTACCTTGCCACCGAAAGCTTTATATACGCGGAGGCACTTTTCGTGTTGGACATTAATAACAAAGTTCCTTAGTGAACGAACGGTGGTTAGCTGTATAGAAGAGTGACAGTTTGAGAGCCACAAACAAACGCTTGACCATAGAGTGGCGCTTTAGAAGCGTACGACAACCTTTTACGACTACAAAACCCGGCACTAGACCACAAGTTACCCCACATGTAGCAGTAATGATGTTTGAGGCCTAGCTTGCAACTTCGGTGTTCAGTTCCCTCAGACTCCCAATCCCCAAAAATCAAGGACGTTACTTTTCTCGCTTCGTCTTTTTCCCATAGGGTGCTGAGAAACGGTTTGAGTCCATCCTCCACGCAATCGATTATCATGTCCACCTGGAGTTGTTCTAGGTCCGTCTTTCCAGCGATTTCTACAAACGACGCAGAATTTGGACAAAGAGTCATCAGTAAGTTGAATTTCATGGTAATTCTAGGATCACCCTCTGGTGTTGTGCAATCTTGATTCAGTCATATTGCACGATATTTTGTTGATTAGTGGGTGGGACTGCTACCAAGAGGCTGGGAGGTCAACTCTTTGCAGCGGCAGAACTATTTGTGTCACTTAATTAGAGCGGGATAGTCCAGAGAGCGATATCCAGCGAAGGTCAGAATCAGGTTAGGCTGTTTTACATTACAATCTGAGTTTGATGTTGCCCTCTGCCAAAGTTCAGAAATGCACAGACGGCAATAAGACAAAACTTTGATAGCACTGAGCAATTGTGAGCGATTAACCTGCTCAATGCCCCAATACAGTAGCAGCGACAGTGGCTGCTCGAACCAGTGAACTCCGCGCTGCTGGTCAAGCGTTCTAACAATGACGTACTTATATTGATACCGTGAGGCAGAAGAAGAAGACAGGGACAAATCTTTGCAAGGATACACTTACTGAATTTCCTGGCGAGATATCTACCAATGGCGTGACTCTGCCCAAAAGTTTTTCCATCAATTTCGAGAATTGGTATCTGACCGAATGGTGTACCTAAACAGCGAATCAACACATCATTAGCTGAAGGAAATTATCTGATCTAACAGGCGCAGCCTACGTCTGAGAAAATAATCCTTCGACTAAGATGATGTGCTCTTCTTCCTTTACAATGGTACATAAATATATACGTATTGTTGACATTGACATAAATAAACTGAGAGAAGATGATCTAAGATATCGAGTGTTGAAGTGAGATTTAAGTGCCAATAAAAGATCGTGTGAACAAATGACCAAAAACAAAAGTATCCCTCTGACCTGACGTAGTACTCGTGAATAGGCTTTTGAGCAGCGCTTTACAATACATTTGGTAGCTAAGAATAGAACTACATGCGTTATTTAAACAATTTACCAACGAGATTTCACGATATATCATACATTAATTAATTAGTTTACATTAAGGTAACCCATAATTAACGTGATATCGTTAAAATGAGAAGTGATCACGTGATGCTTACTGGCTTTCAGAGCAAGCCACTTGTCTTTTTCTATCCGCACATCTTCGTACTTCTCATCGGCGACAGCAAAGATCAGACGAATGATCTCCGCTCTTCCACGACCGTTGAAGTAGGTCAGCTTGTAGTGCACCATGATTGAAGATTGAAAGCGGAAAGTTACTCCTTGTTACCCGTGGCACCTCTGGAGTGTGGACTTTTGTTAAACAAGGCTCTAAAGACACAACCAATGCACTCAGAAATTTCAATGAATATACCACATTTCCACACCGGTCTATTTGTGCAGCATTAGAAACGTTGAACTTCGAAGTTAGACATTGGACTGGTCTTGGATATGACTGCGGATTCTAAGAATTAATTAAGTGACTAGCAAACGGCCGATTAATGGTCGATTAATTTTAACGATTACTTGCATTTGAACGATTTTTTAAACTTATTATAGCCATATACGATAAAATGCCCAAGTGTTGTCAATAACACAAATGCATTTCATCGGCGCAATTGCTGTTGTAATGCAGAGCAGCGATAATTATAATTGCGCGCGAAGGACTTGCTCAAGGTCCCTACACAGTGACTACCCGGACGAGGGTCGAACCCGTGCTGTCTGCGTTACGGGCCGACCGCTCTAACCAATCGGCCTCATTTTCTTAGCCTCGGCAAATTAGAGCGGATGGTCGATCCTTTCTCTCGGCGTTTATTTTCTGATGAACAGTGTACGATTAGTGTACTCATTTTCTGATAATTTTGTATCACGCTTGACTGATCTGTATAATATATTCACGTATGTATGACCGATATAGTAATATCACTTTCAGTGGTCTATCTATTCATTACGAAGATTTATTTAGCGCACCATAATGATACTACTCAGAAGCGCTCCCGACCTAGGCACGGCTAAAAGAACAGCGAGTATAAAAGGAGTCTGAGTGGACCCTTGGCGACAACCGAAGCGCCAACGGGAGCGTGTACCAGAGCGAGGGCCAACCACTATGAAGATTCTGTTTAGTTGCTGTACATGCAAATGGGACAATGAGCAGGCTTCGCTCAGCGGAGCGGAGAGAGCGGCGAACCAGCGCACTATAGGTAGAGTAACAGATCACGAAAATAGGCAGAGGCGAGACCCCTATTTTCCAAAATGGTCCGAAATTAAGTGGATTCGAGTCACAATTAACATTCTACAATTTTTTTCTAGTCACTTAGAACAGGGAAAGCAGTCCCATCCCTTGCCACTCCTGAGGCCGCTGTGAGCGGCCAATTTTAATGAGTTTAGTATAACAATGAGAGAGTAAAGGTTAATTAAAACTAGCCCTTCATTTTCTTAACTTCGGAAATATCCTGGCTAATCATCTTCCTCAACCGTTTCATCTTTCCACTTACAATGTTACTGATAGCTTACCCATTAGGCTACAACTGATTTGGCTAGGGATCGAACGCCGGGTGGAAAACGCGAGCCGAATTTATGTCCTGGCGGGGACTGTAGTCGATTCTTGTTAGCTGGCCATACTAAGATGGCGCGAAGTAGTCCAGTGGTTAGTATGAACGAATGATGACAAGTTACAAAAGTGGAATTTAGCTCTCGGCAATCATACAAGGCGTGCATAACGTTATACATCTCATTGTAACCAAAGCGGCCGCCTGGCGAAAGAAGGATAATTCAACCTTACGGGAGAATACGGTTATCGAAGTCGATTCCTCAGCTCTGCTCCCCTGCAGTGTATTATCCATTACTCTACGGGTCCCCTCCCCTAGATCATGCTCGATGAATACACCCACCCTACTCTGTCGGTGGAAAGATGAGACGGCGACGAAGGCGATTGGCCACTCGCCTTAGCATAACGAGGCTAAGAAAGTTAAGCCACTAACACTTCATACCCATCGCAGCCTCAGTGCTAGCTTTAATGCATTGCAATTCTGCAAACATGCAGTCCTAGCTTTCAGAATGACGTTCTCACCTGTAAGCAAGTTTGACCAAATGTAGCATCTACCAAAATGCTAAACCACTTTAATATTTATAGATCTATAGAGGTTTGAATGGATGGTAATCGGTGGTGGCCCGCAGACGTACCTGTATCTCACGTGATTGCTAACAGCCAATTCCCGACAGCATGACTCGACAAGATTCGTTTTATTGTAGTATAATGTGAGTCTGTGGTACGGATCTCTAATGGAAGTGTGTATACGCTACCTGTTTATCATAACGGCACGACATTCCGAATGCAAGCAGCATGACGGGCAAGCACTGAATACAAATGTGTGCAAAGCTTAGGAACCAAAATGTATTCAAGCGATTACAGACAGACAAACAAACAGAGTGACAGACAGACGTACAGACAGACGGACAAAATAATGCTGTTATAAGTTTATTTAACGACGAAATCATGACACGGATGATATGCGTCTAGGCGGATGCTGTTTTGTTCCAAAGATTTAAATCTCGGGCTAGCACGGTCCTAACTTCCATTGAAATGGGCGATAGGTAATGACCACAACGTTTAATCAGTTTCGTAAATTAAAAATAGGCCTATCTAGGCCCAAGTCCGCAGCTTTGAGTGACCCGTTTATACGATGTGTGACCATTCATAGGCTGGTCAAGACAATTTTATTGGCGGAACTTATTTACTTATTGTTGCCCAATTACAATCGTAATCGGAGTCGTAGACTTCAAATTTCTAAGGCACTAAATGGAAGTAAAGGGCGTTGGCTTATTCACGAGTGCAGAGAGTTGTAACACGAATGAGAACATCTTCTCTGTCTCGCTTAGAGTATTCTCCTGAAGTTCACTATTCCTTCTTTCGCCAGGTGGCGGCGACGTTGGTTAAACCAGATTATAGCGGATGGGCGTCTTGCATGGCTATTCACAGTTAAAATCGATTCCTGTAACAGCCTGTAATCATTCTTTCATACAATGCTTCTAATGAACTATGGTTTTTTAACTTTTATTAAACGAAAATATCATTATTGTTATCATTGTTATGAGTTGTACTATTCGGATTAGGTATGCACAGCTTAAGCATTTCCCAGAGACTAGCGTAACAGCATAATCAAAACGTAACAAACCGCTTGAAATTACATAATATTGTTATTATTATTTAATGTCGCTTCTACTGATGCATAAACTGTCGTCGAAACGTGAAACACGGGGGCATTAAGTTCACATTAAGCTTTAATATGCAAGATACCACAAGGCGGTTTTATAAGTTGATCAATTGGAAGAAAAATTCCACCGTATCAAAATCACTTATAGATTTCTTATAAAAGATTCGATCGTTTGCATAATTACCACATGCAGGCCACATCTGGAGGATAGAACATAAACTGACTTGATATTTTGAGTCTTTAGTATACAATGCAGTACAGCTCGGCATTTTAAATGCGCTTTAACAAGACAAGTCTTGCAAGAAAGTGCACACACGTCTCGACGATGCAATTGCAGTTGTACTGCAGAGCAATTGTGCGCGAAGGACTTTGCTCAAGGTCCCCACACAGTGACTCCTCGGACGAGAGTCGAACTCGCTTACTCAGCGCACACTGAGTGTGTTACGGGCCGACCGTTGTAACCAATCAGCCATCATGCCACACAACATGAGTGACACCTTATCGCATTTGACGCAGGAAAACTCGTGTTACATAGATGGACATGTGTCATAAGTAACCTAAACTTAGAGGATGCCGATAATTTAGGAGATTGAAAAGCAAAACCGATAGGCCTATAAACGACAGATCCCACATTGCACTGAGAGTCTAAAGTGGCTTCATCATGAATTTTTCTATTACTCTACCACAATTTCCAATCAAAGTAAGTGCACCATCATCTGCCTCAGATCTCATCATCTCTTCTATCACCCGCAAGGATTTCCAGCTAAAACGAGTCTCTTCGAGATCTTTTGCCTCGACTCATCTGTTCCTCCACATTACTATTCCAGACATATACGACACCCACTTTAACAACGGCTCTGCAATCTGGACCTGTGCAACCAGATTCGGACCTCATTCTTAATTACCACCACTTGGACAACCCATTTTACTTGACGCAGCGTTTTGAATAAACTGGTGATGACATTCGAATGGCGCCTTACAATGTTGAAGTTTACGTCATACAAAAGCTTCCTAAAGAGGTGCGGCTCGGAACCCCGGAAAGTGACGACTCGGTTGTACATTAACTAGGGTTTGCAAATGGCTTACTTGATAAATCTTGATGAAGTTCTTAGTCTTACACAACGCGCACCGATGTCATAGAGAGCACATAGGCGAAACAGCCACAACGGGACTGGGTTTACATGTATACACCCAAATCCCAAAACGTTCAGCTGTCCATAAAAATGAATATATAACTCTTTGCTATAAATAGAAGCTGGATGGCAATTGACATAGTTTTGCATATTTTTATGAACGGTTTACATGCATTGGGATTTGGGTTCAAAGTAAAGACATGTGCACCAATCGGGTGGATGAAAACTCTCTTGAGCTTTGCAGTCGTTAAGTGACGCATTGCCCTCGCAATTAATATTCGCAGGCTATAAAAGTAGAGCAAAACTCTTTTGATATAATCTATATGGAATGTCACACAGCAAACCATAACACTATGGGAATTCTTTGGTACCATTGTCTGATTCAATCGAGGAAAATATGTTGACCCGGCTTCGAGGAAGTTGGTCGTGATATTCGAGTTGAAAAATAATTTGATTAATTGATACACGTTTTATCTTTTGCCTTAACTATCGTTGATACGGATTTATTAGCTGCTAAGCTCCTACACCACCTGCAGCGTCCGTTATCGCCCCCTACCGAATTTTGCCGAGTCATGTTATGCCTGCATACTTACTTCTCACTGAAACAACGAATTATGCCAAGTCATGTCGTACTTTCATTACTTTTTAACTTCTCATTAGCATATCGAATTTTGCCCAGTCACGTCTTTGGGAATCAGCTGCTAGCTGCCTACATCACGTGAGTTATAGGCCTACAGGATCGTCTGTACGCCGTCTGCGATTAGAACGAGGCCTATACAGAGACCTATAAATAATCGAGTGATCAGACATCTGGTTATAACGTTGCAGTTGATTCGAGCTAGAATACCGGTGAGTGCATAATATTGAAATCCAGGACAGACATTGAATTTGAACAGCTGACGTCAACTCGATTTTAGTATTAACATATTTCTGCAATGCGACACACAGAGAATAGCTAGGACATTCTTACTTGCTGTGAACACAATTTAATTAAAATGTCTGGAAAAAGGTCCAATTAGTTATTTCGTAAATTTTCCATCCCGCCCGAGCTACATGTATCTAGGACCGTACTTTCGACTTCTCGCTCCGTCAATGTGTTTCTTGCTGGTTTTCCGTGCTTAGAGCGATAGATAGTTATTCTATGAGAGACGCTATATAAATCTAAAGACACGATGCGAGAAAAGCCTTAATGCGCAAGAAAAATCTCAATGTGGAGATTCAAGCAATCGATAAGGATTGTGCATTATAAAAGTCTTGATAAGTATTAAATTTCGATAGTTTAAGTTTTGCAGAACCATTTCTCCATATATAGAATGTCATCTTTTCATTCTTCATTTAACTCCACTCCCACCGTATTCCCTTATTTTCACACACATCCAGTGGGGCATTAGAAGTTTGGAGATTACGATTACGATAAGTAACGACCATCGATTCGTGCCTTAGACACAGTATTAAGTGGCCTCATTCGATTGCGTTAACTCGGTACAGACCTGTTTAACATAAATCATCTCGAGGAGACGCGGACCTTGATACCAAAAATGTTTTCGACCGAGAGCGGATAATGAACAGACCGTCAATCTTACTTATATGGGTCGCACATACTGGCCAATGACGCTCAGACCAGACAGCAGAGATAATTCTATGGGTTCAATGGTTCAGGAGTACACTAGAGTATGCCTCATAAATAGAGCAGGGAGTGTCCTTGTTGAGGACAGCCATAATAATAACAATTGTTCAGCTTGTGTGTCAAGAGATCAGCCAAAGCCTATACTTTCGCTCAGCCCTCTAAGTAAACAATGATATCGTTCAGTTCTAGCCTAGAAGTGGTGTGGGGTTATAAGGGGTGTAGTGGCAAGGAATCTGTGTTAGAGGAATGGTTACTCGTAAAATTTCAGCATAAACGCTTCACTCTTAAACATAGATGTCGCCCCAACTTAAATTTTGCTTCTATCTGAAAATATGATGCTCTAAACCTTAAAAATCTTTTATTTATTTTGCTCACATAGTTATTCACCACCTTTCCTTCATGACTAAAAGCTAACGATTCACCTTGTTATGTAAACAAGATGTGAAAATTCTTGTTCCCGATTATCGTCCAAAAACTGGGGACACGAAGGAACATAGGAAGGTTTTAGTCCTATGCATATTGTTCCTTAGTGATAATTCTCGTTTATTATTAAGACAAGAGGCAGAGTTGATATAGTTGTTTACGGGCTCCTCTGGAAGTTGGAAAGTCGGGGTTTCTGGTTTCTTAGCGTCCCCGAGTTAGTTCAGCAATATCGAGTACACTGGTCTTCTAGCAATTGTTCAAATAAATGTAATATAGGCTGGGTACAATTAACAAATGATTTATCGAGTAATTAATCGTTTGTTTCCGCTGCCGTTGTTAGAAACCAAAGACCAACGTATTATTTCTAAGTTTCTAATGCTGCCCTCCAACAAGTAAATCGATGTGGTACAGTTAATCAAAGTTCCCGTTTGTCTGCAGAGCTTGTTTAGCATAAGTTCACACATAAGAGGACCACTTGTGACAAGTTATCAATCTTCAATCATGGTGCATTACAAGTTGACCTACTTCAACATTCGTGGAAGAGCAGAGATCATTCGTCTGATTTTTGCTGCCGCCAACGAGAAGTACGAAGATGTGAGAGTAGAGGACGACAAATGGGCTGCACTGAAAGCCAGTAAGGATCGCCTCAGGTTTAGGGCCTATCACGTTGTGTTAGGCCTAAATATATATATATATATATATGTATACATATGAATCTCTTCCTGTAGTAATCGTTATTCCTATTGCCTGCTCTTTCTTTACTCTCTCACAGCTCCTATGTATTTATTTATTATGATTATTTTGTGATTCTTTGATTGTTTATATTATGATGTTACCGCAATGCGCTTGCGTACAGTTCAATATAGCATATACTTACCTACTCACTCTACCTACTCACTATAAATTAATTTAATTAATGTAAACATAAATGGCTTTTTTGAATAATTGCTGATCTAAACTCTATTCACGAGCGCTAAGTCAAGTAAGATGGAACTATTTAGTTCTTTGTCCATTACCTGGCGTTCTGTACACCGGACAATTCAAGACCTTCGCCCCCTCAATCTCTGACAATTAATCAATCTTCTTGATTTAATCCTCGACATTTTGCATCATCTCCTCTCAGTTCATTTGTGTCATCGTAACCAATTATCCTGTCGCAAAGTTGTCCATGGATAAAATTTTCATGGCCCAACTCGACCCATTGAAACTGGACCCGACACGACTTCTGAAGTCAAATATCTGACCCGACCCGGCCCGACCGAAGTTAGTTACATCTGTTAGGTCAGATTAGTCGCTTTGCTAAGGATGTATTGATTCGGTGCTGCTTGCACTGTTTAGGTACGCCATTTGGTCAGATACCAACTCTCGAGATTGATGGGAAGACGTTTTGTCAGAGTTACGCCATTGGAAGATATCTCGCCAGGAAATATAGTAAGTGTCTCCTTGCAACGATTTAATTCTAAGATCAGAGTTTAGAGTACTTTAACACAGAGTGCGCAGGTTTTAGTTCCTTTGTTGCAGTTACTGTATGGACCTTGAGCAAGTTATTCGCTCACAATTGCTCAGATGTGTCTATGTAGCCTACTGTCTTATGGTCGTCTGAGCACTTCTGAACTTTGTAAGAGGGCAATATCAACATCCGGTCATATTGCTTTAACGAACTCGACCTTCACTGTGTATATCGCTCTCTAGACTGGCATGACGCAGGTTTCTTGAATAAGCGGCTGCTCAGCGCTTAGCTTCAACAAGCGCTTTTGAAGTTTGTGATTAGGAATAGCATTAAACTTCCGTGACCAAAGACCCTCAAATCTGTCTGGCATTGCAAGGAGTTGACCGCCCATTCTCTTGATAACAGTCCAGCCAACTAAAAACAG
This sequence comes from Bimastos eiseni, assembly GCA_959347315.1. Lineage (NCBI taxonomy): Eukaryota > Metazoa > Annelida > Clitellata > Crassiclitellata > Lumbricidae > Bimastos > Bimastos eiseni. The sequence continues at coordinate 34,039,602 of OY365814.1, read as the reverse complement.
GCTTTTGTGCAATACGATAGAGCCGAGATTGAAACACTACATAAGATCTTAGAAATTAGAATTACCATGAAATTCAACTTACTGGTAGACGAACGTATTGCTACAAACTTTGCATCTTTCGCAGAACTCGCCGGAACAACAGACTTGGATCAGCTTCAGGCGGACATGATCGTAGACTGCATGGAAGATGGTCTCAAACCGTTCTTCAGCTACTTCTGGGAAGAAGACGCAGCGAGAAAAGTATTATAGTTTTTGAGTGGATTGGGCTATGAAAATGGCACAGAAGTTCCTAGTTAGGCTACTAACAGCATTACTGTTATGGGCGGGATATCCTTTGATTTAATGCTGATTTTGTTCGTACCTCACTAGCGATGAGTCGTATAGAAGTTATGCTTATCTCAACATGGTCTCTTCACTGAGAAACTGTACCATAAATGGCGACAGCAACGAACATAAGGACGCAGCTGATTTGTTCATAGCGGCCCTGTATAAATTTACAATTACAAGCGCAATTTTCATGCAATCCGCGGACGCATTGCAAAATATCTGTAACTTATTTATTTTTCCGTTTCAGGCAGAGTTGGGGAAGAAATTTGCCACGGAGCAACTGCCGGCTTCATTTGCAAGTCTCGAAAAAATTCTTAAGTCAAACAAAGGAGGAGATGGCTTTTTCGTTGGAGACAATGTAAGCAATTGTGCATCATTTCCTCTTTCTGGGGTTAAACATTGGACCTTCTTAATGGGTTTCGAGAGTGCATAACAACCGCGACAGTAGTCCCCAAGGGGACTCTACCCCCACAACGTGGAGGCGACCAATTCTCACCTTCATCAACATGACGTTTTCAATACATTAAGGTAGACAGCGTAAGATATAATATTTATGCAACTTAAAGCGATTAGTATATAAGCTGACGTTGAGGCACCTACAGTATGGAGAATCGCGGTAGTCAAGTATGCTAGCATAATCCCAAGTTTGATATCGTTGATGAAACTTGTCTCGTTTAATGACGTGTCGCCAGACACCACGGCCACCATTACCATACACCACTGTCACCAGCACAGTATAAAGACACAACTGTTAAAGGTGTAGGAACGATATTTCTACAGCTCCCAAATCAATCAATATTGATTCTTGCACTATGAACTTGCCCATATGTGTGGAGCGTGAGTGCCACATGGGCGTCATGAGAAACTTTAGTTTGTCGCACTTCCTACATAATATTATGGCCTATGTAACACTATAGAACTTGCGAAAAGACCGTCAGGGATGGAGATTATTATAATTAACTACATACGCTTCTACAGTGCTTCCATTGTCTCAAAATGCTTGTCTTTTTCTATACAGCTGACATGGGCCGATCTAGGCTTCCATGTGTTTGCCGACTGGGCGAAGGTGAGCGGCAATGGAGCTCTTCTAGACAAGTATCCGAAGCTGAAGGCTCTGGAGAAGAGAGTGGAAAGCGTCCCGAGAGTGGCGGCCTGGATCGCCAAACGTCCTGTTTCCTCAATGTAGACAGCATCTACTTTGATAAAGCTTTCTATATCTGTTTATATAAATTCCACGCATGATGTAGACGATTATTGACAAAGTCGAGTAGATTCTAGATTAGTCGGAGGTAGCGAAATAAATCAGTTATTCACATGTCTTGCATTTGTTGTGTTTGATACTATTTTGAGATTGTCGTAGGCTAATCATTTCATTACACTTATTAACTGCTTTAGTTTAACTTCTGAAGTCAAACAAAGGAGGAGATGACTTTTCGTTGGAGAAAATGTAAGCAATTGTGCATCACTTCCTCTTCTTGGGGTGGAACATCGGACTTTATTCATGGTTTCGAATGGGGATAACAATCGCGAAAGTAGTCACCAAAAGGACTTTACCTCACCACATATATGCGACCAATTCTGACCTTTCTCCTCATGATGATTTCAAATACAGCAAGATGGACGTCGTAACATATTTATTTATGCAACTTAGAGCGATTAGTATGTTAAGGTACGTGGAGGCACTTACATCATGGAAAATCGCGGTAGTCATATTAAGTATATATAAGTATGCAAGCAGAATCCGTTGCTTAATGCCGTTGCTGGAACTTGTCTCGCTTAATGACGAGTTGCCAAAACTATGTAAGTGAAGTTCAAAATTGTCAGGAGACACCACGGTCACCATCACCAGACATCACTGTCACCAGCATAATATAAAGGTACAACCCTTACAATGGTAGGAACGATATTTCTGAAGCTCCCAATTAAAAATGTTGATTTTTGCTCTATGAACCGTCCCATAATTGTGGTCGGAGGTATGTGTGCCATATAGGTTTCATGAGAAAATTTTAGTTTGTCTCACTTCTTATATGTGGCCTGATGAAGGCACAATATGGAACTTGCGAGACGACCATCGGAGATAGAGATAGTTTAATCAAAAAAATATTAAATACGCTCTTATGTTGTTTCCATTGTCCGAAAATGTTTGTCCATTTTTATACAGCTGACATGGGCCGATCTAGGCTTCCATGTGTTTGCCGAGTGGGCGAAGGTGAGCGGCAATGGAGCTCTGCTAGACAGGTACCCGAAGCTGAAGGTTCTGGAGAAGACAGTGGAAAGCGTCCCGAGAGTAGCGGCCTGGATCGCCAAACGTCCTGTTACCGTATTATAGACAGCATCTACTGCATAGCAGAGACGTCCAGATAGGGAAGGGGATCCGGAGGCCAATGCCTCCAATTTCAGGTTGGGGGGAAGGGCGGATTATTGCGTCTTAGGGGGAAATATCTTACCTTCCTGGTACTTGGGACTCAGAGGGGGATTGACGCCCCTGTTGTATAAGCCTAGCCATAGTGAATGGAGTTGGATAAAAATCAAATAGGACTGGTATGTAGGCCTACAGAATTTCACTTTTACGATGATGGCACTGTGAGGTTAGACTCTGAGGAGATGGTGGAACTAAGTCGATGGAAGCACACACTTACTGAATTTTTTGTCTAAACGAACTTTATTTTTTCAGAAAATTGCCAATTTTAGTCAGTGTCAAAATTGGGATACAATTGAGCTAGCCTACATATTATGTTAATTTAAAGCTGATTCCAATTTCACAGCCACATGACACTACTTCGAATTTGATAGCTTAAGTAGTGAATTGGTCATCGTTTAAAAGGTGTTCACTCAGCTACCGGTCGGTAACTTTTTTGATTCCTTAAAAATTAATAATTTTAAAAAACATGCTAGCATAAATAGGTATTAAATTTGGTGAAATAATTTGTAATAGTTGTACAATTGAAGTAATCGAAATCAAGCGGAAATTTAATGCATTAAAATTTTTACGAATTTTTCGTTTTGTTTTCTTGCGACATCTAGCATATTCATGATCTTCTTTGAAGTTTTAACCGATTAAGCCGTTCAATAGTACGCAAAGAATCATTCCAGTTGTTATTATCGCAATTACAAAATTAATTGTAATCCGCAAACTTTTGTAGCTACACTCTAAAGCTATTCAGAGGTCTCCAGCTTCTTCACGAGTGTTTCGTCAAGTCAGATAGATTGTTCAACGGGTAGTCCGATGATTGTCAGAGTCCGCTGTACAGTGGGTCACAGGGTCGGAGGAAGTGTGGCTTTTCAGGAGGGTTTCGGTAGAGAATTAAAAGACGGAAAATCTTATGAATAAATTTTAGGCTATATATGCCCCAGTCAGTATGAAATCGAAATCGATATCTGTATTGCCGTTGAAAGAAGTACAATTTGAAGCGCTAAAGAATGACAACCGTGGTAATGCGTACCCATAATTCTGACGTCACAGGTACATCAAGTCGTTGACGTTGGCGGGCTGCGTTGTTGGACAATCTTTGTAGAATTTTCTGGAAAAAATTGTGATTTTTATTTGCTAATTTTTGCTAAAATTCGGTTTATAAGCAAAATGGAAGGTCTTCCTAAATGCTTTTTTGACATCGACATCGGTGGCACACACGCTGGCCGGATTGTCATGGAGGTTAGGTTTTTACTGATAACTTAGTTAGATCAAATTCGCAGTCTAATAAGCACTAGAGTAGACAAATTGCATAAAAATGCTACAAATGATGTGCAGACTATATTACTGAAGGCACAGGAATGTCAGACTCAGACTGACGAAAGTTGTGTTCGTGTCCAATTTATAATTGAGAATTTATAAGTTTGAGGTATGACAGTATAGGCCTATGATGCAGAAATACGTGAAGTGTTGACTAAAACTGTAATGTCTCCAAGCTTCGTAAGAAAAAGTTAGAGTTAGCGCATGTTAAGCTACATTTTTACACAGAGCATTTTCAATTTCAGACAGTAGAATAGTAATGGCTTCACTTGCCGTCATTTTAATTGTGATTTTATCTGTTGTAATTTTAATTAACCGCATTGATTGTTTGTTTATTATATTTGTATTCATCTGTTTTAATTGCAGCTGAGGTCTGACATAGTTCCAAAAACCGTTGGTAAGTCTTCAGTTCAATTAAAATGATTACATTTAACTAGCATGAACTGATCTTTAATACACTACTGTTCTAAACCTTTCCATGCATTGTGAAAGTCATTAACTGACATTGACAGAGATCGCTTAGCATTCACGAAGCTGCAGCCGTTGGATTGCAGATCCAGTGCGAAAACAAATTAGACTCTTGAGTTGCCTCTTGTTGACTCATGTTTTCATAACATTGATATTATTAAGGCGAGGCGATGCACACGAGTCTGTTAATTTAGTTTGTTTGATAGTTTATTAACAGTTTGCTTATAGAGATTGGTCATGAGCTCCACCATCCCCTTATGATATTTTTGACAGACTATAATTCAACATTTGGTTCCCTGATGCCTGGCATTTTGACCAGGCTTGTCCAATTAATTGCAATTCTTCACATGGTTGGGAAGACTGTTCCTGGGAGTTTGGAACAAAGAAGTAACACCCACCAAACTTTGAAGATGTCCACCTGACTGTTAGCAGATATTTTGATTAGGCAAACATGATTGAGAGGTGAGGTTCTTATCGGTGTTATATAAACGGCCATATACACATATACATTATTTTACGATTTGTTTTGTAAATACAATAAACTATTTCTTGTTGGTAAATGCTGGATTTGTTTGTCGCAGAGAACTTTCGCGCTCTGTGCACAGGCGAGAAAGGTTTCGGCTACAAGGGCTCTTCCTTCCATCGCATCATTCCGAAGTTCATGTGCCAGGGAGGGGACTTCACTCACGGGGACGGAACTGGGGGAAGGAGCATCTACGGGGAGAAGTTCGAGGACGAGAATTTCGTCCTCAAGCACACCGGACCGGGTAGGTTGAACTATCCCGGTTGGGTTGAGTGGTAGGGCCTCGTGGTTTGTATGCTGGACTGTCAACCTGGTGTTGAAGAGTTTGACAACCACACCGCAGAAAGATATTTTTTTAACTTTATGGTAAGAACTATAATTGTAGTATATGTATGTTTGCTTTCATTTTATATATATTATTTATTACTTATTTATTGCTTTGCTCCATTTTATAAATTCAATCAATCAATGATGAAACTTGATGTAATGCCTCTAAAAAATCTGCTCAGAGATGCTCACAGTCCATAGACTATATTCCTGCTTAATCAATTTTATATAAAGCATTAAACCTTTAAAATTCAAGTATTGTTAGTGTTGTATTTCTTCATAACAGTTAACAAATTTAAGCTGTTAAATATAATGCTTAATGAACAAAAATAAATAGCCTGTGGTAAAAATCAATGTTTTATAGATGGCTATATAACCTTTGCAATGTAGAGCTCAAATGTATGTACGCATGAGGGAGGGGTCCACGAAATGTACGCGGGAGGGAGGGGGGTCCGAAAATCCGATTTTTTTGCATACGTAATATATGGATGGGCCCTAACCAAGGCCAAAGAGGACAGATTTAAGAGAAGAGTAGGAAGAATATGAGGTGTTGCCTGAAATTGATTGAACTCTTTTGTTATGGTTTCGTTTTGTTTTCCGGATCTTATAATGCTATTTTACACCTGTATTACGTTTCATTTATTTAACGCAGGTGTCCTGTCCATGGCGAATGCTGGCAAAAATACAAATGGTTCTCAGTTTTTCATCTGTACCGCAAAGACCAAGTGGTGAGTCTCACTTGAAAGGCGCTATATAAATCGATGACTGTTGACTGCATACCACCTACCTCTCGTAAAGCGATATATTTACCATGGGACATTTTTTAGTAAATAATATCACATGGAATTAACGGAATTTCTCTGTTGTCCATAGTTGATTTAAGGTGCCTGTCTCCTAATTACTTTGATGAATTGCATTGTGGGAGGTTGCAAGATGGTAGCAGCGCTCTATTCTGTCAGAGTCTGGGGTGGCTATGTGTTTACATGTAAATTAATATAAGTGTAAATCTTAAAAAATTTCTCAGTGCCCATATAAGCCATGCCAGGGAGGCAAATTTGTTGATTATTGAAATTACTTGTATAGCTATTTGATGTGGTGCCTTGGGATTGGTTGTAAATATGTTGTATAGAATTGCACAGGGCATTCAAGTTTTTTCTAATGGTGTGCGGTTTACATGTTCGGAGTGTGTAGTTTGAATGTTTGAGGGATTAACTCAAGTCAACTAGGCACGATTTCATTCCAATAGACCTGAACTTTTACCTATCAGTAGTCATGAACCTAGTGTCAATTTCCTGCCGAGTATTACAAGTGAGTATTATGGGGTCTTCTGAGTATTGAAGTTTTAGAAAGTCTCAATCTCTTCATTCTTCTTGCAACTGTACGTATTGAACATATGCTTGCTGCGTTTTTCCGTTCATTTACAGGCTCGACGACAAGCACGTCGTGTTCGGCTCCATTGTCCAAGGAATGGACGTTGCTAAGAAGATGGAGAATCTCGGCTCTGATTCTGGAAAGCCTTCAAAGAAGGTGACCATCTCCAACTGTGGCCAGCTCATTTGAAAGACGTTCATCCGCCAGTTTGTCTCGGATGTCGTGCCATCGAACTTCTCGTTACCCTTTCTGATTCTTAGATAAGCGTTACTGTTAATCGAACACTTCTGACACCCAAATAGGTTTCTCTTTACACTGTTCTGAGCACACAACAGATGAACCAAGTGCTTTCACTGTAGGTTAAGCATGGGGAGTAGACTCTTCATTGGTCTGTTCCTTAGGGTCCAGACTCCTTGAGACAATCCTCACTGGTCTGTTCCTGACAGTTCAATAATTTCTCGTAGGTGCCTTATATTTTGACCAATTAAATGCAATTTTAAACCATGTATGTTGGCAGGAATGAATTTAATCCAGTGCACTTGAGCACCTCAAAAGCGCTCGCTCGAAACAATTGGTTGAGTTGATGCCTTCTTGCATTGTGATTATAATGGTGCTGTGGAAGGTGGATTTGTTAACAGATATCTAATCTGCGGATTGGTTACCAGTACTAGATGGTAATGCTATACACATGCAAAAAATTAGTACTACTAGTATGGAAATGCATCATATCAGTTATTACTGATCTTTCATGCAATGCAAGATAAAGTTCTGTTTATTTATTATTGTCGTCTGTGTGCGTCAGTCATGTGACGTCAGTCATGTGACCTTCAACCGTTAATTTCCGTCCGAAACAAGTCTCCACGAAGAGTTTTATAGCAATCATTCACCGTTTTGTGATAGTGTAGTGGTTAGCATGTGGGACAATCGATTGAGCGGTTGGGGTTGAAATTTGGTTTCATATGCACCAAAGCAAACTCAACTATTATAAATACACAGTAAACACTGTCGGTGGGAAAATGTAACTGGTCACCTGCCCATGTATGCCGAGGCTAAGAAAATGAAGTCGAAAACACTTCATACCCTTGGCTGCATCACGCCTAGCTTAAGGAACAGTAATCACAAAATGACAATTGGAAATTTACTGTGTGTTGCAAAACTACAAACTTTGTTTGCAGCAAACATCCTAGTAACATTTGAATAGGCTTTAAAGAAGAACGCCAGGAAAATGTAATGTATCAGACCATGTAAATCTCCTAAATTTAACAGTGCTACCCATGCGGAAAGACTCAGAATCTTGGCTAAAATATTTCTTCATCACTACAAGTTGGTTAAAATGTCAAGTTTTCTAACTGACATTTTGAAAACCATATCATTAAGCAGCATGTGAATCAATAACAAATCCTCTGTTTTATGTAGTTTTCTTTTGGCAAGTAACGAAGTATAATGACTGAAACTCAAACTACCATAAAGACTACTTTATAATAACTTCAACTTGAAATTTAACAACCAGGTCAATTGAGTGTAGTTAATAATTGCTGCATTTACCATCCAGCAACAAAAGAACTATACAAATGAAAATAATTATACTTCACATGAATCAGTCATTTTTTTTACAATAGTCCTGACCCTAATGGAACAACATTCTCAAGTTGATTTTACACCTAATAGAACAAGATTCTAAAATTAGTCTAAATTCTAATTCAGACAACAAACATCATCTAATATCACAAACACATTCTCACTGCTCTGAATTTGTGAACCGAATTTTACAGCTAACTGAAGAGATAAAGAACAACTCAATGTACAACTGATGAGCATTTTAACACCTACTCAATGGAGCCAACCGTCCATTTGTCAATGTTAGTAGGTGCGTGTCCCTTTGGAAAAACTCACAAGAATATCAAGCTCCTTTCTGGTACAGGTTCATAATTAACATCTGTCCATGCAGGATTAATGGCTTTCAATCTAACATGCAAAGATGATTTGGTCACTGTAAAGAATTGGAAAACAAGACTAATATCCACACAATATCAAAGAATAAGGACATTGCGACTCCAATTACTTTCTTGCAACCGTTAACCCTGCATATCTACTGCATCAAATCACTGCGTCGAGGATTGGCTTGGAACAAGTCGAATAGGTCAGATTCGGTGCCAAGTTAAATTCTACAGGAAGGTCGACACCATTTCCAGTATTTATAAGGAGAAAGTAGCTGAGAAATAGTCAAAATCAAGAATGGAAGTATAATGGCAAACCAACTGAACAGAGTCCACAGCACTCAAGAACGGCGCACGCAAATGATACCCGTTCCAGACACGATGTAAAGTTAGTCAATAACTTACAGCAGAATTTACACAGCTTACAGACACAAAAATCAGTCCATTCGCCTGATTCTCCAGTTCTATGATTTATGCGTGTAGATATTAATGTTCAATTCACGTCAAATGCGGCCGTTAAAATCACCGCCGTACATCTGAGCCACCAATTCTCTCCCTTCTCTTGTCAGATCTTCCAGGAAGCCACAAAACCACACTCCATTTATTTACGCATAGCCAAACGCATCTTTCCAAGACGCATGCTCAGAGGTGCTCCAAGCCCAGTACCAGCAAAACAAAACAGCTTCAAGTGCCTGGAGAAGTTGACCTCAGCATTCCTGGCCAAAACAACACTTGAGTCAAAAGGGATGGTATTCCAACACGAACCCCTACCGTTGACGAACTGTAATCAGCCCTCCGACAATAACAATCGAAAAGAACTCGCGAACGTATCCCACCGAGTTCTACTTCTCCATCTGGAATGTTGCAACCGTACGATCTACGCTGACAAGACTAACTCTCACACAACTAAACAGCGATGACAACAACTTCGACAACTTTCCGACGACAGAAAACATCGTCCAGCTTAGGACTTCGGCACTGCAGAAGCTCGGGCCGGGGAATGGCACGGGCCATTGGCAACCCCGCCCGGCGAGGAACGCATGGGCTGGGGCTTCGTGGCTTGGCGGTTGGCCGACAGACATAGCTCTTTCATCTGACGGAAGCTCGACTCAAGTGTTGCGGCGAAGTGGCTCGAAACGGTTCCTTCGCAAGACTTGAAGGACGAAATGCAGACGAGGATGTAGTTGGAATGAGGGTTGTAGCAGGCGCCGTAGCCATCAGGAACGACCGGACCATAGCACATGAATGCATCCATTGTCGTGGGAACCTGTACAGCGCGAATGGAAATTGTTGTAGATGTGTTGAAAATGAAATTTAATTTAATTTCCAACACATTAATTTATTTTAGTAACAATTGAGGAGAGTAATTCTCAGCTGGAGAGAGCTTAGGGCAGGTTCATGGCACCCTAGGTTTCCACATCACCCAGGTTGGGAAGAAATTACCAGAAATAATTGTTAGATGTACTACAATTGGGTTAATGTACGATAGGACTATCGTGATTAAGTAGCATAAATCGCATTCAAACCATTTATATAGCGCACCTTATGATAATTATTCAGAGTCGCTATTGTACGAGACCCAGATCCCCGGACAAGAGGAAAATCTTGAGAAGTTTATAGAAATCGCATTCAAACCAATTCCAAACTTTATCCTGTTACTCTACAATAAATCTTTGTTGCATTTTTAAATAACAAACCACCATCCTGGCACCTGGGTCATACCCACCTGACTGGTTGAGAGGGTGAAATGGTTCGACATCTTGTACGCCTCATCCTGGAACAACTCCGGTACATCCATCGAAAGTTCCTTGGCGATTTGACGTAAACCGAGCAGATGGTTATCAATGCCATGGCCAAGGATTGCCTAAAACGATGAAAAAGAAGTTAAAGTACAACTCATTAATCAGAAATGGTTGTGGATGAACCGAGTCAATATCCTGCAGAGTACTGAGTATAACGAGCGAGCACTACCGAGTATTCAGTATTTAAAATAGTCTTGTTCTCTTGATTATTAGTTTACACAATTTTATGAATTGCTTATGTTATGCCTCAGTTTACACAAGGAAATAATAACCAGTAAGTACTACAAGTAACAGTATTTGAAATGCGATTGTCGTATTGTAAATAAAAAATCAGATTTTGCTTACAAAACAGAAAATAATCAGAATTGCAATTTTTTCACAAGCCAACTTTTATTAACACTCAGACCCATTGTTTTTCTCCTGCGAAGAGGGTCCAACATACCCAAGGCATTGGTCGATTGTGCAACGAGGCCGCTACCATAGAAGTTTCAAAATTTAACGAATGAATTAATGAGAAATCTCAGTTGGTTAGACCTGGACAAGGATATCTGTTTGGTGCTTGATGGCTTTCCGAAGCAACTGCATTTTCTCATTAGCCTACAGTCAACATCATCACCAACACAAAACTATTACACTAAAAACAATTATAATATCTATAGAATAAAATGATAATAATAATTATTGTATCGTATCTTAAGAATTACAATTGATTTGTTAATATTTTCTCATTATTATTTGCAATTATTACCATAATTTTAGTAATACTTTTATTAATTAGTAATGATAATGATACATTATTATAATTATTATTATTATCATAATTATTATTTTATTAAAATTATTATTTGAAGTGTCATCCCAGCAGTGCTCAGATAGCGGGTGGCAGCGTCCCATGCAGATAACATTCTCCCGTTGAAGAGCTAAAGAGATCTGCTGGAATAGATAAGATATCTCATTATAACACGTTATTTTTAATTAATCATAATTATTAATTAGTGCCTGCTCTCATGCGAAAAGAGTTGAAAAGACAACTTTTAAACTGAATGTCACATATACTTACGGATATTTCTGACTTGGAAGTCATAGCCCTGCACCATTCCAGGGCCTCCATAGAACATGCACGAATGTTATCAACGCGGCCGAGATGAAAGCGACGAATCGAAGCGCTTTCGTAAGTCGACACCAGATGGCCATGGACTCTGTGTGTGTGTATATATATATATATATATATACACACATATTATAATTATATATATATTATAAATATATATATATATATGGAAGAAAACATGAAATAACAAAATCCTTAAAATTATTATTATCCTTATCATTATTATTATGATCATCAGCAGCAGCATCATTATTGTCATCATCATCATCATCACCACCACCACCATCATCATTATTAACATTATTATTATTATTCGTGTTAGCATAATTGTTGGGTAAAAAGCATCATCACAAAAATGACAATATTCTTATTAATATAAATATTATGAGTTATTTATAACAATATCAATATTATTACTATTATTATCATTAATGAATTTATTGTTAATTCATTCACTCATTACGAGTATTTTTATATCGCCCCTTCAAGAAACCTACTCAGGAGTGCTCCCAGCCCAGCCACGACTAAAGGAAAATGTCTTGAGGGACTTGTAAAACTTGATGGTTGGTTAATACTATTATTAATACAGTAATTATTATTACTATTATCATTATTATTACTGTTCAGTTAGACTAACGGTTGTGTTAAAAGCATAATAACAAAAATAACTTTCTTAATAATATAAATATTATGCATCATTACTTATAGCAATATTTTTGCTATTATTAATATAATTATTATTATCATAAGTATTATTATAAATATAATATTATCATTATAATTGTTATTATTATTATCATTATTATTTAGCATCAAATAATAATAATAATATCATTTGCTATTATTACTATCATGCGGCATAATAATAATAACAATAAAAAAAGAATAATAATATTAAGAAATTATCTATAATAAAACCCTGACCTGTAGTATGCCAGCTGAAGAGCCAGTTGGATGTACGCATCTGGACTCATGTTCTGCGACTTTGGAAACTCCTTTCCGTAATCCATAAATCGCAAAACGTACAGATCCAGGTTCTCGATCCTTCTACAATCACAGATTATAATAATTAAACAAAAAGAAAGATCCAAAGTCTCTGTCTTTCAACAATCACAGGAATAATAATCACAGACAATAACGCATGACATATGAGAAACTCAAGAGCGCCTGACCAACCTGTCAACGGACTGTGCCACGATTGGAATCTCTGCTTTCACATCAGCCGGAACGTTCCATTTCAGCTGGCGAGGGTGGGCAAGGTCGCACAGTGACTGCATGCGAGGTAGTTTTCTTCTGCGCAGCTCCTCCCTGTAATGTAAGGCAACGTAAGATCATAAGATAGAGTAATAATAATAATTTAGAATAATAATAATAATGACAATTTATGTGGCGCCATAATGCGATCATAATACCACAAGGATCTGTACTGTATTTACAGAACTCTTTTGTTCTAGGACAACAACAGAAACTATAACCTTAACTTCCGTCAACTTTGCCTTATTATGATTGTTATTATTATTGTTGTTATATTTTCATATCAACAATACACAACTATTATCAATGCACATTAATAAAACTCCAAAAGCTCCAGTCGTCAGCACTGAGCAATTGTGAGCAAATAACTTGCTTAGCGGTCATGAGTTACAAGGCGATCTCTCTAACCAATCGGCCACCGTGTTAGACACTAGTTATGATTACATTATCTGAACACCGATTTGATGTACCCGTCGCAAACTTACATGTAGTTGAGGAGATGTTCGATTAGCTGGACCACTGCGATTCCCTCCGAGGGAGAATGCTCGTAGCACAGGCCACACGCTCCGTCCTCCGCAATCACAAACTGACAACAATGGAACGAAATAATATTAATAATCATCGTTTAACTAATTCAAATTTCCATTAGTCATTCCACAATTTGTCACAGTACATAATTCAGTAGAATTTTCTGGCTAAAAAATCTAATTAAATAATCATAACAAATGAAACTTTCCTTAGCTATTCCACAATTTGTCCTCTTGAGCAATAAGAAGAGTCACACCTGTCAACTTCCCTCCCTCACCTAATCTGATGCTCGACCTAACCTCATCATTGACCTGACCTTATCCACGACCTAACCAAATACCCGACATGACCCAACCCTGACCGTTTACCAAACCAAACCAAACCCTTGACCAAGTCCACCCCTTCACCCTGTCCTAGCTTCCACTTACCAATTACCTGCAACTGCTATTGGGCTACAAAACGAGTAAGTGGGTGGGTCTTGCTAGTTGGACTTTTATTGGTACCTCAGGTGCATTTTTCTCTTCTAGCAATTGATCCTTCGCTAATATTTTTATTGTGATCCCATCTTCTTGTAATCTCTTGACTTTTATGTTATACTGGTTTATAATTAATCAACAAAATAGTTGATTATGGTTATGGTTACCCCGCCCAACCCGATCCCCGATCTAAGAATCTGGTGCCCCCTTTGCACATGTATGATACCCAATCGGATTGACTTCGTAGGCTGGCATGTCTCACCTGCATTGTCTTCTCGAACCATCGGTTGCAACTGTTGTGAGCACTTCCCAGACCATGGATCATCTGAAGAGCTAGGCTGACGTCATCGCGTCGGCTGTTGAGGGTCTCATCAACGCTGTCCTGATGGTTGAAGGACAACGGCATGGCCTTGTCCAGGCAGAGGACGAAGATGCAACGCTCGATCGCCTCCAGGCTGCTACGGTTCGTCGGATCTGAACACAAAACAGGAAAAGTAAAAATCCGGACTCGATCTGACCCGACGCATATGCCGATGTGTTTTCTAATTACCACCGTTGGTTAGCTGCAGCTTAACGATGCTATGTTATAACAGAGATCATTAACGTCACCCTCCTCCTTTATCTGGGCTTGGGACTGCCCTTCGTTATAGGTGTCCGAGACAAAGAAAAGTCCTGTTAGGCAACATAGGGTAAACACTGACCTAGCCAACTTTGGGTCAGGTCAGTCATCTCTATCCTGGCATTGGACTGGCACTATCAAAGTACAAGCAGTGGCTAGCAAGGTCAGGGTAGGTCAAAGGTCGGGATGGGTCAATGGTCGGGATGGGTCAAGGGTCATGTTAGGTCAATGGTTACCTGACCTTACTTATCTTGCTCATTTCTTACAGGCCAGTATGAGCATCAATTCTATGTGGGACATACTAAATACCGAAACTTCAATTAGAACCTGTACTGTGGATATCAAGGACTTGTGCCTCCTTCCCCAAGATGGTTGTTACTCTGTGCAGTGTGCACTTAGGAAATGCAGGACGAAGGCAAAATCAAAATGCAGTTGCATTTTTGCACAGCGTAGTAGTTTCAGTTTAACGACGCTGTGTGATTAAAAAAGATCATTAGAATTGCCCTCCTCCGTCATCCAGGCTTGGGACTGGCACTGCCAGAGCACAAACTGTAAAGTTGTACTGTACAGACAAGTCCCCTCTGTCCTACATGGACCCACACCACTAGCAGAAGAAACCCATATCGATCAAGTCTAACCTTCGCGAAGTCTCTCCCGAAGTCTTGCCCAGCAATCACGAGGTGCGCCCGTCAGAATGCCGACAGCGTCGGCGTCATGTTCTCCTTCGTCTGCCATCTGACAACATCGCTTCAACTGACAGTAGATGTTGTCATCACTCAGTCGGATGGAGTTGGTGACCACCTCGAGAACGAAGAACTAGGAAAAGAACATTGGAGAAACGATGAAGAATGTGGTGTAGATCGTGAGGATGGATGGATGGAAGTAGATATGGTCATGGCTTTTAATGGGGTCATACCATATTGCATCAAAAGTACTATAGTAATGAACTGTTTAAAATTTAGTCTCCAATATAATAATTTCTAATTATTTTTCTTTTAAATTTCAAAGTATGTTCGCAAGCATACATTGAACAAATCATGACAAGTCATCACACCAGTAGAATTCAACTGTTGACAGCCATGCAAGGCGCCCATTACGTTACACATCAAATATCTTTGTACATAAACACAGAGATGGGAAAGACAAAAACACTGCTTGATCTTGCCAAAATGTGGCATCCTAACCAACTCTTGTACCTGGTTCTTGCAGGCCACGATAATATGCTCTGGTTCCACGTTCTCCTCGCTGCACGACGTCGTCAGGTTGTCCTTTTCTACGCCAGGGTACCGGTACGAGGTGAAAAGACGGTAGTACTGCTCCATGCACAACGGCTGACCTTTATCGCGCGACCTTGCCCGATCGACTGGGAGCAGGCGTCTTCAAAAACAAATCCAGATGCGTAGAATAATCATGGATGGACAGAGTCTCAATTTCCTGCTGAGGACCGAATATATTATGAATGAGTAGTACCAAGTCCGACTATCAAATATTTATAAGTCTCCTTCTTCCGATTTTTAGTTTGGCAGTTTGCATAATTTTTATTAATTTTTTCCTTGTGCCTCAGATTACACTAGGAAGAACAAGCTAGTAAGTACTAAGTGTAACAACATTTGTGTATTTCTATTTTCGTAATACTTGGACCCATTGTTGGTCAAAGTTCGAGTATCAAGTAATGCCAAGTACTACGAGACTCGACCGAGTCAAGTATCCGAACCGAGTTTTGGTTTATCCCTAAGTGTAATTTACACTACAGGGCTGTGGAAAGGTCATAAAATGGTGCTTTGAAGCAGGAGAAATAATTACTTACACACAGATATATATATATATATACACATAATTATATATATATAATTATATATATATATATATAGTTGCACAAACAGGTATGCATATTTACACACAATCATGATTGTACATAAAATTCTCATATTTACATTACATATGTACAAACACTTGTACACACATATGTAAATACACAGGTATAAAAAAAGCATGCAAACCATATACATACATACATAAACATGCATGCATATATACACACATACAATACATACATCAACATGCACACCAGCAAACATACATAGACTTTCACAATAGAGAGAATATGAAGCACCATTAGTTCGATAGAATGATCAATTTAATTTTCGAGCTGCTCACTTAATCTAATCATATCTGATATATGTTCTAATCTAATCACTTACGAGTCAATGATGACCTTGTAGTCGAGGATTCCAGATATGAAACGAGCGACATATCTGAATGTCAATAAAACCACGGTTGCTCAAACCTCTCATCAGATACAACATATCATTACTATTCTAAATTAATTACATATCACTCATTTTTAATCAATTAATCACACATCTGAGTAGATATCTTGAAGAGGTGCTATATTAAGCTCATATAGATTGATTGACAATAATTAATATTAACATCATTAATAATATCACCAACAAATGCATTAATGTGATAAGCCTTACTTACCATAAAATAGTAATTGTAATAAAAATTGTAAGCTCTCTACTTTAAAAATTGTAACTAGTCAGTAAATATGTTAGGCAACAGCTTATTCACGAGTGCAAAAGCACTTTGGTGCAATAAGAGTTTTCAGTAACATTTCTATTCATTCATACGTTACAAGAATTTATATAGCACCTCTTCAAGAGGACTGCTCAGAGGCACTGCCAATCGCAAAGCTGGTCAAATAAAATCATCTAAGATCGAAGAGGAATGTCTGCAAATGGGTTATGGAAAGGGAGAAGAGCGCCAGAGGAACCATCAATAACTGAGGGTCCACCCAGAAGGCACGGAGACCTGGTTCTTGGTTTGGGGACAGGTTGAAAAAAATTGGGTTTGAGAGAGACTCTCACATTAAAATTTCAGTTTCCCAAACATGGATGCACCAAAATAGAATGAGCAATCGAAGCACTCTAGAAATTTATAATATTTATCAAATACTGGGGGATAAACGCAGCTATATCCCCTCCACCTGAACTGTCCCTTGCTGCTCCCCTTAGTCTCTGCCCCGGGCCTGGTGGAGATGTGAGCCCGGTTGAGCAGAGGAGCGCTTACCCTGGGCACTGAGGTTGGGGTACAGGCATATCACAATTCAGAAAGACATAAACCTCAAAACAACTTAGTACTAATGAGTTAATACTGGAGAGTGTGTTTATGTAGATGTTTCTCAGTGTTGTACCTTAACTGGGTGTTTTGGTCCTCGAAAAACTGGCGTGGAAAGACCATTCCGGGATTGGAGTTGACGGGAAGAGGTAGTTTCACGTACAGGTACATGTCATCCATCCAGAACTGATACACCTAGAAAACACAGATCATCGACAATTAATTAATTAATTAATTAATTAATTAATGTATTTGTCATGTATTACAATCTAGCATGAAAATTCTTTTTAACTAGAACATTGAATTTTTCAATGCATTGTACACCAGAATGTAGGTACGCAGTTGGTCAAACAAAGAATATACCTACATACTTACTCTTATTAAGCCTAATCACCTAAATTCGACTAATGTAGTAACTTGTAATCATCCGTTCATACTATTACTTGTAATCATACTGCGGTCTCCCAGTTTCCCACGTAGGCGGAGCACCTGGATTGCCACGGCCAATCCAGGAGCTTCGCCACCCACTGGAACAGCTTTCCTCTTTGGAAGGAGCTGCTCTCTCTTTCCTCTGCTGCCTTCCGGAAGCGCTTGAAGACTTTCCTTTTCTCTGCTTAGCTTTGTGTTGAGTCATGAGCGCCTCTGATTTTAGTGGCGCTATATAAGTGCTCCATTACATGGCATTACACTTGAGTTAATAAGCACAAATATATACATGTGCGTATCAATCGATGGTGCTGAGCAATTGCGAGTTGAAGGACTTGCTCAAGGTCCTTGCTCAAGGTCCTTATAAATTTTACATTACATAACTTGCGGGGAGATTTCTGCCATTACCACACAGATAAGCTTTTATTTTGAGCAAGATATTGCAATACTTGAATCATCAATAAGAGCCACTTATTAAGAGGCTCTTAGACAATATTAGCTCAATCATATTGATCAATTTCATTCACATATTCAAATGCGTGATTGAAAACATGGATATTAATTTTGTTTCTTTCCACCAAGAGTGTAATAAACTTAGTCTCTATATTTTTGTAATTATGTCCCAAGTAATTGGTGATTTCTGATATTTTAAACATGGACACTAATCTAATAAAATTATATTACTTAAAAATGAATAACATTAGGCCTATGCCACAAAGTAATCGGTGAATTATAAGTAAGTAAGTAAGTAAGTAAGAATATTCTTTATTGGACTACCAGCAAATGCACAGTAGCTTACAAAAGGTATAAATAATAGCATCAATTTTAAACAAGGTCATATAGCATTCACATAATGAAAGTACTCTTGACAAATATATCAACTCTAGCCATAAACAGTATCTGCAAACAGACTAAATGGGTCAGAAATAGGACTCTAAAACAAATCAGTTATGACATTTTGTGCTTCAAAACGAACCCAGTTGTCCTTCGTTTCGGCATATTCGACGAGTTTCCTCTGCAGATATTCGCCAAGTCCATCCTTCTTCCCGAACTCGGCCACCAGGCGACAGGTCTGTTCGTACTGCTCGGCTGAGACGGTCGGGCGGACACACTGAAGATACTTGTCCAGCGTCTCCCTCAGGTCGGGCACGGGGAGCTTCGGCAGCGGTCTCTGCAAGCGCAAGGAAAACACGGGAATATTAAACAGACGCAGACGAAAAACAAAACCCAGATGGATTAACGTCGAAACGCGACGTGTTGCGACTAACCAAACGAAGTTGCAGCGATTTTGTTCGCGAATTTCTGGGAAAATAACGACAAAAATCATAATAATGTTTTCAGACGACGGCCGATGAGCCATCCGGCGAAAGCGTCGCCATTTGATTTCCTGGGCGAGAGCGCCACCATGGGAATGGTACGCTGTCGAACAAAATAACAAATTAACATGAGTTTTCTCTGTAAAGTCTCGAGAGCGTTATTGCAGCAATTAAGACGATTTTAATCATTCCATGATTACTTTGATTAAAGTAGCAAAACATTAGTTTTGGGAAAAATTCAGTTGCATAGCATATAATTATTAAAGTAGCAGCGCTACTGATATTGATCAAAATCACCTTTGGTCATCCTTGTAGCCCGATATCAAGTTATATGACGTATAATTCTGCTGCAACACGCTTGGCAATTTTATTTTTGAACTTAATTTGAAGCCTTTCAACGTATAGTTCATTAGAACTATTGTTGTTAACATATAAAAAATAATTGCAATTTGCGATATCACAGTACTTAATGTAGGCCTACCTGGTTGAAATTCAGCCAGGAAACTGTTGCTTTAGTGGCGTTGAGCGAAAATAGGTTAACAACAGATGTCACGAGTCTGGCCCCCATCCAAGTGATTGGTGTGACAGGCAGACCTACTGCGTATAACGTGTTGTCCTACTTGCCTTCTCACGTAACATTTCGAAAGCCTGTTATCGAAGTTTCGAAACTGGATTTTATAGATGCAGCCTACCGTGGCGTAAAGGCAGAACTCCATTTCGACTCCCATGTTTTCATTCATTCCATTGACATTAATGATTCGCCCTCATAAACCTCTGTGACGACGTCGGAAAATTATATTTCTAACTAGGGACAGGCCTTATAACGTTAAGATTAATGCTGAATTAGGGAAGCTGGAGGTTGTTTAATTCACACTCCACTCCAAGAATTTAAGCTTTGGGCAAATTAAAACTGTTTTTTCAGCTTTAGTCACAGTTGAGACACCCTGGAAACCCCTTCTTACCAATACTTGGCCACTAATCTCACTGGTAGAGAGATGAATACGCGGGGACGGTTAGATAAACAACAATCTAGGCAATCAGCAAAGCTCGCTATA
>OY365814.1:33897494-34014994 GCA_959347315.1 Bimastos eiseni | reverse complement strand
ACTGCATACTCCTTATTTATGTAAGGTTCGTCGTGTCTCTACTTTTGGGGCGATATTCAGGAGCAACACATTTTTAACATCTTTTTGACACAACAAGCTTATTCATTAACTTTTAGTTATGGAGATAAATTGACGAATAAGCTAACTAGGCTTATGTCAGCAAAAATGGCGTTGGAGGTTCAAACCATTATATTTTCAAATAGAAGCAAAATTTAGATTTGGGCAACATCTAAGTTTTAAGAGTAAAACGTGTACACGGAAATTTGAAGATGAACCGTTCCTCTAATCTAGATTCCTTGGCGCTGTAGCAATATTTAGATTACGGCACATACATGTCTGTCAACTGTCTAATCCGCTGCGAACCGTTTGGTTTGTCTACTCCACTGACTGTTGAAATTGATTCGCTTCCATTTGTTATTTTAGGTAACTTTTGTTGCGACTCTGCCCAGCTCTGACTCTGAGGAACTTAGGGCCTCCCTATTCATCCATTTAATCATCCATCCTACGCAACTTCACGCATTGTTCCAGTCATCCGTTATTTATCCATGCACGAATAAACTCCAGTCCATTATTCCGTCCTGAAGCTCGCATCTGTGCTCTACGGAACTCCTCTTCTAAATATCAACCTGATTACGGCCTCGTTTTGGTGAATTGTCGGTATACTTGCCCTTAGCACACGAAACCAACGCGACAGAAGTTATAGATTACAATGTCGTGTGACTCAGCGATTGCAGTAGCAATGGCGCTGCCTACCGTAAGATCCCATTCCGGAAATTCTCCGAGGTCCTGGGAAGCGACACGATCTAGGTAGAGACGAACCGGATGCGTCTTTTCCTTTGGACCCCTTTGCGTCATCAGTCGTGGCTTCGATGGACTCTCCGTCTGGTTGCTCATTTCCTGTTTCACATACATTCACATTTCCTGGTTCACATAAATTCACATGCTATCGTTATAAGGAGAAAGCATAATGACGAAAGGGCGTAGAGTTTGACACCTCTAAAAGTGGTTGTCGTTTCAGTAAACGAAACTGTTATAACAACGATCATTTGCTTAGCCATCCTCCTATATTCAAGTTTCGGACTGGCACTGCCAGAGTGAAAAGTAGTGACAGAGTTAATAGTAGTAGTAGTAGTAGTAGTAGTAGTAGTAGTAGTAGTAGTGGCTGTGATAGTAGTAGTAGCAGTAGTAGATGCAGTAGGGGAAGTGGTGTGTTGGTAGTAGTAGTAGTAGGGGGCAAAGTGGTGGTAGTTGTAGTAGTAGTGGTGGAAGGGGAAGTAGTAGTAGTAGTAGTTTAAGTTTACGACTCTATATGTGATAACAAAGATCACTAGCGTCGAACGAAAGATCAGCGTCACCTCTTAATGAGCTTGACTGTCACTGAAGAACGCAAGTCAGTTCTGAGTCCTTAAATCACTATGTAGAGCCTGTAAAGGAGAAGGGCTAAGCTAATGATCCCTGCTATCAAACAGTGTCGTTAAACTGAAACTTCTACTACTATATAGGCCTAAGTCATAGGTTACAGTGGCAGATTCAGTGAATCTTCAACGCTATGTTTAAACATTCTTATTTGTATATGTAGGCATGGCATTTGATATGGGATGATTTGGTCGGTATGGACTAATTTAATAACTACTGTATACCACAATAGCCCAGATTGGAAAAACCGAACCGAAATCAAAACAATGCGATATTTTGGCAATTTCTTGAGTTACTGTAGCCTCTAGGCCTAGGTTCGTTCTTATAAAAAAAAACTGCGATGAACGAAACTGTTGCGCTGTGTACAATTTGACTTTTAATGTGGCCAATTATTAGAAAAATAATTATAATTCCGCAAACTGCCTCCGAGTTGAATATAGTCTTTGTTTGCATGATGAAAAAGACATGTCTCTTGTCACCAATACTTCAAATGCCGCTAAAAAGCAACATCATGAAGCACAACTCGCCTCTGTTAACTCGCGTTTCAACCCAAGAAACTCAGCGCCCTTTACTCGTGTACGCAGTCGACGGTTGGACAAGTTATTGAACTGGCGAAACTGGAGACCCGACGGCAACGGTTGCCGCCTCAAATTCGATATAAAAGGACATCAGTTGATTGAAGAAAATTCTCCAGGGAACGAGTTAGGCGCCTTGAGTTCCAGTATACGGCGCGAACGTTCATAAGAGACCGATAAGACTGCAGTGGTGTATTGAGTCCGTCTCTGTCTTTCTGTCTGTCTGTCTGTATATATGTCTGCATATGTCTGTCTGTAGTTGTTTGTCTGTCTGTGATTAAATGTGTCTGTCTCTGTCTGTCTGTCTGTCTCTGGTTTAATCTGTCTGTCTGTGATAAAATCTGTCTGTCGCTGTCTGTCTGCCCGTATATGTCTGTCTGTATCTGTCTGCCTGCGTCTGTTTGTAGCTGTTTGTATCTCCGTCTGTCTGTCTGTCTGTCTGTCTATCTGTCTGTCTGTCTGTCTGTCTATCTGTCTGTCTGTCTGTCTGTCTGTCTGTCTATCTGTCTGTCTGTCTGTCTGTCTGTCTGTCTGTCTGTCTGTCTGTCTGTCTGTAGGACTGACTAACACTACGTTCTCTTCCACTACCATACAACTTTTTCCTTACCATACCTTATCTTCCTTACCACAAGTTTCTTTACCACGACTTTCCTTACCTTGCCCTACCTTCATTTGCCTTCACTTACCATGCCTTCCGTCCAAAACCATACCTTATCGTCCTTTCCTTCTCTTCTCTTACCATACCCCATTCCCTTCAATAACCACACCATTCCTTCCCGCATACCTTCAACACATCACACTGACCCGTTAACTCCCGTCTTAATCCGATGCTGAATCTCTTTCCTAGACTCCATTGGCGTGGATACTAATGAGGGGCGTTGAATGTATAGCTGCAAGACGTGGTCAGCCTTCCTACAGGATTGAGGAGTGGCATTCGTCCGACGCCTGCGCACTGGCCATTGGCGGGAAAGGCGACGCCAGAGGCGGAGTGAGAATGATCGCACTTCTCGATCGCTAGGTGGCTGATGGGCGGAGCAGACGGCGGGTACCGATGAGGTGAGGCCGTGGTGTAATGTAGGGTTTTTTATTCCTGAAAAAACCTGGTCTGGTCTTACAGGGGTCTCTTAAATCGCCTGCGTTTCGTCTGATAATCTCTTCTATAATAATAATCGTAATAGTCAGAGGCGTCTACACCATATAAACCTTGGAGAAAATGCTCCATCCAAGAAATAGGGGGGGAGAGGAAATCTCACCAAGAAAATAGGAAAGCATATTTTTTCATATAGTAATGAAACCATTAAAACATCTTTAGATTCATTCATTCATCCGTTCGAATCGTATTTACTGCCATTGCATCTATTTTTATCGTATCATGAGAATGTTAATCGTATTGTTGTGCATTGCAATATATTCCACCATATTGGACTCTATTGTCTGGCATTTATTTCTATTTTATTGCATTGCACCGCGATGTATCGATATATATATCGATATATATATATATATATATATATATGGTTGTAATATATATATACATATATATATAGCGCCTTCGCCAGAGGATGAATGTTGACCACTCGTGTGGTGGTCAGTTGTGGCTGGACATTGTCCAGACGAAGCCTAGCATCTGGGCAATGCGATAGGAAGAGATAAAACAGGGACGGGGGGGTCTATGAGCAGCGGTCCCCAGACGGTGAAAGGCCCCGATGGGATAGTGGACGCCCTGGCTGGGCCGCAGATGCGACTATAGTAATCCAACGACAGTACTGCACTTACAACCAAATGCTTGATTACATTACATTACATAAGGACTGATGCATGTATTATATTGTATTGCATAGTAGGCATTAATTAATTAATTAATTAATTAATTCATTCATTCATTCATTCATTAATTCATTCATTCATGTGTGTTATATTGTGCTAGCTGTACTTTGTACAGCCCAACATAGCGTGCTATTGACTAGCTATTGAGCTCATCGGGTGAGATGAATCGACCCTGAAATTCGTCCCGATCGCGAATGTTACATGTCCGAGTGAGACCTGATCATATAATTAACTCATCTGATTTGCATATTAAAATCAGCACAGCCTTCAGACAATGCGAATGTAAATGGCGGCTGTTATTATATCGAAAGTCGAAGAATTCTCAAATATAAAAATTCAAAGTGAATTGGGTGATACTACCAACAACCCTAGCAGTTGCACGAAGCCGTCTCTAAGGCCATCCTCTGGTGGCAAGCACCTCGACCAATCAGCCCTGTACCTTCTCAGTTGTTGGCCCTTCCACCTGGAACACACTACCCTTAGACGGTTGCCAAAGAGTAAAACATCTTTGTTTTACAAGGTGTTTAAGACTGATTTACATCGCCGTGGTTGGGCTGTGAGCGCCTCGAAATACACTTCTTTAGAAGATGTTTTAATTAAATAAATGCTGGAATGATTGAATGAACATATAGGTGACTCTAAGATGATCAATTCCAACATAAACAACCGCATTTATATACCGCCCACTTGAAAATGTTAACGCGACGAAATTTAGATTTCATTTAATCACATTATCGTAACGAAACATCCGACAGGGGCCAACAACTTCGTCTTTACCGTAAATGCTCATCGAGCCTCAGATTAGCACTAAATCTGCATGCGCCGCAAGCAAGCTCCACTTAATTTCATTCTCCACGAAATCTACATAGCATCTATATTGCGCCATCTGTTTGCCTCAGACTCTCCCGGACTTTAATAGGGACGTCGGACTTTCTCAAACCTTACGAACGCGTCGACAAATTAGTCCGATAGGTCCGCAACGCGTAAATTGGTTCAATCGGCCATCCGACCGGGCCAGTCGGATGGCGTCGGCGTCCAATTTGCCGGATTATCTGGCCGACGCGCCGCGAATATTGATGGCCGGTTGGAGAATGAGTACTCGGTTCCTGCGATGAACGAATAGTCGATTTATTCGGTCCGCTTCACTGATCTACATCTCGCGGTGGTTGATAGCGCAGAATATGGGGAGGGGGCACTGGAGGTTGAATTCCCCATTGGTGAACGTCTTTAAAAGGCGGCGAATTGCTCAAAGTAGCGCTATATAAATACTTGATTGTTGACAGTACGATTACAATTACGATAATCATATTAAAACTTGTAACGATTATGATTTTGACTACAATGTAAAAACTTGATTACGATTACGGTTACTATCTAACCACTTGATTACTATTACAATTACCATTGTGTTGTTTGGAGAGTTACTTATTACAATACGCACAGTTTACGCCGCGTCATCTTGTGATCGTAATTGAAATTATGATTATAATTGTAATATGTAAATGTTATTATTTACTTATTGTCACGCTGTGAGCGCTTCTGAATAGCTAGTACTTTAATAAGCGCTATATAAATAACCAGATACGATACGATTATTGTAGTGGATAAAAGAAAGGAAGGAATACAGAGGGAGTTAGTAGTACGAACGAACGGATGGAAAAACGACAAACGGATAAAAAACGGGCAGGCGCAAAAGAGGTCGAAGGGACAGACTGATAAAAAACTGGACAGAAGGACGGAAAGAAGGACGGATAGAAGGACTAATATCAGGACTGATATCAGGACTGATAGAAGGACTAATTGTAGGAAGGATGGACGGATAGAAGGACGTCCTGGTGGGCGTTGGGAGAGATGAGAAGGGCGTTTAATCTGGAATCTTCTGAGCTGATGAGGATTTTGTTTTTCTGGTTGAAGAAGAAAATCTCGTCTTGGATTTTGATGGATTAATCAGACGATATAGGGACAAAGAGAAAAGGAGGGGGAATTCCCACGACAAGCAGCTACCCTCCCCCGCCAACCCCTTCTCCCTCGTCGGTCTTGTCTCTGTCTCTCTCCATCCTTAACTGTCTCGTTCTTTGCGTCTGTCTCTATCTCTAACCTTCCTGACTCTCTATCTCTTCCTCATTACATCCCTCCCTGCCTCCCCCCGTCCGACCTTGCCGCTCACATATGTTTGTCTGTCTGTCTGTCTCTCTATTTATACGTGTCTCAGCATCTCTGCCTACTTCCTGCCTCCGTCATAGCCTCCTCCCTCTTTCTCCCCTCATTCCGCCCTTCCTCCATTCCTCCAATCTCCCGATCCAATCACATAGGAAAAATCAATCAATCAATACGTGCGTTCGATCTACGTCTTTGCGTCCAATATCGGCCGATCGTTAGTCTACCGAGATTGAGGTCGTGACCCTATTCTGTCTCCCGTGGCAACTCGCACCGGCGGCAAAACAGACACCCCGTCCCGCTCTGCGCCCGCCGTGTCCTCATTTAAATAATTTATGTAAGGCCCGCACCCGTAGCCAGAAGACGCTCCGCCCTCATATGAATAATATATGCTGGGCATTTAGGCCACTGCTGGGCTGAGTTAAGCGTTACATGTTAATAAAAGAAACATTTTGAATATCCTTTATTTAGAGGTTTTCTTAAGCCAAGCAAAATGTTATCTCTTTGTATGCGTTTTGATTTCCTAGTTGATTGATTGATAGATTGATGGATTAATCGATTAAGTTATTGATTGGCTGATCTATTCACTGATTGGTCGGCTAATCAATTAATCGATCGATCGATCGAGTTATTGGTGGATTCGTCTATTTACAGTATCAACCGATAAGTTTTTCCCGACAACGATTTTACTCAACTGTGAATAAACCAAGGTCTAATGCATTATTTTAACGGCGCTATAAAAATGCCACTATATCATTATAGATTGGTTTATTGGCGATATAAAAATGCCACTATATTATTACAGATTGGTTCGTTCGCACTGGTTTGAATTAGATTATATAAGATTTGATTACATTATTTTAAAGTAATAGAACACATCCACCGCCCATCTTAAAGCTAATAGAAGCCTACACGTCAAACGATGTGAAAAGAGTTAAAAGTTACGAACGTTGTCAGATTAGCTGCCGCGATACCTTAGGGTGTCCATGGAACCAGTCTGTTCGTTCACAGCATCGCACCGGTATCACACATTTCGTAGCAATGTTGCTTCCGCTGCCCAAGAACAGAACGAACGAAAATAAGGCCTACGACGAAAATTAACATAAAATAACAAACAAAATATAACACAAAATAGTATAACTTAACGCGGAAAAGGTTAACATGATGTGATGGGGTCTAAAGTTGCATAACAATAGAATAAAATTATAACGTGACCCAAACGCATTTAAGGACTAACTTCCAAGGACCAGGACTGCATGGATAGTCTATGTAACGTCACTAATTATCGGGTGATAATCCGGAAAACAAATTTTCACATCTTGTTTAAATAATTAACTGATTCATTAACTTCCAGTTATGAAGGATAATTTACGAAAAACTGTCAGCAAAATAAAATAATACATTTTGGATATCTAAAGCGTCATTATTTTCAATTCAAAGCAAAATTTATATTTGGCCGATATCTATGTTTAAGGTGAAACGTGTACACAGATATTTGACGACTATTAACCATTCCTCTAATATGGCTTCTTTAACTAACTTCTGAACTCATATTTTCGTTTGATATCTCTGGACCACCCCTCTGCGCTCAAAAATAGGCTCGACCCCGAAACGGCGGTAAAGTAGCGCTTCAGAAATAGTGAAACCAAATGGTTCAAGGCTTGCCAAAATGAAGAGAATCAAATGAGAGAAACTTTATAGCCAAAATGTTGCATACATTTTTAATTAATCTGGATTTGGTGCTCAATTAAATTGCATAATACTTTCACATTAAGGCAATTTAGTTTGCTGATGCTTGTTCATCTGTGTGCATTTTGGGAACTGGTTCTCTTATTCAATGTGTTCACTTACTTACTTACTTTGTGTAAAAGTCGTAAAAACTGCTTAGTCAATTGTCCGGAACAACAAACATGCCAAAAACTGGATTTTACAGGTTTTTAAATTTGCCTGCCAAACTGACAAGTAGATAACAGTCCAAAAAATGAGGACAATACTTAGTATCCCTTGTGCTGGACTTTTGGCAACCCCACTCGTTTAGGACCTAAGCTTCGTTGCGTGGTGAGTCTATTTCGTTACTGCAATTAATCTAGGCTTATAATTGCTTTAAAGGGGTCTTCCTGGAACGTCAATCACCCCCTGAGTGATAGAGGCAAACCCCCGGTCCCAAGTGCCAGGATGGCAAGATATCCGCCCCTAGTAAGCATAAAATGTCCCTCCCTATCTGAAATTGGAAGCATTAGCCTGCGGACCCCCCTATCTGGACGCCCCATGGGTCTTCACGATGAATTAAGACAAAGGGCATGGCAGAAACCATATTACAACGAAACAAAACTAACTGGAGTTGTGATTTCGCAACCCTCGGATTAATTAAGATGGTTTTCTCTTTCTTTGGTTAACAAGCTTTTGAACCAAACAATTTTCGTTAAAACCATAGACCAAATCTAAATATATTGCGTCATCCGCATGTTCTTATGACGTCTTCACAATGTGTGTAAGACATAATGGCGGTGTACGATTTTCATGCGTCTGAAAGAAGACTATTGTAACTTTTTCGTCGAATTAATGGTACTGTATACGCAGTCGCTTTTATACCTAACAGTTATCCGGCATAATGACCGGAACACTGAATAATTATTTGATTGTATTTAAGCGCATATAATTATTAAATTGAGCGCGTTTTCACGTAATGACAAGCCTCGGCAAACTCGCCGAGTCACGTATTCCCTATATACACAAAATCAAACACACTTTCTACTTGTAATTATTTAATGACTGTAACATTTACTAGCTGGCGAACACAATTTACCATGAGAATCAAAAAGTGTCTTAAAATAACACGTCAACGTCAGTTTGCAATTAGGGTACGGAATAACCTAAGCAAGAATAAAATAAGAAAAAGACACAAGACAAAGACGTCTACCACATATTTGTCAAACCAATCATATTGGTTCATTTATGGGAATTGCATACTAGATCTACTAATATACTGTGTGATAACCTACGCTGTCGCAAACCTCTATAATGTGTACAGAACTTTATGCCATTCTACACATCATTTTAATGTCTCTAAATAGATTAATATGATATTATCCTTATAATAAATGATTATATGATTTCCGCACCTACTTTTATTTTTGCAGAGCAGCTTTTTCGAAATTTAGAGATTACGATAAAGATTTTATTAAAATGTCAATGTTAATGTCATTATAAAATATTAATTGGGATATTAATACCAGTAATAGAAAAAATTCTTTAACATATTGAAGGCTAATTACCTAAAATAGTTATATGGAATACAATACATATTTGTATTATTAGTACTACAGCTGCTGCTGTCACTTTACTCTAGTACTACTGCAATTTTTACTATTATTATTATTTTTATTGTTATTATTATCATCGTCGTCATCGCTATCAAATTACCGAGTTGCAAAGTCTGTGTTTACAGTCACCAACATTACTATGTACACGATATAATACTACTTTATGCAGTAGACTGCATAATGTATGTCCAATAAACGACATCTATACAACACACAACCATAGTGTAATGCTAGAATCTTCATATGGCGCCACAGTGGGCTGGAACTATTCTGAGGTGCAAGATACTTGGCTGCAGGTATGGTCAAACCATACGCTTAACACACGTCCATGGTAAGCTTAGATGAGGTATATTAAGGTAAAGTGGAGTGGGATAATGTCATGTATTTGGTATCTTTTGGCAAGGTGAGACAATTAATGTAGGATTTTAAGTAACATTATTTAAGGTCTGTCAAGGAATGGTTGGGAGTGCATAGTCCCATAAGTTAAAGTAATTAAAAGTAGGATTAGGTAAAACAAGTTGAATTATATCAAGGTGAGACGAATGTGGTGAAGGTAATTTTGGTATCTTAATGTAATTTGGTTATTCAACAGACATGATGTAAACTGTAATTGAAAAGTAGTATTATTTCAAGTGCAATTATCACACGTTTATTTAGTGCCTTTTAAAGACAGGCGCTCAAATTGAGGTATTGGAAGATTTTCTGGTCCAAAGCACACAACAAATTATATAGGTTAAGAAATATGTTAAGGGAAGCCGGCATTATTGTGGTAAGGTGAGATATTGGACAGCAGACACACTAAACACAGATAATACTGTAATAGAAACTGTGTCGGATCGACCGTAAAACATTACAACGTAATACTCATGGCAACGCTCAATTGAGTAACTTTGGCAACCAGCTACATGTAACTAAGTACGAAAAACGTATAAGCGACGTCTATTGGACCTCAACGAATACTAGTGACAGTGAACAATTATTTACACATATCTGTGAAAGATGGCGTGTGGTAGCCTGCATGAAAGGACGGTCAAACACGATGGAGATCAATTGCTTTTATGCAGGCTAGGACATTTACATTCCTCCTTTGAAAAGATGTTTGCTCCAACGTTAAAACAAGACTAATAATTATCCTCGTTCGTATCCTAGCAACAAAGCCCTGTTTCCTTAACAAATCAAAATGTTCATGAAAAAAATACATACATATTCATGTAAAAACAATTATGTATAATATATTGCATTCTTATTTTAGAACAGAGAATCCAAGGTATATCTGCTTACATTTCCCTGCTTTGAAAACTAGAGATATACTTATATTTGATTACACGATATAGACCTTTGAAAAATGATCTGTAAGACCTACTTCTCTGCTAAAAACAAGATAATGATTCATTCTTTTAGACAAGAAATAGACGTTTCTTTTTGCAGTAAAGATACATTTTGTGCTTAGAAAACGTGACATACTCCTACTTAAAACAAGATAAATTCGTCTATGTAAATCTTTTCATTATTACTACTATCTTAAAACAAGATAAATTCGTAAACCTATTCACTCGTCCTTCACACCGATAAATGAACTCTTTCGATTCATGATATACATATATACTCTGTTCAAAGACACTTAAGCGAGACATGTTCCGGTCTATTCGTCAGGTTCCGGGAGATCACGTGACACAGACATAAACGAAAATACCGACGTTTGCGGCGAGCCTCAAGTCAAGCTTTCCTGTTTCAATAACTCCGGGTTAAAAGTAAGTAATTCCGGTTGAAAACATAATGATGTGAGATATTACGGAAACACAATGCACATCACTATACCCGAACAATCATTGACACAAGGTTAAAGTTTGCTTCATAGTTATATGATAGTGATCAAAATAGTACAGTTTGTGCTCCTTAGCGGTGTCGATCACGTGGATTTGATTTCGTAAACAAGTAAAAACTGATGTGCAGGTTTGATGACTATATAGCAAGACAATTACATTATCTCTTGATAAAAATAAATCGAATAAGACTGTAAGCTAACTCGTTTTCATTTTGCGATAGACTGAAATCTAGATAGGCCTATTAATTTGTTAAACGACGCTTGAATTGTTAGAAAATCATCTACAGTTTTGATTACGGCATAGGAACCCATAGAAATATTTCGTTCGAAGTACGACGACTGTCAGCGTATTGCGTATTTCATTCGATGTCTTTTCAACAAGTAGGCCTAGTCCCGTATGGGCAGAACGCTTGACATGTAACGCAAAGAGTTATAAAGACCTTCGTCAAGTCCTTCGGGATTGAGAACTTCTACACTGTTTGCACTATGGCAGTCCCAGTCCCAAACTTTGATTAGGGAGTAAGGCGACTGTAATGATTGTTTTTAAACCAGTGTCGATAAAATGAAACTAGTATATATGTATACTACTTTAGGCTCAGCACATCTCAGCTCTCTGGCGATCTTTGAAAGGAGAGCAGTGTAAATAATAGCTGTACTTATCATGCAGAGGTGTCAATCACCCCTGTGAGGGATGGAGGCAAACCCCCTACGGTCCCAAGTGTCAGGAAGGCAAGCTATTCCCCATAAGACTCAAATATATCACCCCCTACCTGAAATTGGAGGCATTTGCCTTTGGGGGTTCCCCTATCTGGACACCTCTGGTACTGATTACTATTGTATTAAATTGTATCGTGCTACATGTATATATAGAGTTCATTTCGGCACGCCCTGTGAAGAATTTCTCAATGGCGATTTTCCCATTGGCTGACATTTTGGCTGTATCGCAAACACGGCAATCCAAATCTTTCTAACAATTTCCTATCACGCACCGGGATTCGAACTCCAGACTCGGAGATGAAAGCCAGCACCCCTTCGGTTAAACGAAGGTACGGTTCTTTATCGGTCGCATTTCGAACTGTAAAGCCTGGATTCAGTTTGTAATAAATGGCCGGAATTTGCTCAACCTCAAAGCAAATGTATTATTACTAATTCTATTATTATTGTTTTCGCGTTGGGATTCCAAAAATTACGGTGGCTTTGTTCTGAAATGAGTAACCTTCATTTGTTTTGTCGATGGAAAAGATGCTATATAATTAATATCATTTTCTTGTTATTATTATTATTATTATTATTATTATTATTATTATTATTATTAAGAAAACATTGTTTTGTAAAAAGATGGGAAACATTGCCTTTGACACTCGATATATATCGGCGAACATAATTTAACCTTTATATTATATAGCGCCTCGATTCAGCATCTCGAAGGTGACGCGACCGAGCCAAAAAATGTCCGTAATCGGCAATTAATCCTTAGAAAATATCCCACTGGTTCTAACCAGTTCAAAAACTTCAGTATACACATCAATAAACCGTTTTAGCGGCGCTTCAAACTCGACCGGTTTAACTCGCTTCAAGCCAGCGTTTCGGACGCCTTGCTCCATTCTGGGGTTAAGGAGGTGACCTTTATAGTTACAGCCGCCGCTGCTGTCTGTGACCTTGAACCCCGTGTCCTGAGGTCAGCAGCGTCAATGGTACGTGCGGAACTCCGTCGCATCGTCGGACGAATCGCGCGAGTAGTTCCTTCCGACGCGAACGAACTTCCGGTTGACGCCGTCCTCCGCCGTCGGCAGTTCCACCGGAACTGAAGGAACGTCGGCGGAAGTTCCGTTTCCGGTCTGGATCTTGCTCATCATGTACGATCGGTCGTTGGCAACAGCCGACGACGAGATGGCCTTCTCTTCCGGATATCCACCGCCGAATTCCCCTGACTCCTCTTCCTCGTTCTCGAACTGCTTGTATTTGTAGACGTTACGGAGGAACATGAGGAGTGGCGCGTAGATGACGTTGCTCAGGCAGATGCCGACGTTCAGCCAGAAGAACCCGATGGACTGGTAGATGCCGTCGGCCACGATGGGTCCGAAGGCGTAGGCCAGCGAATAGGAGATGTCGGCGATGGCGTAGACGCTGCCGTAGACAGACGTGTGGCGGACGTCGACGAGGTGGGCTAAGGTCGGAAGGATGGCCGTGTCAACGAGGGCAATTCCGAAGCAGTCGATCATTAGGGGTATGATGACCATGCCGAAGTTGGAGCAGAAGGGGATGATGAGACAGCTGAGGCCCTCGAGGGTGAGACCAACGGCGGTCACGAGCCACTGGTGCTTCGGGAACATCCTGGCCAGCTTGACGGTCAGGTAGACCCCGATAACGTGCGGGATGAAGGCCGGCAGCCACACTGCGCCGATCTCG
Source organism: Bimastos eiseni (assembly GCA_959347315.1). Taxonomy (NCBI): domain Eukaryota; kingdom Metazoa; phylum Annelida; class Clitellata; order Crassiclitellata; family Lumbricidae; genus Bimastos; species Bimastos eiseni. The sequence continues at coordinate 34,001,462 of OY365814.1, read as the reverse complement.
AACTCGTTAGCCTTCATGGTCTCATTCATCCACCTGGCGATCGTTGGTTCGAGAAAGGCCAGCGACACGTTGGCCATGACGAGAGCCCCGGCGCAGATGGCGATATAGGGGTCGAGTATCAGTCGGTAGATCGGCGTGCTCTTGATGGGCTCCACTCGTGCCGCCCTCTCCTTCCTCACGGGGTTCATGACGAAGCGAAGCATGATGCCATCCACCAGTGCTATCAGGGACAGCATCAGGAACGGCACCGCCTTCCCCGCGTACGTGTAGAAGAATCCTCCGAACGGCGGTGCAAAGAGACATCCAAAGCTGATGAAGGCGAGAGCGATGCCCTGCGCCTTCGACCGGGCCGCCTCCTCCTTGTACCGGTCGGCGATCATTGCCAGGCCGGCGGTATCCGCGAAGGCCGACCCGACGCCTTGGAGGCTCCGCGCGATGAACAGAACCGAGTAGCTTCTTCCGAAGGCGAAGATGGTCGTCGACAGGAAGATGATGGAAAGCCCGATGATCATGGGGGTCTCGTAGCCGATCCGGTCGATGACCGTACCGGAAATGGGACTAATCATCAACTGGATCAGTGCCTTGGAAGCGAACAGAATTCCGACGCGGGAGTCCATCGTCTGGTCGCCCGTGTACTTGGGCAGCAGCGGTATCGGTCCCTTCTGAAGGGCGTCATCTTCGTCGCTCGAGTAGACGGCCGTGGAGTTCATGTCCAACGCGGCCGTCGTCGTCCTCGCGATGACCACCAATCGCGTCGACGAAGTGACCTGATCCAACTGGAGGCGCTGCTCATCGACGGCCTCCTTCTGCATCTCGTCCAGGTAGATTGGAATGATGGGAACGATGACCATGTAGAGCATATTGTCGAGGAGAAGGGCGATGCAGACTATGACGAGCACGAGGCGACGCTGCGAGTCAGGGTTCTGGATCTTCTCGTTCAGGGATACGACGAAGCGGTTCTCCAGGATGGCGCTGACGAAAGGGATCTGAACCATCTTGGCGAGTGAGCAGAGGTTGCCGACGAAATAAATTGGCTAGATATTAGTTAATGTTGTTATTGCTTGGGTAATTGGTTGATGTTGCTGGTGACTCTGGGACAGTTGTTGTTTTTTGGACGGACAAGCTCTGACCAGTGTCGGAAGTATCTTGATTTTGACGGAAATCTTTCGACAGGATTTAAATAAGCATTTCTTGTTGTTGAATGAGCTTCAAAATCAAATGTGACGAGTGATTCTTTGTCCAGAGAGAATTGGTCTCGATTTTGTTTGGATAATGCGATGATTTCTGGATTTAGAGACTCGTTTCGCTCAACTACGGACTTGGCGAGAGACTTTTCGCACTCTATGGAATTCAATTACGTTATTAGCTTAGAATTCTTCGCCTGGTATAGTTATTGTTGAAGGAATTAGAATGTTAAGCATGGAAATGCTTTTCCTGACTTGACGAGAGCTCTCGGCTGGGATAATTGTTATTGGCTGAGCAATGGATATTCAGTTAAACCAAATAACAATTCCAAACTCGATGACGAGGACTTAAATGAGGTGATTCGTTCCTGAAATACTCAAAGAAGCGATGTCATGCTGAAAGCGCGATTGCTGACATCGCGATGGTATTTATACGTGACAGCCCAGTTCCTGTCTAAACACTTGAATCTCTGCTATGATAAACAATTCCTGAATTGGCCGATGGACCTTTGCACTCGGAGTAACTGATGCGGTGGCGTTGGCATAACTCTCCGAAACCACTCAGCAATGGCACTCGTCTGTGCTTGTCATCTGAGGAGCTCTCCCGAATCATCAATTATATAGCGCCGTGGTACGATGTCTAAGTGACGTGTCGATGACGCGCCTTTTACCGGGAATGACAACAGGTCTCTTTTATTGGTGCTGTTCTTGCGTTGCGGATGTAGGTGATGATGACGAATTAGCGGAGCAGCTCTTCGAAGATGCTAATGGCTTTATCCAGTCACTTGACAATGAGTAATGATGCTCTCCTCGGTGAGGCATGAACAAGCAGTTGATGAATTGTTTGCTCGTGCGCTATAAATAGATCGGGGTCACGTGAACTCTTGAACCCTAACGACACCGGAAGTCTTTTCCTGACCCGTGTTCCGTTTCAGTAATCGTTTCTGTAATCGGTTCCTGTCTTTTGCGATGCTGAAACCTTATATTAGTTCACGTTTCGGCATGCGTCGATCGTGTGGCTGCAGTTCGCGCTTCTATTATCGCCCACTCGGTTACGTGCATCCGGTCACTTTGTCAGACTTCCCAGAATTCCACGTGCCTTCAACAGACAGCAGAGACAGATGAAAATTAGAAACCAGTAAAAGGTCGATTTGGCAAAAGGCTATTTGTATGACAAAATTGTCTCCAGGTTTAAAACCCAGTGAAATTGCGAAAGTTTTTCCATGAAATTAAAAGAAATTTTCTGTTTTTTAAACTTAAAATGGGTTTCAAGAAGAAGGCCGTGTTTGTGTAAACTCTGACGCCATGACCGAATGCCAACATGCCCGGTTTAATTGTTTAATTCAGCATTTAATTATTTATGAAATATTAGTTTACAAGAGAAAATTTGCCAACATAACGGTTACAGACTGTGTGGTAATTATGAGATTAGTTTGTAGATATCAATTATTATATAATATGTGAATAATTATTATTAATTACGCGTTTACTTTACCGTGCATAGACAAGACATACCGAAAACATGCATATTCTGATTACTGGTTATGATTTGATCATTGTTATTGCTAATATAATTATCAAACTGGTTTACAATGTTTACAGCATAGATAAACCTCAACAAATTCACTCTTAACATTACTAAAAACCAACAACTCGTGAAACACCTATCAGTTTGTATAGAGCCAGGATCCTCAAACCTCTGAGTGGTGCATTCCGTCACTCAGTTAGGTGTTGGCATCTTCTGTGCACCAAGCAGAGAAACCTCTTATAGTGTATAAAGCTACTCGCTGGTCAGTAGTCACGCACGGAGTGACGACTTTGGGGCTTTCTCTTTGGCTATCCAACTCTGCGTTCTATTAGAAGATCGAGTATAATAATAATAATAATAATAATAATAATTAAAACACCATCTGCGAAGACTAGCCATTCCAGAATAATGCCCCTAATTTTTTGAATCCCAATGGATCATATGTTCCTTGGGGGGAAAATAAAATAATAATAATAATAATTATTATTATTATTATCATTATAACAATAATAATAATAATAATAATAATATAATATGATAATAATAAAGCTTTTGGTTTAATTTCAAACTGACATACCGCAGTATGATTAAAAACGCAATATGAGCAACAAATAATAAGTTATTAAAGCAGTGTAATTTAACTGTCGGCAGCCTTGCAAAGGCGCTCATAGCGCATTAAACATCTTCTTTGCTGTATTTCAGCTGAAGGCCTGCGATTGGTTGGTGGGTGATGAGTGGTTGCGTGTATGGATGAGTGGATTTGTGAATGAGAGGGTGGGTGGGTGGATAGATGGGTGGATGAGTTGATCAGTGGGTGGATGAGTGGATACTTGTATAGATGAGTGGATTGATGGGTGGGTGGATGAGTGGATCGAGGATTGATAGGTCGATGGTTGGAAGAAATCAATGCCTTTCACTTCGTTTTGACTTGAAGATGTCTATAATCAATTGACGTCCTTTACACTGTACGATAGTGGCGCTATAGAAATGCTTAGAGTAACGATTGTACCTGTATGTGATTTACAAGTAAGTTATTAAGTAGTCTGTCTCCCTCCCTTATTCCCTCTCTCTCCCTTCCCCATCTCTGTCTGTCTGTCTCTCTGTATCTGTCTATCTGTCTTTCTCTCTCTCTCCTTTTCTCTCTCTCTCTCTTGCTCTCTCTCTCTCTCTCTCTCTCTCTCTCCTTCTCTCTCTCTCTCTCTCTTGCTCTCTCTCTCTCTCTCTCTCTCTCTTTCTCTCTCTCCTTTTCTCTCTGTCTCTTTCTCTCTCTCTCTCCTTTTCTCTCTGTCTCTCTCTGTCTCTCTCTGTCTCTCTCTGTCTCTCTCTCCTTTTCTCTCTCCTTTTCTCTCTCCTTTTCTCTCTCCTTTTTTCTCTCTGTCTCTCTCCTTTTCTCTTTAAGTCTCACATGTATCACATTATGTTCCGCTGAACCACATCACTTGATTCAAACGTCACTTTAAATCAAACACAAAATTAAATCACGCGTCACATTAAATCACATTCTGAGTGTTTCTCCCTATCCATCTTGATTGTGTATTCCCAAGGAGACCACCCGTAGTTGTAAGCCCCGCCTCTTAAGCTGCATAACCCTGGCGCAATATAAATTCTTTATGACCGGTTCCCTTAGCTGGACTGGAGTCAGCTAAGTTTCTCCGAAACAGGATCATAACTTTTGTTCCAGGTTTCTTTTCACTTATAGGCTACGTTACGTTTCATCGAAAATAGGAACACTTGCGGAACACCGCAACCTTAGATCAACATTCAAGGTTGACATTTGCAATTTTGATTTGTTTAGTAATTTATGCTGTAACTTAGCCGTATCGGTATCGCTTGAGCGATGCTGCCTGCGAGATGCGATATCGCTTTAAGCGATGAGGTCACGGAAAAGTAATGAATGGTGTGACGCAAATGTTCATATATAGACGTCATTGTATGTTCATGAATACGGGCAGGCGTTACCGTGTACTATTCTGTTAATTAGTAGTTGCTGGGACTAATATGGAAGGGATATGAATCCGCAACGTGTCACCAAACTTGACATCCGTGTGCTCGACAAGGTAACATTGAACATATGATCGCCGTAAAGTTCATCTAAATTTATGCTGCCCAAATAAAAAAATCTTCCTTTTAACACATTTTACTTAGATTTCGAGTTCAATATATCAAGTCGTTTTATTTCGTTAACAAAAAACAAACGCGACTGCCGATTAATGCGGCAGAAGTCCAGGGTGTAGCCATACACACATAAATTATTATAATCTAGGTCAATGACTCAGTTTTCGTCTGCTTCGTATCCCTCCCAATTAGTGCCAGGTATTGGTAACTTCTGTAACTCCGGTGGTTACATAATGCACAAACAAGGTATCACCTGATGGCGTATCAGCACCAATTTTTAATTAGGTCAGTTTTTAATTAGGTCTATATATGCAGGTCCGTTCAGACAATGAGACAGCCTATGGTGGATAAGAAATTCTGCCGTAGCTAAGTCAGTTTCCAGAATGTTCAATTTGTTCATCTGTAATAATGACGAAAATTTATGTTTCACCATAACAATCGTTTTAAGTATCCATCCATCCATGTAATCGAACAGTTATTTAGCGCCCCTCCAATATACCAACTCGGAGGCGCTCTATACGATAGTTATACGATGTGAAGTGTCATTACTAACACTTACTTTCTTACTTACTTATATTACTAAGTAATGTCTCACAATTGTGGAGCCAACCAACGAATTCCCGTTCACACATGACATGGATGTCTCTGTCCATCCATCCACTCACGGACTCATCCGTCCATTCGTCCATCCACCCAGATAATTTACCTAGCGCCTATTCAGGAAGCCCAGCATCGCTCAATATATCCTTTACATAGAAACAACTTTAGAAGCGCAGGAGACGCGGTCGGTAATAACATGGGAAACAGACTCTTAACAGAGCTTTTTCACCAACTCCTCCAAACTCTCCTTCACACTTTCTTCTCAATCTCTCCCTCAACTCGACCGCAAATTCTTGACCGTCGATAGAATCGGATCGCGTGTAAAGGAAGCGCCACCGCCGATATAATACAGAAAGCGGCCGACAGATTGGCGACTAACTGTCAAAGGTTGTCATATATTTGCCTGTACTGTCGATAGTTGACATTCGAAGCTTCAGTCTGTCCTACATTGCGCTGTCGGTCTTATTGGAGATCATAAACGGTGCCAGACATCGTTTGTGAATTGGTGATAATCAGGGCAGTTATATAAGTAAGGGGGGCTTTATGGCTCAAAATGGTCTCCATATATTCTTACATGTACACATGTGCCCTCGTGTAAACTTATATAGTTTACATACATGCATACTTACAAACACTTATATACATACTTGCATTGATACACAATACACCAGAGGTGTAACAAGGTTTTGAAAAGTGGGGGGGCATAACTGAAAAAATATTGCGCTAAGGCAAAAAAAATTTTTACCCCCCACTTTTTTAATTTTGGTAACCCAGAAATTTGAAAAATGGAGTCACAAATTATCTTAGCAAAAGTCATCTTAAAAAGCCATTGGAGAAACAAAAAGAACCGATTTGGGGGCACATGTGGGGGCACTGAGCACTGCTCCCCAGTTTTGAAACTGGGGCCGGTGCCCCCTGCCCCCGCTTGTTACACCCCTGCAATATACGTATACATGTAATTAGGTATATAATAATTAGGGTAAATAACACTCACATATCCTAACGGTGTCGATTAAACTCCAAGAGTTAAAAGCACAATAATTATTATCAAGATATCGAGTGAAAATGAAAATGGTTAAAGAACCATTAACAAATATTTGAGGTGTCTTGTTAGTGTTTTTTGCCGTGTTATTCGCAATGTCCTTTGTAGTGTGCTTGTTAGCGTTCTTGTTAGTGTCCTATTTAGCTTTCTTTGTGGTGTTCTTGTTAGCGCTCTCTCCATCGCCCCCCCCCCAAGGCGAGTGTGCTGGTTTTTCTACGGTCGTCCCTATAATTCACTCAAGCGCACTCAGACGGGTTTGTCGATCTTATCTTGGCGACTATTTGCTGTTTCAATTTGTGTCAGAGTTCTCGCTTGCTATCGCCCTGCGGCGAATGGGCTTGACAATCTAGAGTTGGAAGCGCCCTCTCTATCCGACGACTCAAATTTAATAACTCGAGGACGAGCAGCAAACGGAAATCCCGAGCGCTACGATCGGAGACACGAGTTCGGTCAGAGGAGTATTTGCTCAGGAATTTCCTGTTTGTGTACGGAATGTCTACAGAGAAAGGAGAGTCAACTGATGCGAGTCGAGTCGAGTCAAGTCAGACTCGAGCGAGCCAACCTGACTAGGAATATGCCTGGGTCTCAGTTTGTGTAGGGGTATTATAACTGACACACAGTGTTCAATGCTGCCCCATGCAAAGCAATACTATAATGTATGATATATACTGTTACTGTCAGAGGTGTAACAAGGTTTTAAAAAGTGGGGGGGGGGCATTATTGAAAAAATTGCATGGATCGGAACACATTTTTTTGGCCCCCTCCCACCCACTTTTTGAATTTTGCCCTCCAGATATTTGAAAAATGGGGGGGCACAAATTATCTTAACAAAAGTCATCTTAAAAAGTCACTGGAGAAACATAAAAAAGAAGCGATTTGGGGTGCATCCGGGGGGACCGAGCACTAAAACAGAGGGCTTTGCCCCCAGTGTTGAAACTAGGGGGCGGTGCCCCTCTTCCCCCGCTTGTTACACCCCTGATTTCTGTATTACAAATGACTATACTAGGCCACCCTATACGATAAAAACAATACTACTTATCATTATTTTAACATGCTATTCAAAACTATGCATTCGTCTTCCACGGTCCCTGCGCCTGGAATCACTAACCTTCGCCTTACCAGTTCCGGAGCCGCCTTAAGACTTTCCTGTTCCCTGGCCCAAGCACATGCGCCCGTCGATAGCGCTGCTGATTCGAGCGGTGCTATATAAATGCTTGATTACGTTACATTCTACAGTACATTATAAAACACTCTGAAGTGCAATTCAATACAGTTGACGACTATACGATTCGAACCCGATTAGCACGGCATTGGGTCCACTCTGCTCCACATGTGGCTGAGTGGAAGAAGTGGACGTGGATGCGAGGTGGATTGTTTGTCGACGTCTTTCCAGACGAGTGGTTTATGGAGAGCCCTGGAGAGCAGAGGGAACTGGAGAACCTCTGGCAATCACTTCATCATTCAATGAAGGACTAGAAGGGAAGGACTCCGTGGCGGCCTATGCATGCCGAGGAAGACCAACCTAATCTAGTCTAATGTATTATATAAAATAAATCTATTATAGTAGTTATATTTTAATCTGCTTTTGATACGATCTAATCCATCATTGTAGGATATTATCCATTATAATATGCTATAGGTAGTAAAGTAGTCTTGCTCAGTAGTATTAGTATAAGAAGTAGTGCAAAATAATATTTGTTTTTTTTATAGTAACATCAGTTGTAGCCTAATTGTAATAATAAATTGTGGATGTAATAGTAGTGAAGGATGTAATAGTTGTAGTAGCAACGATAATCTAATAACTTCTATAGCATCCAGCAAATTGTTCCAAATGGTTAAGATCGAGGAAGCTTAAGAAAATTTCATCTGATACAATCGCTTCTCTGGTGTCTCTACCACATAACGATAGTAAAGGTATCTATAAGACGACGGAAGGATACAGAGACAAAGACAGAGAGATACAGAGGCGAATAGACAGACAGACATGGAATAGACGGTAGACAGACAAACAGACAGACAGAACGAACAGACGCACATCTAAAGACAGAGAGAGATAGACATGCGTGTAAATACATTAATCGCAAAAGCCTCTGTCCACAGATCTGCAGACAGTAGAGGGTGGGTCCTCCTGGTCACCACAGACCTGTATGAAGCTGATCGGTAGAGCGACGCATCTGGCGATTGAAGGAAATTGTCTAATGAAGCGTTCCATGAGTGGTCAGCGCTGGTCAGTGAAAATGACCAATTTGGTCAAAACAGTTATATTGACGTCCGCATCATGCGCTCGAGTGACCACGTCGGCGACCGACGTCGATAGTTGGCTGCTCCCTCCCCTTCACCCTTCCCCTCTATCTCGCCCCATGGGGCACGACATTGTTTCCCCTCTCTGGGCCTATCTGTATGTCTCTCTCTCTCTCTCTCTCTCTCTCTCTCTCTCTCTCTCTCTCTCTCTCTCTCTCTCTGTCACTCTCTATCTCTCTCACGCACTCTCTGTCTCCGTCTAGCTTTTACTCTCGCTCTGTATTTCTTTCTTTCATTCTGTCTTTCTTTCTGCCTCTCCGTCTCTCTTTTCTCTGTCTGCTTGTCTCTTTTTCCGTTTCTGTCCGTCTCGGTATAGGCTTCTGTTTATGCCTCTTCCCCCCGTTTCTTCGACCATGTATTCCTATCTCACCGCCCCTCTCCCTCTCTGTCTGTGTCTCTGTTTGTCTGTCTGTCTCCTACTATTTGTCTGTTTGTCTGGCGCTGCCTATATCTGTCTGTCTGCTCTCTGTGTCTGTCTCTGTCTCTCTGTCTGTCTCTGTGCGTGTCTCTGTGGGTGTGTCTCTCTCTGTCTCTCTTGCTCTGTCCCTGTCTCTCTCTGTCGCTCTATGTTTTCTTTGATCCTCTTTGTTCACTGACCCGTAAACATCTGAATATTGATCCTGTCTGTTCACTGAACAGGAACCTCTCGTGGAGATTCGAAATCTGTCATCAGCTGAAGACAAATGGTGAACATCGATTCCACACAAAGTCAAGAAACGACAGAGAAAGAGAGTTAACACCGAAACAGATATCGAGAGAGACAGACAGACAATCAAACGGACACAATCAGACAGACAGATAAACAGACAGCTAAACATACAGACAAACAGGCAGACGAACAGACAATAATACATTTAAACAGACAGACGGATACATGAAGACATATACACAGAGTGACATAGGCACAAGTACAAACAGACGAAACGCAGACAGACAAACAAGCAGAAACGAATACAGACAACCTGTATACACCGTGTCTCAAAATAAACCAAGCAAAATTGTTTTTTTCAGAACTTCGTCGAATTTCCATGCACCAATTTTAATAACTATTGGTAGGTAAGATGGATAAATGGCTGAAATTTTATGCCATATGTTAATTTTCCACATCACCTGACTCATATAACCGCACTACCTTGTTAAACACAGTTGTACCAATTTTTAGTATAACGCTTAAATTTGATTACTTGCAATGGCTACACTGAACTCTATTTCATCGAGCCGGGTGTCAAAGTGAATGGGCCATACTATCGCGACAACGACAATGTCGTTACCCAGAAACTACTGCCGGACATACGGCGGATATCCCATGGCAACGTTTTTGACTTTCAACAGGATGGTGCCCCGGCGCATCGAGCACGCGACTCTGTCTCTTTCCTGGAGCGAGAGACGCCCGACTTCATCCCGCCAACACTGGCCGCCGAATTCACCAGATCTTAACCCAGTCGACTATAGCATAGGGAATGTGCTGCAGAAGAAGGTTTACAGCACCAGAACAGCCAACGTCGACGAACTGAAAATGCGTCTGATTGACGAATGGGCGCGTTTTGACCAGTCTATCGTTGATGCTGCTATCGGCCAATGGCGTCGCTGCCTAAGCGCTTGTGTCCATGTAGAGGGGCACATTTCGCGCACCAATTTTAACACTCTTAAGCAGATCTGTGGTAACATTTATAAAACTCTGTTAAGTAGCCTAAATCCTATTTTACTTTACTGCGTGCTAATTCAGTCGTCAGATAGTTTGTTGCAAGTAATAAAATTTAAGCATTAAAAATTTAAGCATTAAAATAAAAATTAATTGTCACATCCGTGTTTATAGTATATAATTATATTTATTTATTTGTTTTATATACGTAAGCCCTGCATAGTATGTATACATTATATATACCATATATATTTGTTTATGTATAGTTATGTAGTGCGGTGATGTGAGTCAGGTGAGGTGGAACATTTATATATAGCATAAGACTTCAGCTATTATGCCATCTACCTACCAAAAATTATTAAAATTGGTGGAAATTTGACAAAGTTCTGACAAAAACAAATTTGCTTGGTTTATTTTGATACACGGTGTAGACATACAAGTAAACATATATCCAGGCTAGCGAAAAAAGTAATATAAGAAAGAAGTAACACAGACAGGAACGAGCATGCAGACAGACGGACGGACGGACAGACGTGCGTAGGAACGGATTGACGGACAGTGAGTCAATCAGAAGATGGATTTTATGGGCGACTGGTCATCTATTGATGAAAGTATGTCATCACGTTTTGTCACTCGTGTCATGACACTGCAGCGTCATATACATATACATCATGCATACACACACACACACACACACACACACAACATAGATATACGCATACATAGTCAACGTATATATTAGCAACATTTATTAAATATAATAAAAAGAAACTTGTATCTATTGAACCATAATTTTTTATTATCGTTGCTCATACATGTGTCAAAGGGGTACATGAGAATTAATATATATGCCTAGGTGTTCTATATAATATATATATATATATACACATATATATTATATATATATATTCATAGTATGTATACATAATACATATCATATATATTTGTTTATGTATATTTACATATAGATCTTATTCAATATAACAATATCGGATTTTTCACCGAACCGAATAATATCAGTCTCCAATATCGTGAAAATTTTTCCAGTGTATACATTATATAGGATATATATATATTGAAAATAATTATATATAGATATATACTATGTATCTATATACAATTTTGAGTTAACGATTACAACTACTATTACAATTGCGATCATCGCCAGATTTCGTATCTAAGCCCGAATCGAATCTCAAACATTTGTCGAAGACGTCGGATACAATTCGGTCGCTATTGACACAACTGTGCGAGTCGATGCCCACCGCGACAGACAGCTGCCGAATTTCCCAGAATCCTTTGCAATCATCTGCCCTCTGTCTGTCTGTCCGGCCCTCAAGCGGCTGGGCAAAGCGGACGAAAGACCGCTGTGCCAGCGGAACTTTGTTTGGCGAGAGATATATCGAGGCCATACCCTTAATCACCGCCTCGGATTACGATCCAATACCCGCCCGGGGTAGTTCATCAACATCCCGCATGTCTTTATATGGAGCATAGATATAGACGTACTGCTCCGCCGCTGTTCGCTCTCTGGCAGTGCCAGTCCCAAGCCTGGACAAAGGATGAGGGCGACGCTAATAATCCTCGTTATCACACATCTAGTGTCGTTGAGCTGCATCTAGTATACAAGTACTGCTACCGCTTCTCATGACAGTTTGTAGCAGATTCAACCCAGATGGGGTTTTCTCACCTTATGGTATAGAGAGCATCGAGTAACTTTCTGGCGGAGCGCTATATAAATGTTCGATGTGAATGAATGAGTGAATGATGTAAATCTAAGCAGGATGGTCTTTCACGATTCCTGTAACTGGGGAAAGTCTGACTGAATATGTGTCGGTATTATCTCACCTTAAAGGCGGTTCGTGGAAATTGGCAATGGATATTTTTATTAACATAGCGCTATATAAATTTTAAATATGAATGAATCGGCAAACAAAGAGTTATAAGGAATTAAGGATGAGAGTCTTTTATGATTCTTGTTATACTTGAAGAAATCTTTCTGAATATGATAGCGGAGTTTTCACGTACACTTCAAAAAGAACTACGTTAGCGGATAACGTATATAACTACGTTAACCATTTTAAACATATTAATCTGTTGTTACTGACGTAGAATACGTTCAACGTCAGAAAACTACGTCAACGCTGAACGTATTGAAACTACGTTACCCTCATCTAACGTAGAGATACGTTGTATTCTTATAACCCTATTTCGTGTGCTTGCGCGCAAAATGTAGTTCGGATACAATCATGTACACTAGGCGACTTGCGGTTTTAAAAAAATTATTAGGCACATAAATCAACATTTAGTAAAAAAATTCTATGTTCTCACACATGATAATTAGCGTGAATAACATTATTTAGAGAAGTTCGCATATTTCGAACCGCACATAGCGATGTGCGTACGAATACACAAAATGAACTGTATTCGCTATCAATCGATTCTGCAGTGCGACGTTTTTAAATATAAAATCTTTATAAAGAATGAAACAGGAATCTAATCTCTGTAAAGTAGAAAGTATACTAGCAAAACCAACTGTTTGAGAAATAGACATGTTATGGTCATTCAGAATGCATTGAGTTAAGTGGGAGATTTTACCTCATTTACTCAAGTGGTGCAGATTAGCCGAATGGGTATGCGTTTGCCTCGGGATCTTTAGTGTAGTTAACGGCGTGGGTTCGAATCTCCGAAAATTTAATTTTTTGGGGAAATGTAGAATTATTCAATATGAAGGTTTTCTGTTAAAATGGACTCTTTGAATTGTAATTATAATCATTCAGCAGACAGAAATCGTATGCTACGCTCCAAACTGCGTTGATCGACGTTAGAAGGTTTAACGCAGTTCAATACGTTACAGAGATCATTACGTCAATCTAACGTAGTATTACTCAGGCCATATACAACGTAGTACTACGTTATGAAATGCGTTGATTATGACGTAGTCGTTCTTAGAGTATAACAGAGCAATATTGCTTTCTTCAACACCCTGAAATTGTCGGGAATTTTTACACGAATATAATGGAAGGATTCACTTTAATTATTTAGTAGGTAATTTTATATCAATACAACTAAAGATTTGCACGCATAAAGTAAGTGTAAGGTGGTCTACCTTGAAATAATACGAAATTTTTAAATATTGAAGTGAAAGATTTCGTAAAGAAATCCAGACTTGCACGGTTTCTCACAGTTGCATTCGCCTCAGGGAAAACACGGTCTGCAATGTATAATTATTATTATCCAAATTGTGTACATGAGTTCAACAATTTATATCAAGATATATTAAAATGTATATATAATTTATATGTATGTTTGAAATCATTATTGAGTAACGACTATGTCCGGCAGAACTTTATTATGGCTATATATACGCTGCAGGACTCTCCTGCCATAAAGGGCCTCATTATTCACCAAAGACCGAAATATATATATATTATATATATGGTTTTTAAATTGTCTACAATAATATGGATATCTATGCATGCATATATATATATGCATATCTATGCGGAACATATAGGACGTGAATATTCTTATATCTGGGTTAGTTTTTGTCGCTCGAGTCCCATACATTTCAATTGCTAGTCGTCCATCTTTCCTCGAAGCCTGAGCGCGTTCTCTCTCTCTCTCTCTCTCTCTCTCTCTCTCTTTCTCTCTCTTCTTCTCTCGCTGTATATAAATATTATATATATTATACATGTATCTTTTATCTCACACACAATCTCTCTCTCTCTCTCTCTCTCTCTCTCTCTCTCTCTCTCTCTCTCTCTCGGTTTCTCTCCATTCTCTATTACTCCCACCCTTCCTATTCGCCCTCGTTGCGTCCTCCCCTATCCCTACTGTATATTCCTCTGCACTGCCTCCCTCTCCACACTCCCGCTTTCCTTCTACTTCCTTGAAAGAAGATCACACATGTACATACTTGCGATATATGACATGTTTTCATATAATTATTATTATGTATATTTTAAGAATTATTACACATGTAAGTGTTGCTATGGAGATAACGCTGTATATATGTGCATGGATAACTATAATTATATATTCATTAGGTTCAATGTAAATAGTAATGAATAGTTTATATATATAGATATGCATATATGTCTATGCATTCAGCAATACATATAAAAATAGTGCATCTATCTATGTGTATATATTATGTCCATAAAAGTATAATGTAGTAGTAGTTCTGATGCACAAAGACATGTGCAATATACATAATTATATACATATATATACATGTATATATATATTTATATGCTATGAATAATGACTGATCAATATTGAAGTCCCAGTTGCACAGGCAGAGTGCGAGAGCCGTGACTCCGAGGTCCAATGGGAGGAGTTCTGCTTTATGAAATGCGCTATATAACTTCGATCGATGTCTCTCGATCTTTCTCGTCCACTGCCTCCCTCCTCCTCGGTAGGGCGGCTCCTTCCCTCCTCGCTCTCCGCGTCGAAGAACCGCGTCAGACACTCGTCGGTAGGGGCGTGACGGGCGCCCGGTCCCGCATTCCGAGTAGCCCAACCGCGCATCGATCCATCAATCCGCCGGGCCCCTTTTACGCCGGCGAACAGCCTCGCCCTACGCTCCCCTACGTCTTCGGAGATGAATTAGCTTATCGTACAAGCGTGGTTGTTAGTATTATTACGATTGAACGGACGCCGGACAAATTTGACGGACTGCCTGAGGAGTGTGGATGAGTGGGAAGGGAAAAGGCGAAGAAGGGAAGAGAAGGGCGTAGGGGAAAGAGGGAGGGTATGTACCGGGTGTAGGCTTTGACGCGCTTCGCTTCGGCTGGCGTGTCTGACTGTTAGTCGCCTCTGGCCGTGAAGGGGTAGTGGGAGGGAAAAAGAGAGGGGTTGGAGATGGAGGGAAGGAGTGTGGGGCGAAAGACGGAGGCGACAGGGGACCAGTCTACTTAGGAAAGGCGGTGGCAATTTGCCGGGTTGGCGCGGAAGAATGGAGAGAAAGAGAGACAGATGGAGAGGGAGAGCGGGAGACGGAGGCAGATAGAGAGTCGTATAGCAGACAGACAGACAGACAGACAGATAAGTATTTACAAAGGCGGACATAGAAAGAGACAAATTGTCGGCCAAAATGAAATAAATATAGACAAGCATACAGACGAATAAACAAACAGAGACAGAGACACACAGACAGCCAGGTTGACATCCATGCACACAGACACACCCACCCACCGGGATCTGATCCACATCTCGATCATTGACTGTCATTTTCTCACAACAGCCGATTCGTTGTCAAGGCAACCGTCGCCATTGGCGACTGGCGGGGGATGTGCAGAAAGAGGGAGGGATTGAAGAAGAGAGAGGCGCCAAACTGTGTCCATCCAGATGATCGGTGATGAGCCTTGTCCGATTCTGACCACTGGTCCGACAAAGAACATGATCTAATCCTGTCATGTCTGCCTGTGACTACGAATCCTAATGTGGCCACGGGCCAGAGTCTTATAACGGCAGACACAAATGTGGCCAAAGTTACTTTAATAGTAATAATAATAATAATGATAATAATAATAATAATAATTATTATTATTATTATTATTATTGTAATAATAATAATAATAATAATAAAATATAAGATAACAATAATAAAATATAGTAATAATAATAATAACGGCGATAACTACAATTATTATAACATAATTATTACCTGAGGGGCCAGAATTACCTGGGGCAAAAATGCTAATCTCTCTCTCTCTCTCTCTCTCCTCTTGTGTCTGTCCGTTCTGCCAATTTTTCCTTTTACCTAATCGTTCCCCATTCCATTTTCCGCGTACATCCATCTCGTTCTCCCATTCCTTTTCTCTTCTTCCTCCTCCATCTCTTCCAGCATCCTCACGAGTCTTAAGTTAAAAATCTCAATTGGCACAACACACTCATGAATATGATAATAAATTCCTAAACTCCGCCACTGCTCGCACTCTGATAGTGCCAGTACCAAGATTGGGCAAAGGAGGAGAGCTACGCTAATGATTTCTGCAATCGCACAGTGTCGCTAAACTGAAACTATTGCTATTCTCAGCTTTGAAACAACTGCAAAGGTGATTTTTAGCCGACCCCCGTTACAGCAATGTCTGCCAAGATCTACCATTTCGTTCAAAGCATAAACGGCGATTACAGTTTGGAGGGAGAAACTCTAGCAAGACCGTCATTGGGCTTGCGTTTGGCGGTAATTGATAGTGATTGTGCCAGATCCGTCTTAGCAATTTGACACCCGACGCTGGGCGAAGAACATGACTTCGATTGTGCTAGATTTGGTTTGAGCAAATCAATTATTGGGCTATGATTTTTGGGCTGGTAATTAGTATAGATTGTGCCGTGGTTCAGCGTTCGCACTGTAACACTAAAGGTTGTTTGTTGGTTTTAACCTCTACGAAGGCAGTCGTTAGACATAAAAATCTCGAGATCTCCCTCTGTGTCTGTCCGTTCTGCTAACTGTTTCTTCCGTCAATTGAAATCCTTTAAAAATCTATCCGCCGTTACATAAACCGTAAAACGTACGAATAACGTGTTAATATTGATTTTCGTTTCAGATTTTCAATCGAGTCGAATCAATCTTTGTGTGTCCTTGGTAAAAAGATCAATTTAATTGATTGAGATTCAAGAAGGTGTATAGATTGATAAAATCTAGTATGTTCTACATTTTTATCAAGATTCTTATACAAAAACACGTGCTATCAAAACTCTTCGACTGAAACTTCAAACTACTAGAGTCCTCTAATTAGGAGAAGCTAATAAACGGCTACATATTAACCCAGCGCCGGTGAATAAGCTGTTCTCTCTGACGTCGCATTTGTTGGCGCTGAGAAATTTTCGGGATTTACATTACATTACATGTAACAAGCTGCGGTTTTGTCAGCATGATCTGCGAATATGCGAAAATTGATTGATTAATTTATTTTATCGATAAATCGAAGTTTAATTTGGGAGATTAGATAGATACATAGATAGAAAGATAGATAGACAGACAGACAGACAGACAGACAGACGTGGCTTTTGTTGGCGCTGAGAACAGACTGAGAGATACAGTAACTAGAAACCTAATAACGAAACATTGCCAATAATATTGGTCTTCCTACACAATCTATATGATCACCCATGCAATCATTGTCCACTTTCGATGGCTATAATATTAATCAATCATTGTTCGATGTTCAATAAAATACAAACCAAAATGAATTATATATTTCTATATATCGTATATATAATGTATATATATGCGCACATATTGCATGTTTGTGCGTGGGCTTGAGTTAGTGTATGCATTGAGTATGTATGGAGTGGATGGATGGGTATTTTGCGATGATAACAGTCAGTTGTTGTTAGCATAAATGGCCGCACACAGCCCTCAATTATCGTCCATCGTTTGCCAAATTATAGACTCTTGGCGTCGCCAGAAACTCCGACCGCCACGCGGCGCTGCAGTCGTTTTGCTGATAATGGTCCCGCGATGGGCGGGAAAGATGTGGCAGCGACCCCTAGGGGTTGGCACTGAATGGAGGAGGGGTGAGTGGAGGGAGAGGGAGAAGAGGGCGAAGGGGAGGGAATGGAGAGGTGAGGAGGGTGAGGGTGGAGCATGGAGGAAAGTGAGTGGAGAAGGAGTAGGTGGAATAGAATGGTGAGAAGGATCGGTCGGATGTAAGTAATATGGAGGAGAGAATTTAGGAACAGAGAGAGAGAGAGAGTAGGAGGAGGAAGAGGAAGAGGAGCCAGGTGGAAAATGAGAGGCAATTGGAGAATTAGAAAGAGATGGTAGAACAAAGGAGAGCGAGAGGGAGATTGAGAGAAAGATGTAGAGAGAATGAGATGGAATTTGGGAGAGAGAGGGAGATAGAGAATGAAGTAACATTGGAGAGAGGTAGGAAAGAAAGAAGGAGAGAGAGGGAGATAGAAAAGGAGATAAAATTGGAGAGAGATAGGAAAGAGAGAAGGAGAGAGAAGGAGAGAGAATGAGAGTGAAGAATCTAGAGATAGGAGAAGTCGTAGTGAAGATAGGAAACGAACCAGATCGTTTTCCGGCCCATAATGCGCTGCGCGTGCGAACGCAATGCAACACCGTCGTTCGCGATTAACTCACCGTCTGAACGCGCATGCGCGTGGCGTCAGCCGGAAACGAGCGAGCGAATCCTCGATTGGATTAATTTCTCCACAGCCCGACTCCAGTAAGAGCAAGTCCATAGCCTGGAAAAACTATATTACAACTGTCAATGATGCGATTAACTCCATACTCTGGTAGTGCTAGTCCAAAGCTGCGGTAAATCAGGAGGGCGCCGCTAGTCATCGCTGCGTAGTTAAACAAGCGCTAACCGAGCAATCGAGTGGATTAGCCGACAAACCAGAGAAGCTCTTGGCGACTAGGAGTGCCTTGAAGTGTCCTGGAGAGCGGACGGTCCTACAGAGAACCTTGGACCCGAGTGGTGTAAAGTACCCGGAGGTTGGTGGAACGTTGCACTCCAGACCTACAACCGGACACCGCATAAAGCCGGCTGTAAGAGTCCCGCTAGGCGCTTCTCTTTGTCGGGAACTACCCTCGGGCGCGAACTCTCCTCTGGCGGGAACTTCCCTCTTGCGGGAACTGCCTCTGGCGGAAACTGCCCTCTGGCGGGAACTACCTCTGGCGGGAACTACCTCTGGCGGGAACTACCTCTAGCGGGAACTCTTGTCTATGGTGGGCTCTAACCTCGTCGGTTTTTCCTTTGTGTGATCACTTCAAATTGGTTGCTGTTCTTACCACTTCTCTGTGTCTTCTGTCTGTCACTCTGTCTGTCGGTCGGTCTGTATGAATGTCTGTCTGTCTGACTGCATGTCTGTATATATGTCTGTCTGTTTGTATGTCTATGTATGTATACATGTATGTATGCATGTGTTTAAATCATTTGGCACGTATATGTATGAATGTGAGTAAGGCAACTATGTATACATGTCGATACCTGTTAGTACGTCTCTGTATCTATCCATCTGCCTGTTTGTCTGTCTACCTCTCTGTCTGTTTGACTGTCTATGTTTCTGTCTGCCTCATTGTCCTTCCGTCCTTTCGATGTTCTCATGTGCTGACCTAGCCGTGCACCGAGCGTGGAAGCCAGCGCAGTGCATCGTTTCAGCCTCGAGGGAATCGTCTATCTCTTGTAGCCAGCCTGTCCTGGGAGACGCAGCCACCTGGCCGACCAATGACGGGCCCTCTATTAAGTTCCATCGAGGGCCCGGGAGATCTGGCCAAGGGAAAGGGACACGACATCTGGCAAGGAACAGGAGGTAGGGAGCGATAGGAAGGGAGGTAGGGAGTAAGGTAGAGAGGGAAGTAGGGAGGGAGGGAGACAGTTAGGGAGGGAGGAATATAGGGAGGGATATATGAAGAGTGTTTGAGGTAGGCAGGGAGGGAGGGAGAGAGGGAGGGAAGTAGAGAGGCAGGGAGTGAGGCATACTAGAGGGTGAGGTAAAGGGGGAGGTAAGCATGGAGCTGGGAGGGATGGAGGCAATGAGCGAGGGTGGGTCGCAACGGGGACCTAATTCCCCCGACGTCTCAAAGAACGCAAAGTAGCTTCATCCCGATGGCAGCCAACGAGATCCCATAGCATTGTGTGATATATTGAGGTGCAGCGTCACGTGGTGTCGTTAAGTGTCTTGCGTTGTAGTGTAAAGTATTGTAGCGCAGTCAATTTGCAAATGCAAATCCAGTGGCATTGGTTAGTCACTTTTGGTTAACGACAATTGCAATCAGCGTCACTCTCCTCCCTTATAAGTCTTGAGACTGGAACTACGCCGTTGTGACAGTTTCTGCCTAGATGAAAAAGAGACCAGCATCGCCCTCTATACAGGTTCCAGGCTGGCACTACCAGTGCCGAATTGATTGAGACAATGGTCATTTTTATAAAGAAGTTCGTTTTTGATTGATAGGCGATTCAATTTGATTGACAAGCGACCCGACATGCCTTCAGTTGAAAGCACATCTTACGAAGCTCCAAGTACCGGAATCACCCGGAAACGCTTTGTCCCGGTCGCCTTTGCGTCTGGCGCGCCCCTAGCGGCGACATTCAAAGACGCGAGTCGGCGTCGGTCGGCCATTTTCGTGCTCCCCATTCGAGACAACTCTTACGGGGCGTGAAACAAGCCCAGGTGTCGATGTGAAGGATCCGCGGTTCTATTAGAACGTCCGCGCGGTTCGCCTCAAGTTTTATATCGGCAGGATCGAAGAGGCGCTTTGTGTATTGCCGTGGAAGAAGGAGGGGGAAAAGGAAAGGAAGGAAATGGATGGAGGTTGGTGGAACGGCCGAGTGAAAGAGAGACGGGAGGATGTTGTAATGGCGCAGACAAAGGGGAGAGTTGAGAATGCGCAAGTGCTTTGCCTTTGTATCAAATGATGCCTTTGCAAGATTATTTGCTTGGAGAGTCAGAGACAGACAGATACACAGACATACAGACCGTGGTTGAGACGCAGACATACACACATATATAATGATTGTCTTTAAGTAATCATATATTTTCTTAATGTTCTCCAATAGTTTTTTCACTTTATTAGTTTTACTCCGTGTATCTATATTTTTATCTTTTCTCAAAATATTGTATGTTTTCTTTACTTTTCCCAACATTTATTCTCTCTCGATGTTATACGATGAGTTCTTAAATGCACGTCGATATAATAAATGTATAATTATAATTATGTCCAACGTTTCAGAACTGGCAATATCTTCCATTACGTTCACCGATAGTTTTGTCGATATGATTCAATGCTTTTTGAATTACGTTCCCATAATGATTTGTTGCAAGAATCTGATTTTCTAATTCGGAGATAACTTTACAAGATGGATGCGACTTTTCTATTATTGAACTTTGTAATTTAGGTAGGACACAAATTTTCTAATGGGGAAAAATCTTGCAAGAACTCACTGATATCCTACTAAAGAATCCTTTTTAAGGAAAGATACCCGAAACCGAGAACAAACTACGTTTCTGTAACGTACCGCAGTCAATGCAATAGCCACAACGGCGCCTCCTGTCATAAGACGCCATCTTTAAGACAGCCTATTTGTCCAAACGTCTGCGCACCGTGCGTTTATATTCCGGGCACACGCGAGGCTCGCAAT
Organism: Bimastos eiseni; assembly: GCA_959347315.1. Lineage (NCBI taxonomy): Eukaryota > Metazoa > Annelida > Clitellata > Crassiclitellata > Lumbricidae > Bimastos > Bimastos eiseni. The sequence continues at coordinate 33,979,948 of OY365814.1, read as the reverse complement.
CCATACTGCTCGTGGCCAAGTGTAGCGCTCGCAAAGCGACACACCCTGAAGACTAATTTCACAGTAATATCCTCTTGTGCCGATTGATTTCTCATGCTATCGACACAGTCGGTCGATCGTGTCGACATTTGCTCGGCGCGGACGTCGATTTTTTTGGCCCGCCGCGCAAAGGAAATTATGTCCGACGGCGCTCGCCGTAGGAATCCCGCGCGACCCATCGAGTCCACGGCAGGAAGTTCCGAGTACGCCGTGTTCCGTATAATTACACGTACGGCTATTTTCGGAAGATTGCGTTCTGCTGGTTTAAGAAGGGACGCCGCCGCTGTGTTTGAACAGTTATCGACTGAAGAAGGCAGCCTATGTCGATTTTCATGAACTTGCCTTCGACGGCAGATAATTAAGCAAGTAAGTAAGTGAGTGAGTGGGTAGGCGTGATGACACGCGAGTTGTGGTTGGATTATGCTAATCTTTTGTGCATTGCATTGTGGTATATCTCAGTGCTCCCAAACTCCTTAAAGCTACCAAGCGAAGATCGTATCGCTAAAGCTCTACTCGAAAGTCAAGTGCAGGGCATCAGCTTGTTCACGAACGTTACGACATGTTGGAATGGTCGTCCAATGGTCTCTTCTCGTCCTCTTAGGTCAGCGCATCGACTTTATCTCATAATCCTTGAACATTGTGCAAGAATAGCAAGGACCAAACACCGTTCCTTTTCCATCGTAGGACATTCTACGTGAAATGACCCTCACTCACAATCCGAAGAAAATTTTTATTCTTCGTGGCTTGAAGTCGTTCTTATATGTATTTTCTCTTCTTTGTCACGCTACGAATGCCTCCGAATTGCTATAGTATAGTATGATATGGTATGGTATGCCATGGCATGGCAAGGCATGGCATAGCATCGTATGGTATGGTATAGTATAGTATAGTAAGAAGTTACATACGAATTTTCTCAGATACCATGTTAACTAACAACAATTCCGGAAATTGACTGCACAATGAGATATGTAAATATAAGAAGGTGGGGCTAGTGTGTGTAGTTGATTTTTTAACCACAAAATGGCTGCGTTGTGGTAGGTGCAAAGCATCGTGACCACAAAATGGCGGCGTTGATTTATTCAGTTCATGTCGTGACAACAAAATGGAGGCGCTTAGGCAGATCACCTGACAGTGTAACAAACAAATGATGCTTTAAAGATCTATGTGACCACAAAATGGCGGCACCGATCAATTTCAACCAGCAATCCGACTCGATAATTGCGGCGGCTCTTTGTGTGGCTGAAGCGATAGGTCGCGTCGACCCGACACGTTTTATATCGGGTCAGGTCACAGGTCATAATCGACGCAGATGACACAGACAATTGCAAGGCTTTCATTCCGACAAATATCGGCGATGTCGAGCTCTCGAAATTACTTCGCAATTGGCCAAGATGCAAGGCGCCTTGAAACCCCGACAAAGACTTGTTCTCGCTCCCACCACCGCCACACGGTCGGCCCGCCACCTTCCTTCCGGTTGGACCGCCGCACAATGGCCGCCGGGTTCGCTTGTTCGTCGCTAGGGGAGTTTTTATTGCGACGCCGACGGTGGCGGGCTCTAGCGGCGGACGCGTGAACGACTGGAGCGTGGCTATTGCGAGGCTGTGTTGAATGTCGTGATGCTGGTCTGTGGATATTGTCAGCGACGATTTTTGGCTCAGAAGGGTTAGTTTTGTGGGTCTCCAGCCTATCTCAACACAGGTGCTAGGCCTAACCCACTGTCTAGTTTTGTGTCAATACCATAGCCATGATTTGTGCCATTATTTGCCCTCCTATTATTGCTGCTATTGCTAATTCTGTTGCTATCATAATGTCAACAACAATAACTGCCACCACCACCACTGCTGTTGCTGCTACTACCATATTTAGGTATTTTTGGAACTGGTCGACAAAATTTGGGTTTGGGAGGGCAAAAATTTCAATTCCCAAATACTTGGATGTAGCAAAAAGTGGAAACGCTGTAGGAATTTCAAATAACTCATAAGATATTACTGAAATATTTGGCGTATATGAGCAACTCCATGCCCTCCACCTGAATTTTGAAGTAGGCCGTCGCCACCAGTTCCACCTCTGGATACTACTACTGCGACTGTACCACAACCTCTACCAGTGATATCATTACAGCCACTAATTCCACTTTCCCTCAATAAGTGAGTGAATAATAACCTTTAATAACACGAGACTAAAACCATCAGAGGTCATATACTTACATGCATGCTTACTAAGGTTGTTGTGTCTTACAACTTCTATTACACATAGAATGCAGTACTTTGCACCGCGATAAAACACAATAGAAAATAGTACAAGGCAATGCAAGAAACATCATATGACTCAGACTCAGTCAGTACGAATAGGTTCGAATGGATAAGATTGCTGTGTACTGGAGTGGGAGTTGGACCTTATAAGATGAGATAAGATAAAAACAGATTGGATTAGATAGCGCCAAGAAAGACATAAAGGAGGGCGGCGCAGAGGCGGAATAATCAAAGACCCACCACCCACGTAGCTGCATCGGCGGAACTTCAAAAGCAGCCGACGTTATAGTCGATAATTGGATTATTATCGTCGCACAATCATGCCGATAATTTCGGACAAATTGTTGCGTCCTGCGAAACAACTGAAGCGCTCAACTGCACAGGAAACAGACATGCAGACAGGCTGAGACAGACGGAGATAGGTAGAAAGACAGACAGAGATACATAGCGAGACATAGAAAAGAGTGAGGTAGTGGGAGAGATGTAGAGAGACAACATAGAAAACGAGACAGACAGATATAGAGAATTAGGTGGACAGAGACAGAGAAACAGACAGACAGGGTTCCTAGTTCAAAGTCCTTATTAAACGTCGTATGACTTTTGTAGCGCGACCTTTAGCGTCAGAAAGGTTTTCCTTTTTCTTATACGCAGCAGTTAAGGTCATTGGATTTAAGCGGGATAAATGATCACAATTACACATCGTCTCCTGCGGATATTTAAAACATTGTAGTTTAGTTCCGGTCTAAAAAAATGAAGAGTGTCGACATCTATAATTGAAGAGGCCACCGCATATACAATTATTTCTTGAGATGGATGACACGACAAGCGTGAATAAATAAGGATAGAAAAGTACAATGAGAGCTACATGCATTTTGTTATGAATATATCGTATCTTTAGATTTAAATAACGCTTATCGGAAAATGAACTTTCAGACAGGCTCTCAGCACAACTCCCGAGGAAAAAGAAACGCCTTTTAATAGTGAGATGGAGAGAAGTCAGTCATTAGTTTAGCCCTTATTGAGGGAGGGAGGTCAATCCTGGTAGTTGAACCCACAGCAGCTAACGCCCGGTGTTGGGCCAAGGCAGTCTCAGCGCTATAGGAACTAAGAGATCAAGACGATTAACCGAGCGAGAAGTATAGTTACAGATAATCGTGATACCGGCTTTCCCAAATGTTATGCAAGGGTGTATACTTTTACGTTAGTATGGAAGCAGCTTGTGCGAATATCGCGTCCGATATGATTTTCGTTACTTAAAAATTAAGAAAGGAAAGATTAACAATTTTTAAAATCAACTCAACAAATTGAACAGATTCAAAACATCAGACGCTGGGCAATACGCATAACCTTTACCACCCGGCCAATGTCTCCTACCACAAAAGTGTCTTATTGTTGCCAGCCATTTGTAACAGAACGTACATTGTATTGCAGAAGGTATCCAGCCGCTTAAATGACTAACGGATAACATGGATGGGATTTAAAGTTATCTTTCATACGACATAGTTGAACCTGCGGCGTCGGATATACTCAAAATTTATGTACGCAATCTGGTCGATGCCGCGTGCAATTTCATCGATTTTAATCTCATTTTTAATTCCGATAAAAATCTAGATTCGAGTATTTGATAAAAACGCCGCTGGTCTTCAGCTCTAATTGCAATCGAACATTTATGTAGCGCCTCTTCGGGAAGGCACACAGCGACGCTAACGAAACTGGAGCACACAAAACCACATACGAAGGAGCAACGGAGTAATGGATATCGCTCTTGGGCGCAGCGTTGAAGGACCGAGTTCGATACCAGTGATCTCCATTAGGTTGACTATTCCTTCTTTCGCTAGGTAACGGCGTCGGTTAAATCATACGTATAACGTAACGGGCGCCTTGCATGGCTGCCGACGGTTAAATTCCAATACTGTAATAACTTATCATCACTCGTTCATAATGTAATTGTAATCATACTGCGGTTTTTCGGTTTGAAATCAAACGAAAATCATCACTCCTCCGCGTAACCACATTGTATACCGTGAACTTAGCCAGGTTTTCTTCTCGGTCTCGTCCTTTAAGTAAATATAGGTCAGGTCACGCACTCAGCGACCCCATTTCGTCCAATTAACGTCAATCAGATCTCATTGTCTTATCTTTTGGCAAACTCAGGCCGGAAATGAGTCTTATCACAGAGCACAATCCGCGGACCTTTGGGCCAACCGTTCTTATCTTCTTATCCGCACATCCTTCCTCGCCAGTTACCACAACCCAATGTTCTGGATGTCGTAGTTTCATTTTAAGGCCACTGTGTGATAACAAAGATTATCGCCCTCCTCCATTACACGGGCTTGAGACTGGCGCTTGTTCGGGTCACGTTAGCTGATTGGTTATGTCGGTCAACGCTGTGGCTACAGAAATGTCTCCTGCTCCAGACTTTATTCCTATTGCTTGCTTTCTCGCAACTTTTCGCAAATTTCCGCAGACGTCTGTTTTCTAATTTGCTCTTCGTGATATTCATTCTTTGATTTCTGATCTAATATGATGTTCTCGCAGGGCGATTGCAAGCGGTTCATTATAGTACATGTAAATACTTACTTACTTATGTATTCGTGTGATGTATCTATAAATTCGTGGTTTACGCTTCCTTGAGAAAACTCACTTATCGTTGTTATGATAACTTGTCATCATTATTAAGATGATATATAAAATTATAGTTGTCATTAGTACTACTTTTTACTGGTCTTAATTACTGTCATACAGGCAATACTGTTGTTAGAGTTCCAAGAAAGAGAGTTTAAATTGTCAAAATTGAACACACGAGTATTCTGTGGTTAGAAAATTTCTTGCATATCACTGAAAGAGGAACTTCGTAGGAAAACGCTATTTACCTAAGAGAGAATTTTGGAAAAGTGGAGGAGAATTTAAATACATAAGACATAAAGAGATATTTAGTCCAACAGAGTATTTACCGGAGAATTTTTGTTTTAAGCCGCAGTCGGCAAAAAATTGAAACTGTGTTTCTCAACAAACAAAAAATTCTCTTTATAGTATAAACTCCCTCTCAAGATAAATCTTTTCGATAAAACCTCGGGCTCACTTACCGTTTAAGAAGCAGTCTCTCTGGTCGGCAGGCTGCGGTAGGTCGAGACGGCACAGGGCTTGACACGGGCCTCAGACGTCTCAAGCGACTCACAAGTAACGTTGCCTCTGCAGCGATGGAAGTTTCAGAGTCTGCGACACTCGAAAAGTAGTCCGGCCCGGCCGCATCACGGCGCGTACGATTACTCGATGGAGATGATTGACAGATCGCAGCACGACCGCTGCAGTGTGAGTGTAGGTTTGCGAGGAATGCAGGAAGCAGTAGTGATGATGATGATGATGATGATGATGATGACGACGACGACGACGACGACGATGATGATGATGACGACGATGATGATGACGACGACGACGCTATTACGCCACAATGGACTCAAACTCTCTCACTCTGTATACCGCCTCTTCTCTACTCTCCCCATCAACCATTGTTGGGGATCTTGGAGTCGTTCTCAACTCAAAACTTTACCTCATACCTCAAATTGCTGCCATCTCCAGGTCGTGTTTGTTGCAGCTCAGGAGAATCAGACAACTTCACCTTTTTCTTGATTCAGCCTCACTGAAAATACGAGTACTGGCTTATTTTGACACGACTTGACTACTACCACTCGAGACTTCCGTGAATGAACCCTGCTTCTCCATAATGAAAAAAGTGTCATGCTGCTCGATTGGGCCTGGAGCTCTCCTATACCGAGATTATATCGCTATATCACTCCTGCTCTTCGTTCTGTAAATTTACTCTGGATCTAAAGCAGCCATGGGTATAATAAACTAGCGACTTCATTTTCTTGGCCTCGGTATATGAGTGCGTTTGGTGAGTCCTCTTCGTTTTCACCTCCTCACCCACCGACAGTGAACAGGCATTGCAGCTGGGAACGAGGCATGCAGACCCGGAGAATGAAAGCCAGAGGAATAAATAGAGCCAGAGACTGTCAGATAGACAGAGAAGATCGATAGATAGACAGACAAAAAAAACAGGCAGACAGATAGAAAAGATTGCAGATGGGTAAGAAGTCAGGCATACACACAGGGGGAATGGAAATAAACATGCAATAATATCCAGACAGAATTACAGTCATGCATTGAGAGAGGCAAACAGGTAGAGATGCAGACAGAGAGAGCGACAAACAGAGAGAGACAGACAAGCAGGAAGTAAGATATATAGACAGAGAGACAGATAGATGTAGAAAGGCAGACAGACAGACAAACAGACAGACAAAAGTGAGTTCTGCTAAATAGAGCTAGCGAAATTGTCACTGCTCTGGGCAACAGCAGTGGCATCTAATGGCTGTAATCAAATATAATCAGTCGGCTCGAGTCCTCCCATTGTTGTCTTCTGCTGTTCTCCCGGAAGTCGCCTAACAGCCGCGAGCAACGCGAGGACCGAGGTAATTGTCGCAGCCACGCTACAAAGCGAACTGGAATTGACGGCGACCACTAGGAGCGCCCCACGACAAGTTCCGTGTTTGCCAATCCCTGTGGTAGAACGTCGAAGGCTTTCAGGAAGCCAACAGAAGACGCTCCTATCGGTCACTATAGTGTAGCCAATGCGAAATAGTGATTGGACGGTCATTCGCAGTAGAATTTCTTGGAGTCTGGTAAGGCATTTGACAGCGTTGACCGGAAAATGTGAGGACTACCAGACGTCTTGTTAAGTCTGTAGAGATAGAAGTATAGCTCCATAAATAAAAGTATGTTTTGTTGCGAATGCTTTTCGTGATTTGTCCAAGGCATTTGACAGTGTAATCAGAAAAATTGAATTTCTCCAGACGTCTTTTTAAGTCTGCAGAGATAAATCGTTCCATGAACTAAAGTGAAGTGAGGAGATAGGCTGACTATTAATTGCAGTATGGAATTTGACAGCGTTGATCGGATGAAATTGAGGTCATCCACCTGTCTTCTTAAGTATGTATGGACATTCCGGCTTCTCGTTAAAATCGTTCCATAAATAATAGTGCTGTGAGCATAAATTGTGATGAACACCGCCACTGTTTGCACTCTGGCAGTGCCAGTCCGAACGTGGAGGGCGACCGCTGTCGCTCGATCTTTGTCATCACACAGTGTCGTTAAACTGAAACTACTCCTACAAATACTACTGCAATATAACTGGTAAATAAATAATAAATAACTGATGCTACAAATTCTATATTTGCGTGGGCACTCCACTTTTGACTAGAGAGTTGGACGTAAGAGAAAAACGAAAGGAGAAACAGATGGGGTAAGAGACGATGAGGAGAAATTTAGAAGGAAATGGTGCGGAATGAAAGTTGGATAAGACAGAGATAGAAAATGGAAGCAGAAAAGGCCAGAAAAAGGAATAGTGAAAAATGGAGACAGAGAGTGAAAGTGAGAGAGATAGAGACAGACAGACAGACACACACACACGCACACGCACGCACACACACAGATGAACAGGGAAATGAGAACGAAGACGGATACAGAATGGCAGATAAACCGAATTAGTAGAAGGAGGGAGTATACACTATACAACAGAGAGACAGACAGAGACAGAGAGAGCGACGAGAAAGGTAAAATGAGGAGATAAAAGAAAAGGATAGAGAGTGAGAGGAACGAATGGAGAGAGACAGACAGACAGAGACTCAGACAGACAGAGATAGAGAAACAAATGAAGATAGGCAGGGCGAGTATTGGGCTTTCTTTCAACATGACATCTGGCTCCTTCTCACGTCCGATTCATGCGCAGAATAAAACGGCAACGATTGTGGTGGCTCCGCGAACAATCAAGACGTTCTACGCCTTCGATTGAGATCCTTTCCGTGCGGCGTGGAATGGATCTCATCGTGCCTGATATATACTCGCTGTAAATTAGAGCGACGACTGATATAGGCCTAAACGGGTCAGAAGAAGAAGAAGAAGAAGAAGAAGAAGAAGAAGAAGAAGAAGAAGGTCGATCCCTTTGACGGGTGACGAACGATAAAGAGATGAAATATCAGCCAATGCAACGTTGCTGCATGCATCCGGTGTTTACAAGGACTGTCGTGTGTCCTTTGCGCCGTTACAAATGAGAGTTACAACATGTATGTAAGTATGTACGTGTGTTTATCTGTGTATTCGTGTATGCAGTTTAATTTTGATGTATGTCTGCATGAATTTGCGAGTACGTATATGTGCCTATGTGTGGTATATTGTGTATATGTTTATGTATGTTTGACAGTGTTCGTGTATATCTTTAAATTTGTGTGTAATTATATGTATGTGTGTCAATGGATGTATGCGTATCTAATTTTATATAGTTGTATTGCAATTATAAATGACAACTTATTTTGTGCCACTTTGAAATGTATGAGTATATAGATAAATGTGTATATGTATATATATATACATATATATCTAATCTGCGATTGTAGGTTAAGTTCGCTTGTATACGATTGAAATCTCGTCTGTCCACTCATCCGTTCTAAGACCGACCGATGGACTCATCCGCTGCGGACAGCGAACGGCCACCGACGATTATCCTCTTCCGCATCGACGATCAAAAGCCTATGATCCTGGACGATCAAAGGTCTAGGCCGCCATCTTGGACCATCAAGGGCATAGGCCGCAATCTTGGAAAACAAAAGGCATAGGCCGTCATCTTTCATAAGCCAGAAGGCGTAGGCTGTCATGTCAGAAATTGAAAAGGCATATTTGTAGTTCTAATGGCTCTCCGTGCATGCCATCTTATTTACAAATCAAAGTGCTATTGGCGCCATCTTTGAAACTCATGGGATACAGTCTCATATCGCTATCTTCTAAATCGCAGGGCAAATTCACCATCCTTGAAAATCAAAGGATAAATTCGCCGTATTTGAAAATAAATGGGCACATCGCCATCTTTGAAAATCAAAGGGCAAATTCGTCATCTTTAATATCATATGGTAAATTCACCATCTTTGAAAATCAAAAAGAAAATTCGCCATCTTTGAAAATCAAAGGTCAAATCCGCCATCTTAGCAAATTAGAGGTCAAATCCTCCATCTTTGAAAATCCAAGATGTCGGTGAAAGTGGAAGGTGGATTCGTCATCAAAGGAATCCGAATCTGATTCGTATTATTCCGGTCCAGTCATCAGACGACCGATTGAGCAGACGCGAGCTCTCTCTGAGATCAGTCGACGCTGGTTCCATGGCAGCGGTCGTTCCGGATGCCAGATAAGGAACAAAGTCCTGTGGGCGAATATTCGCCTGAGACACACACAAGTTCCTGCCTCTTCCTTTTTCCTATTCTCCACTGCTGTGTCTCACTTTCTTACCATCCTCTTCCCCTTCATCCTCTTCCCTTTCATCCTCTTTCTTTTCATCCTCTTTTTGTCCTCCTTCTTCTTCTTCCTCTTCCCTTTCTTCCTCTATCTAGAAATCTAACTCTTCATATACCTTACTCTTCCCTTTGTCCTCTTTCCTTCCTTCCTTCCTTCCTCCTCCAATCGTCCTCTGCATCCTGTGTGCCTTCGTCTTCCTCGTTGTCCTCTTCTTCTCTTCTTTTCTTTCTTCGTGTATCTTCCTCTTCAGTTACCTCATTCTACCTCTGTATCCTCTTCCCTTTCTTCCTTTTTCCTTCCAATACCCTCACTTCCCCTTCCCTTCCTGGGAAAAGGATTGGATACTCACATAAATGTACTCGAATTTGTATAACGATCACGTTTAAGTTTAACTGTCTGACCCTTAGATGTTGACCCCGAACCGATTCGGACCTTGCCTGCCTATCGACTTTGTCGTGACTGAGCGCTTGCGAATAGGCCGGTGACTCGGTGTTTCGGGCGCTATACAAATCTTTTAAATACGATAGTGATCATCAGTCAAATCGACCATTGTTCGTCAATTGTATATAAACAACACACTTATAGGTCCCTTTATAGTTTATAGTTAGAGTCAATGGGAGAACCCAAAGAGACACATATTGTCTCGCTAACAGTGTGGCTCAATCTTACAGACCACTAACGCCTCCATAGATTAGTACTCGTTCGTTAGTGGTCTGTGAAAATTTGCGACCCTGTTAGTGGTACAGTGTGTCTCCTTGGGTTTTCAATTTCTATCCTCGCAATCAGCAACATCATCGCAGGTGATAGGCTCGTACAAAGGCTGAGGTATTGCCACTGGTGGGAAATTTCAATATATGCCCTCACATTCTACGCCTATAGATCTCGATAGAAGGAACGTCAAGGATGTGACGTCGTTCAATGTTGAGCTTTGTCGAGCGACTCATTAACACGGGCCGCTAAATTCCCCCTTTTTGATGGTACGATGTGAAACCGATTAATCGCACTTGGTAGTGTCAGTTTTTTCCGTTTCAATCGTTAATCTTTTTCTTCATCTAAGACAGTCTGATCTTATCTAAAATGGCATAAATTTCACGTTGCTGTAATTTAACGTTTCACGCAAGGAACTTCACGAAACGTTATAATACTGCTCCTGGTTTTGCGCCCAATAACTAAATCCACAGCTCCTTTACTGAACCACTGAAACTCTGTTAGTCCTAATGAAAAATTTACCGACAACTGCTGATAATTACCTCATTTGCTCAAGTGGTTCTTTCGCAACCAGGTGCGTTTTGCACAACCAGCGAGATAGGTCGTACGGGATTTCAGCACCGAGGCGGTGTGTTTTCACCTGCTTTATATCTCATTAAATAAACCACCCACTTACTCAGTTATTCTCCTATCACCGACGTTATCCTCCAAATTTCATCCTCCACCCGATGTGATTTTCTCCGGTCTCCTTCCACCAAGGCACTTAAGTGTCCATTCCTCCCAATTATCCTAGTACCCTGACCAACCGAAAGACCGACCGATCTTCGGTCAAAGTCTGCCGCTCTCGAATCGGTCCTCTCGGCGGTAATAATCGGACGCGAGTTCGGTCGTTTGGTGGCGCTGTTTATGACGCTACTTAGTGCGGGAATCTGTCCAATTTACTGCGCTGACCAATGGCCGTTCTTTGCTTCCGTATCCGCCGCTGAGCGATATTATGTGGACGATAGGAGGATGTCATGCTTATCACGCCCGCTTCTTCATTGATTTCTGGTGACAATGTCCCAGTGGATGAATGGAAAGAGACATAGAGATAGGCAGACGGACGGACGTACAGACAGCCAGACGAACGGACAGAGCATGAGACACAGACAGACAGATGGGCAAGCAGGAGGACACACAGGAACATGGAGGCACTGATAGATGTCGTGAGCAGATTAAATTCTTAGACATGGCGAGATATATTATAGAGCCAGTCATAGGAACAGATAGACAGAGGCAGATATAGAAGCGGAGATAGAAGGAGAGAGACATATAGACATACATAGAGACAGAGAGAGACAAAGAGAAAGACAGAGAGAAGTACAGGCGAAAACGTGTTTGTCATCGGAAACGAGTCTCGACATTTATCAACACCAACGAGACACGTCATTCATTAACAGGGAGTTCGCAGATTCTCACGATCGATCTCTCATTCTCTCTCTGTCCCTCTCTGTCTCTCTGTCTCTTTCTCTCTCTCTCTCTCTCTCTCTCTCTCTCTCTCTCTCTCTCTCTCTCTCTCACACACACACACAGACAGACACTCACACGCACTCTCACACGCTCGTTTCTCCCACTGTCACTCCTTCTCCTTTTATATTTGCTGTTCATTCTTTCCCTTCTGTCTCTCTTCTGTCTCTTCCTCTATTTTCATTTTCCATTCTTTGTCGACAGCAGCCAAATTAGTCAAAGTGATATAAATGAACCCTTTTAGTTACGGACCGACACCTCTCTCTCTCCTCCTCTCCCTCTCTCCATCTCTCTATCCCTCTCTTTGTCTGTCTGTCTGTCTGTCTGTCTGTCTGTTTCTCTGTCTGTCTGTCCGTCTGTCTGTCTGTTTGTCTCTCTCTCTTCCTCTCTTTCTTCTCTCTGCCCTTTTTGTGACAAAGTGATTGCTTGCTTGATTGTTTGATTACTTTCTTTATTGATATGTTGCTTTGTTGGTTGGTTAATTGACTGATTGATTGACTGACTGATTGATTGATTGATTGACTGACTGACTGACTGACCGATTGATTAATTGATTGATTGATCCATCGATCGATCGATTGATTGATTGATTGATTGATTGATTGACTGACTGACTGACCGATTGATTAATTGATTGATTGATACTATTCTTTCGGTCGTTCTTGTATTCATTTGAGCTTTGAACAGTAAGTTAGTTAATCAAAAGATTATAATACACTGTTTGCGTTTAAGTTAAGACGAAAACTTATCGACCTTGCTTTTCACTCAATGAAACTCTTAACTCCTCAGAAATAATAACAACAACGACGACAACAACAACAATAATAATGATGAAGAAGTGAATAATTAATCAGCCCTTAGATGGGATGGAGAATCTGGCCAGCCCACGTTCCCACGATAACCCGAGGATTTAGAGAGAGAGACAGAAGGACGGACGAATGAATGGACGTATAAACAGACAGACAGAAAGACAGACAGACAGACAGATATATGGACGGAGAGGCAGCCATGCAGATTTAGATAGGAAGGACAACAGAGACAGAAGGACGGATACATAGGCAGACAGATACACAGACAGATACACTTATAGAAAGGAAAGCAGACTGACAGACAGACAGACACTGTTCACGAACAGACAGGACGATACACAGACAACAGACAGACAGACGGACGGACATAAAGACTGACAGACGAACAGACAGGAAGATGCACAGACAAACAAGCATAAGCAGACGTAATCGCAAATACACCGAGACAAGCACATACACACACACACACACAGACACAACCCACACACCTACACACGCACACGTGTTCTGTTGATATTCGTGACGAACTAATTTCGCATGCGCAACTAAACGGTTTTCCTTCAATAAAGAACTCGACGCCGATCCCTCGTCCACCCAGAGTTCCTCGCGTTTCCGCCACGTGATCGTACGCCTTAATTGGCGCAATTTCGGCGATTGTGTTTCTTGGTCAGTTCGATACTGACCAGCGTCGTCTCGCTGACCACTCTGATTAACCCCACCACTACGCTCGTCCATCCTACACACGCGGACGGACGTGGAATGCTTGTGAATGGCATTTGGACACGTATTGAAATGTTCCGTGAATGCATTGTAAAATGTGATTAATTTTGTTTTGTCGTACAATGCATTGTGTTGCTGTTATTGTTTTAACCATAATTCGAGAATTCGTGACTATCGATTTCAAATTCGCTAAAATTCGTTAACGTTTTGGCCCATTTAAAAATTTGTAAAAATTAGTTAAGTTCTTTAAAATTCGTAAATATTTGTGAAATCGTAAAAATTCGTTAAGATTCGTAAAAATTCGTACAAATTCGTTGGGCTGGTCCACCAGCGACTTTATGTACAGCAACAGAGAAATGGACCCACGAAGGTTAGAGCCGATGATAGGCCTACTGTCTATGTTCATTCGACCTTGAGGCATCTAGAAAAGATTTCGACTGTCAGCTATTCAAAAACAATAGTGGAATGGTAGCAGTGGACTTTTTCTGACTAATTATAGATAAGAAGACAGCTCATTGAACGTTACCAACTCTAAGCCACTTTTGGTTACCAATTGTTCCAATTGTTCCAGTGACTGACTGTTAGCGTTGAAGTTGATGCATTGCTATCTCATGACACTCTGGGATAGCAGTGTAGTAATGACATTATTTTTTTGTTTTATTCCTAAAATTCGTAGAATTCGATCTCTCGAACTCTGATTTTAACCTATTCTTTTGTAGCGCATTCATTTTCCTTTACTTCTTCCTTCCTTATTTACTTTCTGTATTGGTCTGTATTGTATCGTAAATTCAATTCTACAGAACGAAGGGCAGAGTGAAGCAGCAACTTAGAACGGAATATAATTTTTCACTTGTGCATTGTTTATGTTGACGAGATATTGAAGAAATTCACATAGCGTTGCAGTTCTCGCGTCATAGTAGAAGGTGTTTCAGTTAAACGACACTGTGTGGTAGCAAAGATCATCATCGTCGCCCTCCAGGCTTTGGACTGGCACCGTCAGAGTACGACCGAACTGTGGCGGAGTTTTGCTATAATTCGCGGGAGCAGTTTCTCGTACACTTGCTGATGTGATAGGCGTCCAAGCCCCTGCGACTAATTGCCTCCAGTTGCACTGGACAATTGTCCACGGAACTGCCGACTGACCACGGTCATCGTCTGACCAGAGAAGAGGGAGGGAGGGGCGAGTGGAAAAACGGAGAGATGGACCTGGATTCCGGGATGTGGAGTATCTCATTCGAAATCGGATTATCCAGGTCTGTTGGAACGATAGATGTGGGCGGAGAGAGATGGAGAGATGGATGGAGAGGGTTGACGAGAAACGCAGGCAGATAGTGGAGGGCGCCATATGCTGGTTTCTTCATCCGATTCCTTACCTCTTTCTTCGTTTCTCCCTCTTTCTTTTCTTCCCACACATACCCCTTCTTGCATGCATTCCTGCCTATTTTCTTCCATCTGTCTTTCGCTCCTTAACGGTTTCTTTCCTGTGCCGCTTCCTTCCTTCCATCTTTGCTTCCCTCTCTTCCTTTATTTCATTCATCCGCCTTCATTCACTTCTTCCTTCTTTCAATCGCTTCTTTTTCCTTCCGTCCATCTTTCTATTCTTCCTTCCATCATTATGTGCTTCCTTCATTTATTTCTCCAGTCCTTCCCATTTTCCATCACTTCTTCCTTCCTTATTTACTTATTCCATTCATTGTTTAATTCATTAGACTCCACGCTATCTTTGTTACCTTATCCTCCATCCCATTTCACTGCCTCTCGTCGTCCTCTTCGTTTCTTAGATAGATATGATCTCTTGGTAATTCTCGCCTAACATAGTAATGATGCGTCTGTTGGTCCTTTGCTTAGGTACGATATTCCCTTTCCGCCTTGCTCTCTGATTTTAACTCGAGATGCTTCTGTTTCTGTCCGCATTTCTTAAGATTTTTATATTCCAAGAGGCTGTTCGCACTGAGAGCGCCTCTGATTAGGTTGCACTGGAAGAGGCGCTATAGAAACATGCGAATACAATACAATACTTTCTTCATACTTTCTGTGCGGCATGGTGGTCGAATGTCTAAATTGGTCGGCCAGTAATGCTCAGTGTGCGCTGAGTGAGCGAGTTCGACTCTCGTCCGATGCGTCACTGTGTAAGGACTTTGAGCAACTCCTTCGCACACAATTGCTCTGCACTACAACTGCAATTGCGCCATCGAGGCGTATGTATGCACTTCTGAACTAAATTTTAAGAAGGGCAATATCAAATAACAGTTGTATTGTATTCATTCATTCATTGCTTCATTCAGTCATGTCTTCGTTCGTTCCTTCCTTCCTTCCTTCATTCATTCCATCGTTCATTCAGGTTTGCCTTCCTTCCTCCATCTCTCCCTCCTTCCATTCCTTCCTTCCTCCACTTTGTTGGCATGCTCCTTAGTGCGCATGTGCTATGTCATTCCCTTCTCTTGGGACGAATGAACGAACTCCATCTACCGACTGAATTCGCATCATCTACGCCATCTCTCGACCGCTTCTGTAACTCCCAACGGTAACCGCCGTACCACACGGTAACCGCCGTACCACACGGGGTCCAATAAGAAACAACACCATACAACGCAGCTAAATCATAACCCCTTAACTGCATATTTTAATCCGTGTATTTTATATAAAATATATGGGTAAGAATCTTATTCCACTCTGTGCGATGGTACATATTCTTTGCTTAAGGGCCAGCGTACCAGGCAATCGCTCAGACTGTGCGCTATTCTTCGAATATAATAGACAACGTCTTCTCTTGGAACTTCACGCACCTGCGTCCTCGAATTATTGACTTGCCTCGGACCCCCCCTCTGCCCTTTTTCAGTGCACCCAGGGCGCATACTGACGAGTAGAGGAGGAGGGTAAAAACCTTGGTGGTGCTAAAATGTATGTGAAACAGCAAGCAATAGAGTTATATGACGACACTTCGTTTATATTTGTCATTTCGTTCATTTATTCGTTCGTTCGCTCCTTCGTTCATTCGTACGTTTTGCAGCCTCTAAAATCCATGTTCCAAAATTGCAACTTTTACAAACAGACTTTTTATTCGAACGATAGGCCTATTTCTTGGTTGGTTACACTAAAATAGATTTTACATTTAAATATTTTAATCAGTGTGTGTTGTTGCAGTTTAACGACACTTTGCCAAAACAAAGATGATTAGCGTCGCCCTCCTTTATTGTCAAGACTTGAGACTGGCACTGTCAAGATACAAGCAGTGATAGAGTTTAATCTTTAAGTGTCACCCACTATATAGGCCATGACTTCGCCTCTCTAGCGTTGCCCTCTTCATTTGCCGAAACTTCACACTGGCACCGCCCGGAAACTGTGCAGTGACAACTGTAGTTGTTTTAGCTAATGGATTTCGATATATATGCGTCTGACATCAAATTGTGAAACCAATGGGGCAGCTAATTTTCAAACGGCATGTTCGAGGGCCATTTAAAAATTACAAAGCATTGTTTTAAAGGTGTCCAAGCAACCCGGTCTGTTTTTACGTTTAACGACATCGTAATAGAAGAAGACGTCCTAGAAAGCCTCTTTGAAACCTTACAAAATATTAAATTATTAATTAATGTCCTGCCTAAATTGCGTGTATTTTAAGAACTTAATTAGTGGCATAGTCCATAGGGGTTAATAGCTATAAATATATGTGAAGTTCTAACTAGTTAATTAATGTAATAGGCCATTCGATTGATTAGCGTCTACGCTATAACGCCGTGACAATACTATTATCGTGTGTGTCGACGAAAGACCTGCTGCACATTTAACGACATGTATGTGCGCGTGATATCTGTCTGCCATACCTCTTCTTCTTTTACACCGTCATGAACGAATGGACGGTTTGGGAGATATCGTACAGGTAGCAGGTATACAGTCTGTCCGTTTATGCATTTGCACACTTTTACAGCTATTCACTCGAAACTTTCGCCGTTCGCTCGGGGAACACCTGGGACACCCAGTAGAGGAGTTGGTGAATACCTGGGCCCACTCGTCCTGCTCTCCCGGGCAGAAAACCTGTCTCAACTCTCAACCCGAGCATCGCAGGGTTCCCCAGTTAGTGTACATAATAATGCGATATTAATGCATACTCAGCGTACAGTATGCGTTAGCGTAGTGCCCACAAACTTACGGACACGACATAGTTTGATCAGAGCCACACTACAATTTTATTAGTGTCCTTTGCAAACGAGGCCCCGATTACATAATAATTACTAGCAATGATGGGCACTTTTACCCACTGTACGCATTAACTAGGAGTAGCAGCCGTAGAGTAGCGGTTAACATTCTGGGACGCAGGTCACGCAGCGCTGAGGAACCGAGTTCGAGACTCGAATCCCCTAAGGTTGACTTCTCTCCTTCTTTCGCTAGTCGGTGGCATTTGTTAATAAAAAATTAAGATGTGTTATTGCGTAATGGCCGCCCTGCGTGGCTGCCGACAGTTAAATTCGACTCCTTTTATAACTCGTCATTAATCATTCGTTCATGCTGTGCTTATGGTCATACTGCGGTTTGTCAGTTTGAAATTAAACGAAGATTATTATTGCACAATTTTTATGTAGTTGCCTACACCAAAGAATAATCAAACTGTAGACTTTGGAGTTCTTTAATCAATAAAAAAATAATATGTTCTCAATATAAATTTAAGTATCTTCTGTCCGCATCACTGTGTTTTTTCATATTGCCTTCACAATTATAAAACGAATATTACGCGGCATGTGGAGACATCGGTGAGACGTGAATTGATTGCGCTATAACATCGTGGAATATTAACCAACGAATCACGGTACTCGTTTTATATACCAGGTCAAATACATCTCGATACAATGCGGTCCATAGGTTGAAAAAAAATTATTCGCTTAGTTAAATGTGACCTAGATAACTGTATAACGATTGGCTATTAATGCCGATTTTACCCAATGTTTATGCGGGGCGGTAGTTTGCATTCAAGAATCAGAATTTTTTTTAGTTTCACGAGATTGTCATAAACATCATAATTGATTTCATGATTTTAACTAGCTGTTAATTACGTATTTTCTAATCGTTTCGTTCTCGTTGTAAAAGGATGTCGGCGTCCAAGTTTTTCCGAAACTTCTTGACGTTACCGCAAGTGGTTAGGCCTACCTTGTATTTCATGGAATGTTTCTGTTAATATTTTGTTTTTGAATAAAAATATTCCGGTTGTCTGTCATTTTAGCGTCCCCGACCATTTTAGCACTTTTTTTACATAATAACTGAGTAATACAGAAAAAAATTGGTACGGCTCGGGCCTCGAGGGTTTTACGAATAGAATATTCTTCTGCAGCCGAAAAATCAACGGAAATGGGAGTGTATTAAGGAACACGAATAGGCTAAATTGATCAACTTCATATTATTGAACGATAACACATGCCAATTCATTTGAACTTCAAGTTGACGCATGCTCTAAAAAGCGGTGTGGCGATTCTTTTATTCTTTGTTTGATGTTTCTTATCTAGCACAAATTTTTCAATTTTAGTAGTTAAATTTCTGTGTTTATTTATTCATTTAGTATGCAATAACTGAAGTGTAGGAATTTTTCTGCACTTTACTCTCATGTAAGCCTACACATGAGTCATTGCAGTCATAATTTCATGTATACTTTCTGTGTTGGAATTTTGGTGATGGATTGAGCCGTCAGATCTCTGTCTTGAAATTCTTGTTACTATGTTCAGTTCAGTCCAGCTGCAAGGTAGAACAAATTGGGATGTGGGGTATGTTGTTATATCGTGCTGTTAGACTTTATGATGACAATGGCCCAGTGGACTCGTGGCCATTTGTATTTTAAATAATTACTATTTTTTCCCCACTGTTCCTTGACAGAGGCATTTGTGTGCAAACGACTGTTCTTGGGTCATTGCATGAAGTTGTTCAGCAGGATTTAACTTCTTGTTGTTGGATTATATACTAAGCTAGCCACCATTGTGTTGCATCATGACGTCTTCTCTAGAGAAAGCACAATCCCTGAATGATAAAATCAATAATAATAATAATAAGATGAGGCATAAGAAAGGGCATTGTTTTGGTCAATGTGAGATATAAAAAAGTATATTTATTTAAAACGATTGTTCTTAGGTTTTGAATATGTTTAAAATGTTGGTGTTGATAAAGTTATAATTGAGTTTTGTACTGTGCATTTTAGGGAGTGAAAGACAACAGCTGCCAGCAGACGAGGTATATATTGTTTATTTGTATATGTAGTATTATTCTTGTTTCATGGTCATTCTGAACAGCATTCTGCTGCTCTGTCGAACGAATATTGAATTTCTCTTTGCAATCTGCAATACGTGAACATTACTGTAAATATTCAAAATCTTTTTTACATTTAAAATTCTTAGTTTAATGCATTAATTGATATAATTTGTGCAATAAAGAGCATGGCCTGGATTTGTTTTTTGGACTATTTCAGAGATAAAGAGCTTGAAAATCATGATCAGAAACTGCAAAGGGCTCAAGGTAGTGTACCTACAATGGTGGAAGTTATCTGGAAATGAGAGTTTGACCCGAATGACTTGACATTTGTGACTATTCTATATTTTTGATCTTCTTCATTTGATTAATTTCTTCTAATTCATTGACTTCCAATGACACCACGAGCCTTGAAACACTGAAGTTAACCATTCTCTCTGTTTGGTGCTTGTCTTTGCTATCGTTTCTTGGTTAAAGGGCTGTACCGAGAGCAGTGCCAGTGTTGCCGTGGAACAGGGCAAAAGTATATGAAGTGGTGCAAATTTCAGGATGGAATGACTTTAAATTATTCCATAAATTCATTCTTTCTTGAAATATGTTTTTATTTTTACTCACAAATAAAAACTAAAATTGCAGTTCAAATGTTCAACTAAGAAAGTAATTTGATGGCTACTACATGCTGTAAACCTATATGAAAATTATAATAGAACATTATTCTGGACTACTGCAGCGCCATATATGATTGGCTTCTGGCTTGTCGGCTTAGATGCCTTAACAGGGCAAGGCCGCCCGCATCCCTAGGTTTGACAGAGTCTCTGGGTACATGTGTGATGTCATGCACTGGCTCGCTTATCCACAGCACATTGCCTTCTGAGTCTGTGCGCTAGTACGGCGCTGCTTTGAGAGCCTGACACCCCTCTAACTCATAGAACTATTTTGCCCCACTGTCATTGTTCGACCCCATGTCTCGTTGCGCTCTGCTGCGCAAGTGGAGTTACTTGTCCCCCGTGCACGAACTGCTATCCGTCAGTTTTCTCACTGACTGGTCCATTGACCTGGAATGGCCTTCCAGGGGCACTGCATTTCATACCTTATGCGCCAATCTGTCATCTGAATTTTATATTCGAAATTTGGATAGGAGCCAGATAATTGCTGGGTACAGAGAGCAATTTTTGCTTGGTATGGTCAGGATTGATTGTTTATATTAGTGTATATATGCTACAGCTACTACATTACTGCTATTATTTTTATTAGTATTATAACTAAAATTTGTTTCTTGATGAACCCAATAAATTTATAAAGAGACTAAATCAATTGACTGTTTTAAATATTCTTTATAATATTAAATGAAGAATTATGAGATAATAATTATTGTTGTTTAATCATCTTTCGTTTTTACTGATGGCAATTATTGTTTGTGTTTAAGGTTTATCTTTTCCTGCTCCAGATGTCGAGTGCAAAGGGGAATTTGAATTCCCAGTGAACATAGATCATGGCTCTCATCAGCATCAGAAGAAGATCTCCGATGATGCGCCAACAACAGATCTGAATCAAACCCTGAATCATGAGAATGGCATTCAAAACCTGCAATTGAAATTTCATCAAACTGAAGGTAGTGTACCTACAATGTTGGATGTGATTTTGAAGCAACAGTTTGACCTGTACAACATTTGTCATAATTCCTAGTTGTTTTCGTCTTCAATAACGTCTGTGTCAGTTTGATTTCTTTTATTTCTATGACTTCCACAGAGGCCAAGAACCATGAAACACTGAATGCTGACTACTCTCAGTTTGTTGTTATTTCTTGTTGTCCTTATTAGCTTATTATTGCTATATTATTATTACTATTATAAGACATATTTGTTCCTAATAAAGCCAATTAATTCATTTACAAACTTATTAAGTTGAGAAGTTTCGAGAATATTGTGTATCATTATTATTATTGATAGTCGTCACACTTGCTACCATTCTTGTTATTATTATTGTATAAACCGTGTATCCATTTAGCTAATAGGACTCGACTCAAGTCTCACCTGTTCAGGAAGGCATATCCCTGTTGAACTGAGGCAGTTATTATCATAGAATTTGTTTTTCTTGTTAGTTTGCTGGTCGTGTTTTTGTAAAGCGCCCTTTTAGTGGCATGGAAGCATTATGGTGCTATAGAAATCGTCTGAATAATAATAATAATAATAACAGTAATTGTTTTTGTTTAAGATTCATCATTTCCTGTGCCAGATGTCGAGTGCAAAAGGGAATTCGAGTTTCCAGTGAACATCGATCATGGCTTTGACCAGCATCAGAAGAAGGTGTTTGATGATGTGCGAACAACAGATCTGAATAAAACCCTGAATCATGAGAATGGCATTCAAGACCTACAATTGAATCTTCACGTGGTTGCCACAGCCACTGCTAAGGACATAGACAGAAGTTGTTTTGACACTGAGGAGAATAGAAGAGAGCAAGTTGACACAGTTACCAACAATGGAACAACTTATTCTTCAGCAATAGATAAAGAAATTAAAAATGAGTCCATATCTGAATATGTGATAAACAGCTTATACAACTCCGAGATTCACACCGAAGTTGTTTGTCCAGTTGAGTTTACAAATCTTCAAACGACGGCCGATGGAAGTCTGAAAGATGAGAAAACAGAGGAGAAAGTTATGGCACCAACTGATGACATGTTTGATAAATTGTTTCAAGATTGCACAAATACGCTACCCGTCGCTACAAAGACAAATGATCGGGAAGGTATGAAGCACTATGTCTTAAAGTTTTTCTTCTATTGTTACTTTGTTAAATTCCATTTATTTTTGTATCTGATAGCTCATTGGTGAGGATGTCAGTCGAGAAGTCCGGAAAGTCCGCTAAAACATTGATTGTTCCTGTCATTTGATGTAGTCTGTAGGGCTCTGCTAAAATCCCAAGGCTGTGCTGCAATATTATTCCATGTAAGCCCTGAGAAATATCCCAAGGAATGGACACGCTGTACGCAATAAAAGTGATGTTCATCCCCATATCTTCTGCAATTTCCAATGCACTTTTAACAGCAGATTCAAATCCAATTTCACGATATCTCTGCAGGAAGTCTACTCTGGCCTATGCTTGACAATGTTCCAGAGTAACATTGGAAAACTGTGTTGATTGCATCAGTTTGTTTTTCCTGTTGATTTGGAACAAGACATCACACTACAATCTACAATGCAGATGATAAATGACATGTGAGCAATTTAATTTACCAATGAACTCATTTCAAAAGCTGTTCCTCCATAATTTTTTATAATCTGGTGCATGGTTGTCAGAAACAAACAGTCACAAATAGGCATAATGATCAGCTGTATATATTTATAAACTTGATAGCTCTCATATACTTGTTGACCCGCCAATGCACTTATAAATATCTTATTACATAAATATGCCATTTTTGCAATAGACACCTATGAAGAGTTTCATTATAGCAGATCTTAATTTATAATGTGCTATTCATATTATATATGATGTCTTTAGTGGCGATTTCTGATGATGAATGCGGTTCCATTGCATCCTCGACGAATACGGAGATTTATGGAGAGCTTGATTGTCAAGATATAGAAGAGCACACTCACATAGAAGAAACTCTGGAAGATGTTGTCAGAACAGGTCCAACTGACTATGTTCAATCACCTGATGCTCATTTCCAGTTTCCAAGTCAAGTGAACAACCTTCCCTTTCAGCTGGAAGGTAATCAATATGGAAGTAATGATTATGCGTCAATTGCAATGAAGAAAAAGCGGATTTCAGTTGCACCTGGTATCATGTACGATGACGAAGTTTCATCTCCTGTGGGATCAAACTCTTCTGTCATAACACAACCATTGCTTCCTTTGAATCATTCAAGGGAGGCTGAAGAGGTTCCATCATCATCATCATCAGCTCTCCATGGAAATAATAGCCACGGTATGTCCTCTTCATTTTTGAGTCTCACAGATGCCTTGATATCAAAAGTGCCTCCTTATGCTCCTGTGGCTCGCCATATCATTCAGCAACACGATGAGAGACAGCTTTTTTCTTGTGAGTTTTGTGGTAAACGTTGTGGAGACCGATTCCATTTGTCACAGCACTTGACAAATAGTCATTCACTGGAACAGCCGTTCTTCTGTTATCATTGTGGTATGCGCTTTAAACTTTTGAGTGATCTTTCCCATCATAAATTAACACATGCTGAGGAGAGCCATAATTTTTCTTGCTATATTTGCAAAAAGTTGTTCAAGACCAGAGACGATTTGGTCAGCCATGGCGATATTCACAAGGAAGTAGAGTTCAGTAACGGCATCGTTTGTAACATCTGCAAGATGGTGCTTCGGAATCCCTCTGCATGGGAGCTGCACATGATGAGTCATTCATGCAAGAAATCGCTCACATCTGAACAGGAAATGGAAGTTTCATCTGTCGAGAGCTCACAATGTTCTATCCCAACACTAACGTTACTTTCATCTGATCATTCATTTAATGGTCAAGCCAATTACGTGGGAGTGTCTGCTGATGTTCGTTTCCAGTTTCCAAGTCAGGTGAAATCAAGTAGCAATAATACAACACAAGAGATATCTACTCAACAGCTTGTCTCGT
This sequence comes from Bimastos eiseni, assembly GCA_959347315.1. Taxonomy (NCBI): domain Eukaryota; kingdom Metazoa; phylum Annelida; class Clitellata; order Crassiclitellata; family Lumbricidae; genus Bimastos; species Bimastos eiseni. The sequence goes on along the minus strand of OY365814.1, from coordinate 33,955,749 downwards.
TTTTAACCAAGTCTACTGCTCCTGTGGATCAACAATCAGTCAATTCCAGTCATGTTAAAATTAACAAACTTCCCATACAGGTTGAAGACAGTCAAGTCCAGAATGCGTTTAGTCTTGCACTGGAGTCCTGTAGATCTAAAGCAACTAAATCTGACTCCCAACTGAGCTGTTCAATGAGCGAACTCCAGAGGTTATCTCAGAATGCATACAATCAAATTGTCCCAGTGAGTAAAGTGAGTGAGTTAAGGATTTCGAATGCTGCGAAGACAAAATCGAATCAAAGTCAGGATACATGTAGTCAACTCGTGAGTTTGCTCAACGGGTCGTCTGACAATACACACAATAAAGTTGTATCAGTGAGTAAGCCGGCGATCGTTGGAGAACGACAGATTTCGAATGCTACAAAAAAAAACAATCAAATTGGAGGTAGTGGTAACTCATCAAAATCCATGAATAGAAAGAGGATTTCAGTTGCTAATGAGGCATCACAATCATCTAACATTATCAAAACGTTGCCTTCAACCATGATAAAAGCATTTCCTTCAACCATGGTAAAAACGTTTCCTTCAACCTGTCATTCACTTGTTGCTAGAGCAGTTCCTCCGTCATCGTCTTTTCCTTCATTTAGTAACCATGGTGCATCCTCTTCAATTTTGAATCTTGCACCACAGCCAATAGTATTATTTATGCTTCCTCCTGGTGCAACTATCGTTAGCAACCCTGGCATTGTTCTCGCGCAAAACAAAGAAGGTCCTTTTGCGACACAAGCGTTGCTTCCATTCCATCATTCAGAGAGAAATACCAACATTCCGTCGTCGTCATCTCTCCGTGGAATTGGTGGCCCTCATAATATACCCTCTTCCTCTTCAATTTTGAATTACACAAATCCCTTGAAATTGCCAAAACTACTTCCTCGTGCTCCTTTAGTCAGTGACCGAGGCATTTGTGCGATAAAAGACATGGGAAGACCTCAGACCTGTGCGTCCTGTGGCAAGACGTATAACAAGACGAATTCCATATTTTTCAATGGCATACAGCAAAACGATAAGGGGCAGAATTTTTCTTCTGAGTGTTGTGATCAGTGCCGCATTAAATTACCTCCTTCAAAGGAGAATTGTCCTTTTCCTTGCGGTTACTGTAACAAGTCGTTCAAGACCAGAGACGAGCTTGTGAGCCATGGCAAACTTCACAATTACGAGGAGTACCGAAAGAGCATCGTCTGTAGCATCTGCAAGAGGGTATTCCAGAATCCCTATCAACTGCAGCAGCACATGGTGATTCATGCAGGCGAGATATCGTCCTCGTCTTCACAGGTAATAGAGGTTTCATCTGACGAGGACTCGCAATGTTCTACCACGACACAAACGTTACTTCACTCTGTTGGTTCTGAGGTGGCATCAGTTATTAGTCAAAACAACCAGGGTACATCTTCTAAATTTCATTTTAACAAGGACCCACCGGTGACTTCAAACCTGCCGCCTGGTGCTACTTTACTTAACAGCCGAGGCGTTTATGGCATAAAGGATAAAGAAAGACCGTTTGCCTGTGGGTTCTGTGGTAAAACCTATAAAGGGAAACATGCTGTCTATAGTCATATCGTGCTGCAACATGACGAAAAACACTACTCTTGTGAGTTCTGTGGTAAGCGTTTTGCGGAGCCCTGCCTTTTGGCAACTCACGTGACGATACATACTCAGGAGAAGCCATTCACCTGTGATCTGTGTGGCAAGCAATTCCGCCTCCGAGGTAGTCTTCGCAATCATAGATATACACATTCAGAGGAGAGGCATTTCGCTTGCAAGATATGTAGCAAGTTGTTCAAGACCACTAATGTTTTATCAAGGCACATGGAATCTCATAACAAAGACGGACCTAAAAAAAGAGTCACCTGCAACATCTGCAAAAAGAAGTATAGGTCTCCCTCTGATTTGAAGCAGCACATGATGGTTCATACTGGAGAGAAACCGTTCAAATGTTCGTTATGTGATAAACAATTTCGCATGAAGCCACAGTTGGATATTCACATGAACAGTCACAGCGGAAAGAAGCGGCTTGCTCCCTGCTGCACTGTGTGCGGTAAAACCGTTTGGGAGAGTTATATGCCTACACACATGCGAATGCACTCGGGGGAGAAACCATTTGAGTGTAATGTATGTGGAAAGAGGTTTCCGAAGAAGATGAATCTCGAGGGACACATGCGAAGTCACACGGGCGAAAAACCCTTTGCTTGTAGCGGATGCGACAAGAGATTTGCTCTCTACAGTAACATGATGACTCACAAGGCTAAATGCACAAAGATTTCTGAGAATGTAGGCTAATTGAGTTACTAAGATTAAAGTTTTTATTTATTAAACTATAAGAAATTGCCTCTAGCACGACTGTCGGGAATCACGTAAGCGTATTGTTTTTGATTTTGGACTGATGCTTTGTTTATAAAGGATGTTTTAATAATGCCTGTCTAGGACTTCATCCTTTCCTTTTCCATGTTTGACACTGCCCTCTGTTTTGTGGGCTGCCTATAATAAGCTGATTACTAAGACCTGAGTTATAGTTCCAACGTTTATGTTGATGGAAGGGTTTCACTTGTCAAAGGTGAATATGGGGTGGGGGTAGTTTGATAAATTTGTGCAGGATGTCCGAATATTCTTACCTGTGTCTAATATATAATCAAACTTTGAAGAACACAGTGCTTATTGGAAAGAACTTGGAGTTGTGTTTCCAGAAAATGAATAGCTCTATATTATATAGCTCTATTATTAGCAAAAATGACTATCAATACTGATATGATTAGAAGCAGCTAAAACAAATGATGCAGCTGTTATCATTAATTAAGCAAACTGTGAAGCAAAAAGCGAACTGTGACTGTAATTCGGCAGGCCTATAACTTTGTTCCGTGTAGCTGACTGTTGGCTCGGCTTCAACGTTTCTCTGCATTCCTTGGTGCGAGATGTGGACCATTCATACCAATTGTTATTAAGTTATTTACTGGTGTAATTTCTACTGGGGTGATTGAACCCTCTTACAGGTAGCTAAAGAAACTGTCAAAGCATAATGACTTGTGATATCAGACTATAACTTGCTGCCTTACAATGCACTGTTTGAGCATTTTCAATGTCAATCAGTTGCCTACCTACGTAGGCTTACTACAAGATGTGAGTTAGAGCAGCGGTTCCCAACGTTTTTTGTTGTACCCCAATTAAAAAAATATTAATGTGCGTACACCCAAGGAAAACTTGTCAGACAAGTTGTTTTTTTAATTTATTTAATTAGAATTTGGATTATTAGAATTATTGATTAAATTATTTTTAATGAATTTTGCTCTATTTATTATATTTAAATTTTTTTTGAAATGTACAATTTGTATAGTACAGCTGAGTACACAATAAAAGTTATTTAGTGACAAACAAAGAATAGATAAACATAGAATAAAATAATCGAAAGAAAATTATTTATCAGTATTTAGTATGAGCCTACTACTGGTATGTTTCTACACGAAATGTTTATTTTCAAAGTTAACAATTTTCTTGCGTACCCTTTGCAACAGCTGGCGTACGCTTAGGGGTACGCGTACCACCGGTTGAAAACCACTGAGTTATAGAAAGTTCATCTTTGAGCAATCGTTTACAACAGTCTCCGAAATAACTAATTAATACTGCTGATCCTACATTCATCTCCTTACTACGCAACCCCAAGCAGACAAGTCATGTACCTATTCCCCTCCGTTCTGTCCGCCCCTATCTGTTCATCAATTAAGACCTAGAACACAACTACAAATCGTGACTCATGAAAAACGCTCATTTTATCCCTATCTATATAAATAAAGAGAAGATTCTGTCTGCATATCTCTCTGCCCGGCGATGCATTTGCACAGTTTTAGAGCTATTTACTCGAAACCTTCGCCGTTGGCTCGGGGGACACGCAGTCGAGGGGTTGTTGAACCCGCGGCCGCCCTCTTCCTGGTCTCCAGGGCCAAAACCTGTCGCCGGACCCCAAGGAAAGTTTCCTGTTCAGTCGCCAGGAGCGTGTCGACGAAACGCCTGCTGTACGGGTCTACGGCATCTCCCACAGACATTTCCCCTCAGGCACCTCCCCCGACATCTTCCCCCCGGACATATCCCCCTTAGGACAATTTTTCCCCTGTGACACAGCTGAACTATTAAAAATAGTCATAACTGACGACGTTATTTGCTAATTTCCGTTGTTTAACACAAAAATAGCCGTTTAACGCAACTCTGGTCTTTCCACGTATACTAGTTACAGTTTCCACATCTTTTGGATTTCTCGTCTAATAATTTATCTTACAGATTCATGACAGATTAGGCCTGTATAGCAACAGCCAGGCTAAATGTCAAACTTTGTGAAATATTTGCCTAAAGCACCAAGTGAGACACATTTGATTAAGTAAGGTTGTTGGTTATTCACCCGTTAACTATTAATTAAGCAATTCAAGCCTGTATGATAAACTATTCTTCTGTTTATTTTTTATTCAACATATGCCTTAAGCCTCACAGTGAGACACGCTGAATTAAGGTTGCTGGTTGTGTCTTAAAAGCAAACCAGTTTTATAATCACAGGTGGTAGGTGGGAAAATCCGGGGGAATCGTCCTATGAGGGAATGTCTGGGGGAGATGTTTGGAACCTGCTGTACATGGCTGCCACGCCTCTTTTATCGTTCAGGTAGCCGGTATGCAGTTGGCCATCGTTTGCACAGTCGATCAGGTGCGTATATTCTTTGTACGCATCAGTGTCTATATACACAATTCCGTTTATGCATTTTCACACTTTTACAGCTATTCACTCGAAACCTTCGCTGTTCGCTGGGGAATACATGAGACGCCCAGTAGAGGGGTTGGTGAACTCTGCACGGCCAAAGACCTGTATCCACTCGTGCAACGCCGGATTCCCCAGCTAGTATCCTTATATAACAAAATTTACAAGCTCTAAACATAGTTGAAATCTTGATTTCATTAATTAGAAAGAATACCGTGTAGGCAATGCTCAATCATACTTTCTCCAGTCAGTAATTTAGAAGAGTTTTCACCGTTCCTAGTGCACAAAATTGTTGTCGTATGCCATATGTACACATCCTTATTAGCTCTTAGGTATTTTACTTTGTCCTGTATTTTAGGTACCTCATTCCATTGGTTGCGGCATCCTTTGGCTGCCACACATTTTTGCATTTTCATTGGCTTATCTTAAATCTAGATCGTGGGATAAACTACATAAAAGTTGGTTGCTTCGTGGTTGACGATAACATGTCATAACGAAGATGAGTAGCGTCGCCCTCCTGCTTCTTGCAGGCTAGCGATTGGCACTTCTGGGGTATTCTTAGCCTACGAATGCATTCAATTAACCGGAAACAATGCAAACTAAGCGTTGCCTCAGTATCTCTATTCGAACCTTTTTCGACCTAAGAAATAATAAGTAACCTATAGATAAAACTTGGAAGTAGGCTAATTAAGCAGTAGGCCTAGTAGTAGGCTCAGTTTGGTCACACTGAGCAATAACAAACCTCATTATATATAGACCTATAGCGTTGTACCATCCTTCAAACAGCTTTCTCTTTGGTCCTCTGACTTTCTATAAAAAAGGGTTCGTCCAATGTCGCCATTCGTTTCCTGATCTTGCCTTCAATTTGCTTAGTCCCTCGTTCATCGTCCAGTCCGATGACGTCATTCTCGGTCTTCCTCTTGTCTCTTATCCTCCAATCTTCCGTCAGTTCTTTAGGAGAGAGCTAGTCTGTTCTCATTATATGCCCCATCCATTTTCTGCCTTGGCTTCTAATTAGGCCTCATCCTATCACGCATACTTTACCGTCGACCATTTTCATGGCATCTTTTCAGTTGTTCTGCATTCCATCCAGCTGACTCTCTCCATCCTTCGCCATGTATACATCCAAATCTCGAAGGCCCCCAACCAATCTTCTTGTGATGTCTACGATTGTTTATTTAAATTTAGGTGTCTGATCAGTTTAATTATCGTCTGGATTTTTAAGGCGATTGGATTCTATTCAGCAATTTAGCGACATCTTAAGGCATCAGATGCTAATAATTGTCTCGGTTATACACGAATTCTGTGAGCGGTTGTCACCATTCCGTTTTCAAGAACCGTCTCAATGGTAGGGTTCTACACATTAATTAAGGTACAATTTCCCTTTGATCAGTGGTGACAATACGAGTCAACTACACATATATAAATATTCAAATGCATCACAAAAGAGCGAAATCATTCATTCTGAGCATTTACATAGGCACCTTCAAAGAACCCACTCTTGGAGCGCTCCCAACCCAGCCACAACTAAAGAAAAGGTTTGGGCTCAAGGGACTTGTAAAAATCTGACGGCCAGGTTACAACCAAAGTGCGGAGCCCAAGTGGGAGCTCGTTACGTGTTGAAGGACCCACAACCGAGAAAGCACGGTGTCCAGCAAGCACTTCGCATTATTAACGCAACAATCTCCTAATAGACACCCTTAAATATCCTCTGCTTTCTTAGCTAATTTCTTACTTGGATGTGGTCGGTAAAACTATAAGCGTCCGTCTCAGTCATAAAATATTTTGTAAATATAATTAATTGATGTTAGTTGACGGCGATAATGAAGCCGCGGATAGTTGTACTTTAGAACCGGATGAAAGAGAAATGTGATCATGGCTACGGAAAAGAGTAAACTCGGGTATGGATAGAAGCCTTAGGAGGATGAGCAGGAGGAGCAGGAGCAGGAGGAGGAGGAGCAGGAGGAGGAGGAGGGAGAAGAGGGAGTCTCAGGAAGAGTTAGGAGGAGGAAAGCGAGAAGCAGAAATAGGACTCCAAAGAAGTAGGAGAAGATTATGAGAACAAGGAGGAGAGGAAAAAGAGGTTGGAGGTGAAAGAAGGATGAAGGAATGGAGGACGAGAAGGAGGAGACTGTTTGGGTTGGAGTGCGTTTCATAATAAATATCTGCATGTCTGTACAGTTTCGGAGACGCCTTTAGACTTTCCTATTGAGAGTGCTGCTGCTTCGAGCGGCGCTATATACATGCTTGATTACATTACCTTGTCAACGATCCCATAAACGACTGTATGACATGACAAAGAAAGGAGCGTTTAACTAGACAACTCTCCTAATAGCCACCTCTTCTTCCATTTCCGCCTCCTCCTACCAATCCTGCTTTACACCGTTTCGCCTAAGTCCTTATCATGCACAAAGGCCGCGTGCGTTGCTGTATTAATGGGGTTCAGATGGTCACTGCGCATGCGCTCTGAATAGGACGACTTGGTAGAGTTGTGTACATCCACACTGACTGTTGTCGTTCGTTATTCATCTTTGATGGACACGACTGCGGTATGCTGGTGCGGACGAAATCTGGTGAGGGTCACGCTCCGGGCTGAACGATCAACACAGCGGTACAAATTGACTTATGCAGGCCATATACACGTTGATGCAATGGTTTTCTGCTCCACTGCGCTACACAACATCACACTGACTGTACGACTTGGCGCTCCCATCTGGGATTCCATAATTGTCACTTTTTAGAAAGAGATTAAATTAATGTCTTAAGCATCTTCGGCCTTTGTGATTGGGACTATTCTATCGTAACAATCAGGAGGAATCGGAATGAGGATGATGGTCATGATGAAGATGATGACGACTACTACGACGACGATGACAACGATGCGAATATCTCAGAAGAACTAGAGCGTCATGTCTGGCAATGTTACTCAATCTTTATAAGGCCAGCGAGAGCTCATGGGTACGTGCCTCCAAGACAGTTTCCAGCGCCCCAAAAGTCGAGAGAGGGGCACCCAACGATGTAGCCATGGCGGGCTCTGTATGTGCTAAAAGGCTGGAGAACTGTGTGCAGCAACGAGGTCAGGATCGTTTGTGACCACCTCACACTTTGAATGGTTTAGTTATCTCCCTCCCTCCCTCCAGCCGGTGCGGCCTAGCAGGTCCCTGTTGTAAGCCCAACTCCATGCATTTGCACTCTAGCATTGCCACGTCAGCAGCGACTATCTTCGCGTTTCCGCCCAGGGTGAAGTCATCCAAGTAGCCAATGGTGAGTGAGGATGACAGCTCTGTCAGGATAGGTTGGAGTGGCAGGCAAAAGAGCAATGGGCCCAAAGGGTCTCCCTGCTGGGCGTCAACCTGAGAGAGGAGGCTGAACTCTCCACATTTCAAGGTTGATGGCTCGGAGTATGCGAGATGGCAGTATGGTGCCAGTTCCGGAAGAAGTGCATAGATGGAGTTCAACACCCGGTCCCTGTACAGAGAGTTGAACGCGTTAGAAAAGTCTAACTTTACCAAGATGGAATCCTCTGGCATGTTGGCAATAAACCGCATAGCTGCGTGCGCCGCCACCTCACACCCGCCAGACACACCAACTCCCACCTGTCGAGGCGACATATGTGCCCCGACCCAGGAATGGGGAATATTATTATTATATTATTGTTATTATTATTATTACTATTATTATTATTACTATTATTATTATTATTATTATTATTGTTATTATTATTATTATTATTATTATTATTATTATTATTACTTTTATTACTTTTATTATTATTATTATTATTATCACATATCGATTGCTTTGTACTCACTGTGACATAAAAACTTTGCACTCTAGTGACTCTACCTGACTAAATCTAGTCTTGATCCCTTTCTTGATCCATTTCGCAACGCGCTCCGAGACCTCCAAATAAGTTCTCTCTCGCGACCATAGAGTTTTCGGCTACCAATGGATGAGCAATATTTACACCTGAGCAATTTTCTTAACCCTTCTGAGCCAGAAGTTCACAGCAGGTGCCTTTGGGTTTCGTAGGATCTTCGCTGATGACACGCGCGCATGTGAGTGTCTGTGTGAGCGTAGGTGTCTGCGTGTGTGTGTTCGCATGTGTAAATGTGCTTCTCATTAATCGTCGGGAATAAATTGCCGTTCAAGGCTCAACTGCGTACAGAGAAATTGTTTATTCACATCACTCTTTGAAATACATGCGCAAAAGTGAAGACCTAGATAATGTATAAATATATAACATAATTAAATATATAATTATGCTATATATATATATATATATATACATGGCTTATTATGTCTGAGCTATTTAGCTCATGACCTAGTTTTCAGTTGAGGCGGACAATGGTCTTCACTGATAAATATAGACGAACTTTTATAATCTATTAAAGCGCGCACACATATCTATACACACACACACACACACATAACTATATAAATATATTTAATATATATATATATGTATATATAATGTGCACAAATATAAATATAAATAACTATATAAATATATATAAGTACAAATGTGTATATATGTATGTATGATAACATGTGCAGCATAGTTATATGCTAATTGATATGTCGTGTGTGGATGCGCGTATGTTTGTGTTCGCCTTTGCCAGACACGTTCAACAGAGTGACGTACACGTATGTATCACTTTGTTCCTCTCTATCTCCTGCTCCTCCCTTCTGCTTCTCCGCATGCATCCTTCTGCCACCCTCCCTCCCTCCCTCCCTCCAGCCGGCGCGGCCTAGCAGGTCCCTACAGGCTACGCGGATGTACGGCCTACCAGTATATCGTCTGCTTCAGGATTTGCTAGTTGGTGGTCACTTGTTGAGTGGACAATGGTCAAAGTTTTGATCTACGAAGACATGTTTTGAATGGAAGAAAGGATTAACGTCGACGTAATCGTATGAATCTACTTCGGAAACGATCGGAAAATTAGCGAAGATGTCCGATTCGACCAGGTATAATGTTGTTCGCCTGTATAGGCCATTCTGTGTCAACAGTGTTGATCTTAAACATGGCTATTCCGTTGACAGGTATATGGGGCTAGCTTACATCCGGCAGCCACAGGTGATGTTCCGGTACCTGTGGTACTGAAGGAGTGAATGGTACGAGCGGTTGTCACTGTTTGAGTACTGTGCTTTCAGATTGCTCGGTACTGTGCGAATACTTGGTACAGTTTGAGCTGTTGATACATTCCTTATACTTGATACTGTTCGACTAATTGGTACTGTTCGGGCACCACGTACTGTTTGAGTTCTTGGTACTGTTTCAGTATCTGGTACTGTTTCAGTATCTGGTACTGTTTAAGTATCTGGTACTGTTTCAGTACTTGGTTCTGGACGAGCAGTTGTTGGTTCGTACAAGCAGTTGGTACTGTTCGAGTACTTTGTACTGTTCTAGAGCACTCTAGAACGTGTACGCCACTCGCTGTGTTCATGCTCTCGAATGAAAGGAGACTTTTGAGTTTTCATTGGAATTGTAAATTAGCCATTGGCCGATGTTTTGGAAATTATAATGATGGTGTTGCTATAGAAACCGTCCGATTTAACATGACTATATTTTGCAAACTTCGGGACAACTGGGAAGCAAAAATGAAAGTGATAATTTCAGAGAAGTCGTAGACGATTGAGGTATAAACAAATATGGAGAAGAGAAAGATGAGCAGTCTCGTAAACGCCTTTTATACTACACGCCTTATATAAATATACACAGATAAGCATTTCCTTAAACACCTGTTTTTCTATGAATTCAATATACTTATAAGAAAAGTAGAAGCCCTACTTCACAAAGAAAGTTCAAAATTATTAGTATGTAAGAAGTTGTCTAACTCCGCCAGTGAGCGTACTCTGCTAATGCCAGTCCCAAGCCTGGATAAAGGAGGAGGGTTACGCTAATGATCTTTGTTATCACACAGTGTCGTGAAACTGAAGCTAAAACAGTTACTAGGACTCATATCCAGTTGACGTAAAAGTCTGTTTTTCAGTGTTTATTTGAAGGTATGGGTCAAAAGATCAATTTTATTATCAGAGGAAAGCATTCAGATACAAAAATTATGCGTTATATGTAAACTGTTAAAACTTTTGATAGGATGATCCAAGTTGAACTCACGTGGTGTGCAGGGAATAAGAACCACGGGTTTATAAATAAGTTGTGCATTACCCATAAAGGCAGTTACTGTTCCTTTATCAAGACACACTTATATAAATAGAGAAAGAATCATTTGCAACTTGATAAAAAAGGTATGTTCAAATCTTATCATCTTATATCAAAAGTTTTAACAGTTTATATAATTTGTTGATATATTTCGAGCCACAAGGTTTCAATTTTTATTGGCCAACGCTCCATCTAAATGCTTTACCTTCGGAAAATTGATCAATTGACTCATTCTTTCAAATTGCCACGAATGGATAAATGAATGCAGGTTAAATGAATGCAAGAATAAATTACTGCATGCAAGAACGAGCGAATGAATGGATACGTGGTTGCATTTGCCCATAATATATCAGCAGCTGTGCATACGAGCGTATTCTCTGTGAAACGACCTCTCTTTGGAGTTACGTCTCTTCTCTGTCTTGTGTAGTATGGACAATGTTGGACATTTGAAAACTCACCATTTTGTTCAAGCTGAATAGATACCTAGAAAAGGCGCTATGAGATGTTGAAAATTTTGAATGAATGAATGCATGACTTAAAATTACTGTTAATCATCTACTAGCAAGGGCCCAGGTAAAGACAGGTTTATGACCCTGGCGAGGAGAAAGACGGTGGCTGCCCCTCTACTGGGTGTCCGAGGTGTTCCCCGAGCGAACGGCGTAGGCTTCGAGTGAATAGCTGTAAAAGTGTGCAAATGCATTAACGGAGAGACAGACACATACACAGAATCTATGTATACTTGTAAAGTTATATTGTTTATAGTACATACCCACATGACCGAGTGTGCAAACGTTACTTTATACCTGTTACCTGTACGATATGTCGCAGATGACACGATCCAGACAAATGATAAGGAAATTTTGCTTTAATGGGTGTGTCAGAGGTGCACTCGTAGGTTTTGGCCCTGGAGACCAGGAAAAGGACGGCCTCTGGTTCAGGAATCCCTCTATTGCGTGTGCCAGGTGTTCCCGAGTCAACGGTGAAGGTTTTGAGTCAATAGCTATAAAACTGTGGAAATGCATCGCCGGACAGAAGGACACACAGATAGTCTGCTTTATTTATTAGATTAATGCACTGTACTCTTATCGTCTGTGGGAATAGCTAACGAATGTGAGTGCAACTGTTTCTCTCTTATAATGTGGCGAATAATGCATTGAGCCACATAGTATTTCGATTTATCGCAGTTTGTCGTCTACCACTGAGATTTCCTTGTGTGTTTTTTTCTAAATATAAGATTTTTGGCCATTGACCAATATTACCTACATTCAACTCGAATGCCCCATGGGATACAGAGTCCATCGTAATAAAAACAACGAGTATATAATATAAGTCTTATATTTATAGCACAGCAAAACGACACTATATATATATATAGTGATAAATGATAAATTATCACTATATATATATGATTATATATATATATAATATATATTATATATATATATATGATTATATATATATATATTATATATATATATATATATATATATATGCATCCGTAGACATTAAACATTTAAACATAGTCTGCGGTAGCTATGTTAGAATCTATGAAATCTAAGTAACGGAATGAGACTGCTTGAAACAGTCATTTACTGGATCCGGGTCAAAAAAGGTCACTACTGTGGTAGAGGGAGTGAGAGATAGACAGACTGAGACAGATACAGAGACAGACAGAGACAGACAGACAGACAGACAGAGACAGACAGTCAGGCAGGGAGAGAGAGAGAGCGAGTGACAGAGAGATCACAAAATATTGTCCTACCCCCATCTAATCCCTTTGGCACCCGTCCTCGTCTTCTTCTTTATCATCACAATCAACACCACCAACAACAACGACAACGTCATCATCATCACCATCAACATCATGTCATCATTACCATCGGCATAAGCATCATCACCAGTTTTGGTTGCCATCGTATTGGTAATATTGATAATCATAACCATTGATCCACGTCACCGTGATCATCTTCAGACTTCATCACGTTAGAACTGGACATCGTCATCGTTATCATCATCTTCATTTTCTCTTTCACCGCCTTCATCGACGTCGTCATCGTCTTCCTCTTCATCTTCTTCATCATCTTCTTCATCATCATCGTCGTCGCTGTCGACATTATTATCATATTCACAGTACATACTTCACAAGTTCTTTGCTACAATCCATAGAGGGCAGTAAACAATTTCCCAGGTACAATTGTGAAGCGACGGTCGGTCTCCTTCTTTTACCCGACCTCGGTCGTCTGTTTGTTGTTCAGCGAGCAGGCGATCATCAGTGTGAAGGCGCAGGTGATGATCTATGACGATCAGTCGAAGCAGTGGCTCCACGCCGGAACTGCGGGGGAAGCGGGACCTTCGAAAGTCCAGATCTACCACCATCCGGTCAACAACACGTTCCGCGTCGTTGCCAGAAGAGTCCAAGACCACGAGGTACAACGAAACACGTGCAATTATACACACAGACGGATGCATGAATAGATTAATAACCATACTCTTAACCATCGCTTTTTATTAATACCGTCAAACAAAGAATTATAAATTACAAAGTTCAATTAGCAAAAGTAGATATGATTGTGAAGAATAGGAAAAAAGATAATACCCTAAAAGGCCGTTGATTACGAGGGCAATGTAACCCTTTCAAAATTTAACTTAACAGCAGCTGGTTATGATAACATGCATAAATGACACAGATGAACGAAGTATACCCAAATGTTTAATTATGACTATCAAGCACAATGAACATAAAAGAGAAACGGTCAGAAGCAACAAAATGAACAAAATATATACAAACTCAGATAGTATTTCAACAATAAGCATTGGGTTGTGCCAAGAGGTAAAAACGAAGTCTACGTTTAAAGAGACTTATTCATGGATGGATGGGTGGGTGTGTGGGTGGGTGAGTGGGTGGACGGACGGACGGACGGACGGACGGATGGATGGATGGACGGATACAGAGAAGCAGGATTACAGGCTGATAGAGATATGCATGCTTGTAGACGGACGAACATTTATGCATAGATGTAGGATTGTAGGGAATCAGACTTACAGGCAAAGTGTTGCATTCAATAAGATAGGGAGACAGATAGACAGACAGACAGACAGACAGACAGACAGACAGACACGAAAATAGTCAGGAACACGCGTGGAGACAAACACCATGCAAGCCGGTAGATAGAGAGAGAATGCATAGGCCTACATTGTTCTTTCTTCCTCCAAATCTCTCAAACTCCAGTCTATTCTGAATGCCGCTGCTCGTCTGATAGGTGGCAATCCAATGTTTGCCAATAATTCATGCTTCATCCGGGACTCACTTTATTGGCTACCTATTCAACAGCTTATATAGTTTATAAACATTAACCTTATGCGCAACTGCCTGCTTGGGATGGCCCCGACCTAATTAATGCTCTCCTGCACTTTTGATGTCTTCTTTACCTGCAAGGGTTTCCTTGCGATCTTCCACTTGTGACCTTCTGGTTCCGCTCCGCTAAGGCCCAGTCGAAGAGCTTTGCCTATGTTGGTCCTTCAGCTTGGAACTGTCTTCCACAGTCCCTGCGCTTGGAATAACTGACCCTCTCGCATTGCCAGTTTGTAGACGCCATAAGACTCTCCTGTTCCTTGCCTAAGCACAGCAACCCGTAGAGAGCGTTGCTGGTTTGAGCGGCGCTATATAAATGCATGATTACATTACACTATTTGCATACACAGGTGTATCTATAGATACATGCGTGGGTAGAGGTTGGAGGTTACACGATCAACGCGCAGTCATTTTGTCCTTTGTCTCTAAGTAGTTGAACTGTATTACATAATAGAAAAAGTGGCTGCTGTTGAATAGTCATGAAAACATCTTTTAAGCGAGGTTTTCGACGTATAAGTGAATGTGATCGCGTATAATTGCTCTACTTCAACTGCTGCATATTACATAGAAACGGTGATAACCGTTGTTGCTGGCTTCTGCCGAGGTCAACGATATCTGCTGTCGCATTATGTGGCTAGATATAATATATATTCCCAGTTTAGACACCTATAAAACTCTATTACTCAACATAGATCACAGGTTATCCAGTATGGATGACTTCATATTTAGGAAGAACAATAATGACCACGAAGAAAGCCTTGTTGTCAAAATGAATACAGAAGAACATTTGAGGCCACAGAAGAGCTACATTATTATTAGCCACGAGAAAAGCCATTTTGGCAATTACAAAGGCGTTGTGGAAAATGTTATTGAAAAACTCTCGGTACCAATGAATTGTGCTTGTATGAACTCGACATAAAGTCAGCTGAAAAGAACTACTTCTAAAAGACAGAAAGGAAACTGAAGTGTCTACATTATACACAATAATCGCTTTCGTGTAGCCTAAATATAACACCAACGCAAGGACAGTTTAACTTTTATACCGTTCATCTTCAAACGACCTTCTACAGAAGCGAAAAAACCGACGGAGAAGAAAATGAAAATCTATAGAATAAAATCTTACAAAGTGAACTGAAATACAATTATTATCATTCTTTAAAGACGCTAACGGCCATTTTACTCGTAAGATGTCGTTATACTTTGGAATAATAAACAATGCTCCATTAGATTATTTTATAAATTTTCGATGGGGCAGGGTGCAGTGAATAGACTTACTAATGGTTAGAACTGCTTAATGTGATATCCTCATATTCATTAAACTTGTATTTACTACTGCCTCACCCACAGTTTACATTTAGGTCTAACCTCTATTGTAATCATTTTATGTTTTGAGCCATATTTCTAGTATATGTGTCGGCCCTGTAGGCCACGACATCCTAAACCCACCCACAATCATACAATCGGGAACGCCTTAAACTGTCGCTAATTTCACCAACACTAATTAGTCTCTTTCGTCCAGCTCTGCTGTTCAAGCATTGTCTGAAGACTTTTCGGTTCCTATTTCGGTCCTATTGCTGGCTACTATTTTCAGTTTGTATTTACGGCTCCTATTTCCGGTTCCTATTTTCGGTCTTTATTTTCGGTCCCTATTTTCGGTCCCTAATTTAGTTACTATTTTGGACCCTATTTTCGTTACGTTTGGTCCGTTGGACTATTATTACATACGTTGCTAATTTATCGGTGCTAAATTAATTGGTGCCTAAAAATGGCTCGACGTTAAAGGGGCGGCAGCCTTTGTTCTTTCTTATCTTGAATCGTAATTAGCTGGAAAACTCGTTAATGCATTTCCACTGGTGCCATGTCGTATCCGTTCTCTGACGAACGACTGTCATTGTCCAAAACATGATGATGATGGCGTTGGTCGCGATGATGATGTTGATGATGAACAATGATGATGATCATGATGATCACTTACTCTTGTTGTTGATGACGATGATGATAACGACGACAACGACGATGATTACGAAGATGATGATTAGGATCATCGATGATGCTCGTTATAAATGATTATGATCATAATTATATTTATTACAATGTCGATGATCATTATAATTCATAATGATGATGATGATGACGATGACGACGATGATGTTGAGGTCGATTGCGACAATGACAATGACGATATTGTTGCCGATTATGGTGATGATGATGATTTAGTTTCAGTTGTCATAAGTGATTATGACGATTTTGTCGTTGTCGTCATCGTAGGTGGTGATTAACTCGGCGATATTAAAATCGTTGAAGTACAACCAGGCAACTGCTACCTTCCACCAGTGGAGAGATCGTCAGGGAGTCTATGGTCTCAACTTTACGTCACAGGACGAAGCGGACGTCTTCGCTCAGTCTTTCATCAATGTTATAGACTCCCTCAACGGTAGGTGGCCCCAGGAGAGGATACTAAGACAGGGTCAAGACAGGTTATGTTTAGTATGGTTAGGGCGAGTTGGGTTTAGTATGATTAGGGGATTTGGTTTAGTGCAGTTAGGGCTGGTAGGGTTTAGTATGGTTATGGTTGGTTGGGTTTGTAGGGTCAGAGCGGGCTGGGTTTATTATTGTTAGGGCAGGTTGGGTTGAATATGCATGGTTAGGGCGGGTTGGGTTCAGTATTGTAATGACGGGTTGGGTTTATTATCTTTTGGGCGGGTTGGGTTTTGTATGATTAGCGACGGTCATTTTTAGATTGGGGCTGCGCTCCCTGGAGATCCGTCTCCTATACCCCAGGGTCCCGATCTTCGTTTTAGCTGTCGAAGAAGACTTTCTTTTTCTCTAGGCTGGTCCGGAAGAGCCTCTGAGTAGAGACCACAAACGAGCGCTATGTAAATCTTTATTGATCGGTTGATGCTTGAGTGAATGACTGAGAATCATTGATATTTATTGTCATTATAGAAACTTTTGCCTCTATATTTCTCAGAATTAATATTACTTCTGAAACATTGAAACCGTTTTCATGTCATGCATTTGTAAGGAACTTTATGTTACTTCCACTGTTATGACCTCATTACTGAGGTAATGACGTGATGTGCAGACGAAGGCGAGATCATTATTTCGCTGCTCCAACTGCGCCTTCCATTCGCTAGGCGGAGGCATTGATTAAATTAGATTCACATTGAAGGACCTTACACCAATCAATCAATCAATCAATCAATTACTCAATCGATCAATCAATTAATCAATCAATCAGCCAGTCAATCAAACAGTCAATCATTCAGTCTGTCAGCCAATCAATCAATCTTGTTTATTTGTAGCTACAACAAACAGTTTGCACAAGGCAAAAAAGATGACAACTGTAGGGTCAAAGGCGGCAGTTAAATCCAAGTCCTGTAATATCTTGTCATCATCCGTTCATAGTTTCTGTTTGTAATCCTAACACAATTTAAGATCACAATTTAAGATTTGCCTATTTAAGATCAATAAACAGAGATTATTGTCTCATTGTCATTGTCTCATTAATTGTCATTATTATTAATTGTTAGTTATTATTATTATTATTATTATTGTTAATATTGTTATCGTTGTCGTTATCATTATCATTATTATTATTAAGATATATATTATTATTTTATGTGATGTTTGTGTTATTTATATGTTGTAGTTTGTATACATGTGTAGTGTTATGCTATGGTATGTTTTATTATGGAAGGGAATGTTCTGTTAGTGTTTATTCATGGTATGTTCATAATGCCACGCTATGGTCATGGTAACTTTGTTAATGTTTAGCAGTATAATAATTGGTTATTGCCTTTCTATGTCATATTTATTTTGTGGTGTTTCAAGATTGGCTTCAGAAGTTTATGGAATCTGGCTAGGTAGTCGAAATTACACGCAATTACTGAGTCCGTGAACATCCGTATGTTCACAGGCTGTGACTAAGAAGCTTTTGAGGTGGAGGTTACTGGCGTTTCTTTTAAACAGGATGTGGTGATTTGTGAAATTAGTTTTCACTGGTTTTGCATGAATCATATTTAAGTATAGCAGACGTGCCACAAGGAGTGTTGCGCGCACGGAAATTGCCACTGTTGACACATGCGCGCATAGGCCTTCGGGAATTTTCAGTTCCGGGAATGCTTTGTGTATGCGAGAATGTTCACAATGTTCAGTCTATGAGACATTTGAGTATGTTGGAATATTGAGTGCGTGAGATTCCTGCGTCTAAAAGATTTTGATTAGGAGTTTAGGAGTTTGATTAGATAGTCTTGACCCCCCCCCCAATATTGTTAAATCGGCAGTAATATTCAATCTGTTGCAATATTAAATCTGTGAAAATTATGGTGAATATGATATAATATTGCACAGGTGGTAGTTTTAATCTGCGTTTATATCGAATCATTCATTATTCATTACGAACATCTACTGTATAAAGCACCGTTTCAAGATTATACTCAGAGGTGCTATACTGAACATATATCGCAACTATAGTCACTCTTCCGTAATAGTGACAGTCTGTGCTAATTAGGGAACTCTTGCAACTGATTTTTCCATGAACAGTCTTATCCGGTTAAATATATAGTCTCTTCTGTACGACTGGGAAATACAAACCTCTAGAACCCCCATAGCTAGCCCACCTCCCCACCCCCGATGATGTTTCGGCGTCAGCTGGTTATTAAGAACTATCGTTGAATATCATTTCTAAATTATATGGCGCCAGTTATGACTTGTCGGAATTCCACTTCTGTTGCATGGTGTATACTGAAGCTCTTAACTTCCTTCTCGATCTTTTGGCTCATGCGTGCGTGGTGGTCGTTCATTCTGTTTGTTTGAAGTTTTAAACAAACAGATTACGCAGCACACACAAGCTGAATAGAGGGTTAAGGAGCGTGTGGACAGAGAAAGAGAGACAGATACAGACAGAGTAAGAGACAGACAAAAAGAAAGAGTGAGGCAGTGATCACAACAATGTTAGCTGAAATCTCATGGCTCATTCAATTTACATTCAACGTTATGTGGCGGACAGGCCACAAGGCTTGGATTAAAGAATTTGTTCGTAATTAATCGGCTCGCCATAGCGCTTAATTTACGTACATTTTCTTACAGTGTTGGTATTGGAGGGAAGACCGATCGGCGGTTTGTAGTTCTGTGCATAGCGTGCAGACGCATGAATCGGGTTGAGTATAGCCTGACATGCGGTGCGTCGCTTATATTGTAGAGTGGTGACGACTGCTCTGCATATACGGTGCATTTAATTCTTTGGTTAGCGATTAATACCGCACACCCGTGTGGTCGGTGAGCGTTCGTTCAAAGCTTGGTTCACGGCAAGTTGCGAGAAAATATAGTTGCGGACGAGAGGGCGTCCAAAAACTAGTCCGAGCTACAGCCGAGCGTCTGGTGTTGAGACCGACTCTGCCGATCTGATAGGGCTGGGGCCCCACCCTGTTATCGATCGCGAGAAAGTCTGCAGCCGATCGTGAGGTTGCTTCCTCGGGAAGGTCCGACAGTGAAATAAATAAATCACAGGTCTGTGTAAAGACCGGGTAAAGCCCGGGTTAGCCGTTCGCATATACCAAGAGAGGCCTCGGCGGCCGACAGTGAGACCGACTGGGTGAGTCCCAGAAGGGACCGACCGCATATACCGAGAGAGGCCTCGGCGGCCGACAGTGAGACAGACTGGGTGAGTCCCGGAAGGGACCGACCGCATATACCGAGAGAGGCATCGGCGGCCGACAGATATATAGACTGGGAAAAATCCCCGACCGCGCAGACCGTGAGAAAGTTTTGGTAACCAAGAAATATAAATGTTGGCTACCTAGATCGGTCATAGTTAATCCTCGCGTTTTCCAGCAGGTTGTCGGATACGCAAAAGTTCCGGGTGGCCGAGACCGAGAAAATTAGGGTGGCCGCTAGAAATACAAGCCGGCTAGATTCCCGTAGTAGCAACCGTACAGACCGAAAGAGAGGCCGGTTATACGTTCGATAAATACAGGGAAAGTTTCCCATTGAATACGTTCGATAAATACAGGGAAAGTTTCCCATTGAATACGTTCGATAAATACAGGGAAAGTTTCCCATTGAATACGTTCGATAAATACGGGGAAAGTTTCCCATTGAATACGTTCGATAAATACGGGGAGGGTGACCCCCTTGGTGCTTACGACGATTACAAGAAACGGTCGTGACTGGTGCCGAAGACCTCAATAATTGCGGCTGTTGCCTCATCTTCTTTTCCCCTGTAATATATATACTTGGCTACCTAACGTGGTCATACTTACTCCCGCGGTCTTCCGTGGTTTCTTTATTTACGTGTCTAATCGCAATATCTTTACTCGCGCGTCTGATTCGAAATATCTTTATTCGCGGTCTTACGGTCTTTCGACAAATATTCTTGTTGGCTACCTAACGTGGTCATACTTACTCCCGCGGTCTTCCGTGGTTTCTTGACTTGCGTGTCTGATCGCAACAATATCTTTACTCGCGGTTTCCCCGCGATATCTTTACTTGTGTGTCTGAACGCAGTATCTTTAATTGCGGTTTTCCCGCGATATCTCTTCTTGATTGTATTACGGTTTTTCGATAAATATTCTTCTTGGCTACCTAACGTGGTCATAGATACTCCCCGGGTTTTCCCGAAGTCTCAGTATATGTTACGGTGTTGGTGGATAACTGCAAAACGCAGAGGACGGTAAATCGTGGTGCATGATAATTTACACGTGTGAGGCCGGTATGCCACACACGGACATGGAGCGAGAGGTACATGAAGAGTGGAAGGTGCGATTTCCGGTGGATAAGTGTCTGGGAAAAGGCGACGTTAAGATCAGTGGCCAGCATTGCCTACGGCAAAGTGACGAAGGGACTTGTTACAAATATTTCTGCTCTCCGGAACAGGGAGATCGTTTGTTGCCCCCTGTTGGCGATTGTTCAAGAGTCACGAGATGTAGAATGATACGACGAAGCTCAGATCAGGTAGAGAGAAAGAGGAAAACCGTCTCTAAGCGAGTAAACAAGAAAGGGAAGACTCCGGTCGGTAAAAGAGCGAACCCTGTTCTGAATAAAGGCCATCCTCAGGACGTTGCCCATCCGGCGACCGCGGAAGTGATAGAGTCTGATCCCGAGACAGAGTCATATACTGTTGCCTCTTTTAGAGAAACGGTCAACCCCGATTCTCCTCTGACAGTCACTGCTACGATAGTCAGAGATGGAGAACGGTCAGGCTATGCTAAAAATCGACTTAGAAGTGACTCGAGTGGCTCCAGACACAGAAGGGGGCTGGAGCCGACACCGTTGCGCGACCTGGTAGCGTCCGAACGGTGTACGCCACAGTTATACTGATTTCACTCCGAGCATGCTAATACGATAATTAATATGCTAATACGATAATTAATATGCTAATAAATATGCATATTAAATTGTTGAAAATAATTTTAAATCACTTCCGCCTGTCTATCATCCGGTTCAGCAGCGAAAATATCTCACAATTATTACCCATGTAATTATTAACTTTTTGCAACCGAGGAACTGGTAATATTAATCCCATAAACTGTTAAAAGTATTGTTCGGTTAATGAAAGATAGTCTTCTGGAACGATCAGTATTTAACTAAATTTCATTTGTATGTATTTGCATATTCATTTAAATATCGTTCTGTCCAGGTTTTACAGGTTTATTGATTTTCAATCTGCATAAAATTAATTATTAGTTACTTCGAAGGCCATTAGGAGAACTTCATCGCCTCTTGTTTCGTAGAATTGCATAGCAGAGAAAGACAGCGACAGACAAATTCGAGCCACACTTTCGCATCTTTCAGAAATGTTTTAATATGGACCTTCTATGTTGGAAAAAATACTAATGAAATCGGTATATATGAAATTATGCTGATTATCTTTCAGCCTCTGCTGCCAGTCAACCGCTTCCTCCGCCTCCTGTCAATCGAACAACAGCGCCCCCCTCTGCAGGGATCAAGTCAAGATCCACTCAGAATGGGTCGGAGATGGGATATGACCCCAGCCCTAACGACGAGGACCAAAGGTCAGCCAATTGACCATTCATGGACCAACTTGTGTGGCACAGTGGCCGATCGGTTAGAGCGGTCAGCCCGTAACGTTCAGTGTGCTCTAAGCGAGCGGGTTCGACCCTCGCCCGGCCGCGGCCCGAGGCGTCAGTCACTGTGACTTGAGCATGTCCTTCGCGCACAATTGCTCTGGCGCCACCTGTTTTTACTTATGGAACTACCTACAGAGTCCCCCATTGCGCCGTCGAGGCGTGTGTATGCACTTCTTAGCAAAATACGTTGGAAGAAGGGCGATATCAAATTTCAGTAATAAAATAAATAAATAAAATGGAAAACTTAATTGTTGTCGGTTGGGTGATATTCCGATTTACGCCTCTAAAATTACTGTATGAGTATAGAATACATAGCAGGACTTGAACCAGACATTAATGATGATGACGACGATGATGATGATAATTGTGATATTCGTATTTGTAATCATTGCGAATATAACATATATATATATATATAACATATGTTGTTTTTGGTAATTGTATCGGAATAGGCCACTAGTTGTAATAGTATTAGCAGTCGCACTAGTAGTTGGAAGTAGGCAGGGACGGCGATCCCAGGGGGTCGAGGGGCACAAGTCCCCTTTCACAGACAGAGGGCACGTTATAGACCTATGTTTGTCCTCCACATTTGTTTCCCCTCTCATCGGGTGTCCCCTACCTCTCAAACGAGATCGCCGCCTCTGGGAGTAGACCTAGTGGCAGTAGTAGTAGTAGGCTAGTTGTTGCGGTAAACCTAGACGTAGTAGTGTTGATTATAAATAACCTACTCCGTCGTTCATCATAGTCTGAAAATAATGGACGCCATTTGGGGCCAGAGTGCATTTGCCCCCCTCCCCGAATTTCCAGATTTAGCTCATAGTGCGTGCAAATTTCCATACAAGGTCATAATTTAGTAGCTATATTAATGATAAATCTCATTTAATTTCATATATTTACATTACATCATATCACAGGTGCATATAATTGAATAATTTCACTTTTTAAAAACTGTATCAGCGTTTTTGCCGATACAAGATTTAACCAATCAAATCTTTTGGTACCACTGAAAACGCAAAATCCAAACCAACACAAATTTTAAACAATCTCCCCCAATCGCCAGGAGAAAAATTCTTGCTTGCCCCCGTCTGAAAAAAAGCTGAAAAGACGTCCCTGCTGAAAATTCTGGAACCTGATTGGATGGATTGTTTGCCTTGTAACACAATGAGTGTTGCATGCTCTGATACGGCCACTGTGTGTGGACCATGGAGTAAGTCCTTAGCTTACCGTTTTTCAGTGCCATCGATTAATGCTTGGTCTTTTAATAATGGCGCCAACTGAATGTATAATTATGAGCAACGACGATGACATTGTTTTGCCAACTGTTATGACCTATTCGTAATCATTTGTTTAACGTCATATCGTCCAGCGCAGATATATATATCTTGAAGAGGCGTTCTATACAGAGGCGCCGATCTCGTTTGACAGGTTGTGGGTCACCCAACGAGAGGGGTAGGAAATGTGGAGGACACACGCATAACTTGTCCTCTTTCTGTAAAAGGTGGGATAGGGACTTGTTCTCCTCGGCCGCCCTTGGATCGCCGCCCCTGGCTATATAAATGCTCGATTACATTATATTACATTAAGATATCATTTCCTGTCTTTCAGGTATTCCGGCGGAGTTCAGTACGGCGTCGGTCTTCGCACTCCAGTTCCAGCCGCTCCAGCAGCGGCCTCTCCCTTCTCCAAGGGCAAGCTGCCCTCAATGAACGCCAGCAAGCCCGCAGGACCGCCCCCGATGGCTCCGCCTTCCATGGCGCCGCCCAGCGCTGCCCCGCCCTCGGCCCCGGCTGCCCCGCCTCCTTCGGGAGCCTGCGGCGGCGGTGCCCCGCCTCCTCCACCACCGCCACCACCTCCGCCGCCCGCGCCAGGCCAACCAATGGGCGGGATCAAGAAGGCCGCAGGAGGAGGAGGTGGTGGAGCAGGAGGGGGAGGGGGAGGAGCAGGCGGGGGTGGGTTGGCCGCCGCATTGGCCGGCGCCCAGCTCAGGAAAGTTGCCCAGGTAACCGGTGTAGGTTTAATATAATTTAATCGAATTTAATACAAATGCCAATTAACGATTTTAATCTAATCAGATCCAGTTCTTACTCTTCTCTCCAATAGACCGTCATCAACGTGGTTATCATCATCGTCGTAATCGCCAGCTTTTATAGTCTCCAGCATAATCATTCCAAGCATAATCCTCCTTATCAGCATATAATGTGTCACGATCATTAGATAGGCTATGCATGTGAACACCAGCTTCATCACCGTCATCATTATCTTCATCGTGATCTTCTTCGGCATCGTTTTCACCTTAATCGCCATCATAAATCACCTTAACCTTCATGATCATCATTATTATTAGTTGTGTCGACAACTGGTTTTCTGTTGAGTTGATTTTCACTGCTCTAATCTTCATTGATCTAATATTCACAAATCTAATCATCCCTAATTAATTTTAATATTCATTAATGAAATTTTCATGAATCTAATACTTACTTATCTAATCTCTTTGTTTGTATTTACTTTTTCCAACAGCCTGACGAATCGGATAGCGGACCATCTGTATCGAGTGGGCCGCGTCCACCCCCAGCTGGGGGTTCTTCCGGAGGAGGAGGAGGAGGAGGAGGAGGAGGTATGGACATGATGTCCGAAATGGCCAGACGATTACAGGCGAGGAAAGCAAAGACAGATGGAGGAGGAGTAGGGGGAGGACCTGCACCGCCACCTACCGTTAGTATTCAGAATTATTCATTCGTTCCTCCTTTCGTGTTGTTGTTTATTTTGTCGTTCATTCTATCATTCCCTTCTTCGTATGCTGACCATTAAATTTGTCAATTCATTCATTGTCTTGTTTTGTCATGCACTCCTTCGTTCATTCATTCGTTCGTATATTCGTTTATAAAGCCATCGATTCTTCTTAACTTTTCAGATGAGCGAAAATGATGGCGATAGTGCATATAACATAGAGGTGGAAATGGATGTGAATGATGGTGGAAATGAGTGGAATGGTGTGCTTTGGAAATGGTGGCGATAGTGTCAATGGTAGCGCGGGCGGTGTAAATGGGGGACATGGTGAATATGGTAGAAATGGTAGAATATTCATAAAAGTACTTATGATTCCAGGAACCTGACTCCAGTGGTCCGTCGGAGCCCCCTGCCTTCCCCAAGGTCAAGGCTCCTCCGTTCGGTGTGCCTAAGAAAATTCCAATGACGCCGGTGGTGGCACCTCAAGAACCCCCTCCCAGTTCCAGCATAGGAGGGTGAGTACCAATATCCAGTTCCAGAATGGGTACGTGGAAATAGCTTATTCTAGCAAGAGAAGTTGGAAAAACCAGTTCCAACATAGAGTAATTGTCTATTTCCAGTACTATGGCATATGGCAAGTGGAAAATACCAGTTCCACTATAGGGAAAGTGACAAAGACCAGTTCCAGCATAGGGTGAATAGCAGTGACCAGTATTGCTGCATAGGACAAGTGCTACAGACCAGTTGCAACATAGGGTAAATAGCAATGACCAGCAAGCACTCTGATACAGGGTAAGTTCTAAAGACCAGTTTCAGCATAGGGTAGGTGCCATACCAGTTCCAGTATGAGATAATGAATAATAAGGCAATGACCAGTACAATGGCATGTGATATTAAGTGCCAAAGTCAGCAGGGGGTATAAGCATCATTGTCGTAAGTAGGTCTAGCACCAGAAAAGCAATTAATTCCAAATTAGGGCAAATATACCACAGAGTATTATTATTGGTCACATAAGCCAGTTGAAACTTCGAATAAATACGATTAGCTATTTCTATCTTAAAATTAATTCCATTAGACATTTCGATATTAGAACTCATACAGGTCTTAGTTTATGTCTTATGATAATTGTCAGTAATTTCTACCTTAGAGTTAGTGCCAGTAACAATTACTACTTTAGAGTTAGTGCCAGTAACAATTTCTATGTATGGAATCAAGCTAGCACAACTTTCTGTCCTAGGACTTTTACCAGTAACAATTTCTTCCTTAGTAGAACCAAGTACCAGTAATCACTTCGATCTTAGGATTGGTGTCAGTAACCATTTCAATGTCAGGAATCGATCCAGTGACAATTTCGATCTACAGATTAGTATCAGTAACCAATTTCCAGCATGGCGTATTAATATTGTTGCGAAAATGTTTAATATACAAACAATTGTACCAACTATCAAACAGGCATTATTAATTATTAGCAACTTAATGATCAACATTAATTATTAGCAACTTAATGATCCATCAACCAAAGAAAAAGACAACATTCTGATCATTGTGGTTTGTTTGTCTGCAGTGGTGGTGTGCTTCGACAGCAGCCTGGTCTACCACCTCCAGCGCCATCTTTTGATTCGCCTCAATCGACCGGAAATAATGGGGACCTCGAAACTCTCAAGCAGGAAATTCTGACGGAGGTCTTCCGAGAAATGCACAAGATCAAGGACGAAATCATTGAAGGTACTGTCTCTTGACGGTTTAGTCTGGTTGATTTTTTTAGGCTAGATCTCATGTTTGTCCTCCATCTTGTATGTGTCTTTCTCCTTCAGATTATCCTTCCCAGCTGACTTCTCCACTGACTTCTTGTTCGACTTCTTATTTGACTTCTTTAATTCTGTCTCTGACTTCTTGCTTGACTTCTTATTTGACTTCTTTTTTAAAATTTGGTCCCTGACTTCTTGTTTGACTTCTACTGTGATTTGTGTGAATTCTTCTTTCACTTATTTCATGTTTTCCTTTACTTCTTCTTTGACTCCTTCTTTTAAAAAAATCTTCCTTGATTTCTTATATGATTTCTTCTTTGACTTCTTCGAATTCTTCCTTAACTTTTTTGACGCTGATGATTTTGCGGTTGATTTGCAGCAATCAAGACTGAGCTTAACCGGCGGTAGCGAGCAAACCGCAGGCACTCACACACCGACACACAAGCCGGCCAATCCCTTTGGCAGAAACGACAGTGGGTGTAGAACATTCCAGACTTCTAAAGAACTGAAGCCTTATTTTCCTACGGTCTATAAAATCTGACAGCATCGATGAAGCTTTGCTGGACTTGAAAGTCGCAGCCGGCTTTGTCTGATGTAAATAATTATAGTCGATATTGATGCAATAACCGAATGCTTCTGAATTGATACTTGATTGATGACGCCAAGTACTCGATTGTTTTACACAGAAAACTATCGTGTTAAGTTTGACAGAAAAGTTAGGGATGGCACAATTTGTCTTGTTCGAAAATATTTGAAAGACTCTGTTCCACACAGAATCATGTACAGAATGCTATTATCTGTACTCGCTTATTGCTTGGTCGTTCCCATGCAACCTGCTGGTACATCAGGCTAAAACGCATCTTCCTCACTGGTCTCTACATACATATAGTCTTTCAGCCTCGACCCACGACATCTCCAAGCTCCTCAAGTCATCTACAAGCCCCTAATGACGTCTCCACCAAATTCCTCAATCCGTAGTTGAAGGTCTGCAGCCTAGTTTCCCATAGTCTTTCCTTCTCTGTAAGACTTTGCTTTGGTAATGTCTATTATTTTGTATTCTTCTTCGATAATATCTTTGTCGGTTTAATCTGCTGTATTTCATCGACTTCCATTGAGGCCAAGAACCATGAATCACTGAATGCTAACCACTCTCTCAGTTTTGTGCTTATTTTCCTTTCATCGATCAAAATAATCAATTGATTGACTCTTCTATCCTTGTCCGTATGAGTCTCCATTAAGTTAGCCCACGTGTAGGTCTACACGGAGCAAATATTGTCTGCTAAGTGAGTGAGTAAGTTAGTAATCTTTATTAGTACATACTTTGCTTGAACAGAAGAGTTAGAAGACCGCTCTGTTGTAAAGATAGTTTGTCAGATTCTGCTGAAAGGAATTTCAAACAAAGTTGTGCACAAAGTATCGTGCCAAGCTCCTGGTCAATAGTGTTGCCATTTATTATTCCAGTTTGTATTACTTTCATCTCAGATAGTAATGATTGCTTTTGTAACATTTTTCATTGGAAATTTTCCTATTTTGTAACAGTTTCTTGTCTAGTAAAAGAAGATCTCCACGTACCAGATATTTATATTAGCCTATAATTATAACTATAATTATAACTATAACTATAATTATTATTAATAATTTGATTATATTAATGATAATTTTTCATGGTAATATTTCATAATAATAATTATTACTATTGTTATTACTATTATGTTATAATATTATACATTTACATATATAATATGCATTTATAACTAACGCTATCATGTAACTGTATCCTATACAGACACAAACCAGTATGTTATGTATAAGGGGTAGACATTGTTTCTATTTGGCCTAGCATCCTGTGTAGGATAGTTTTTCTGATCGACAGAAGCTAAATTTGTATTAATTACGGACGTAAATGCTAAATAAATGCGTCGATGACAATAATATTGTGTTCTTACTTCCACTATTGTTAAGTTTATTGCATGTCGACCGAAGTGATAGCTTTCTCGGCACTCCTCCGAGTTGCGGTCCCAAAAAATATCAAAATCGCGAGCATTATGAAATCTTCTACTTTGGTATGATTTTTTGGAACAGTCCAGTTTCGTCTTACACACGATTCTGTTCTTCATGAATTCAGTTCTTGAATTCAGTTCTTCAATCATCTTCTAAAATGGTTATTTTCACCAATCCCGCTTCTTCTTAAGCATGGTTATACAAAACTACGATGATGCGTAGGCCTAGTTCACGACTTGCCTACGTATAGGCTACTCTTCATCTGCCTGCCAATATGTCAAGGACCATTATAAAATATGTGGGAGTGCAATCGCCTTAATGGTCTGAGAGAGTGGTCTCCTACAAAAAATTAGCCAGTTCTGGCTTCCTTCCTGTTGACCATCCTTCCTTTGACACCCTACACGACCATCTCCTTCCCTGTAAGGTTACTCAGCATACGGTCCAAGTCTCATGATCTCACCTTGTCTAGAGTTGAAGCCTTTGCCAAGAGAACTCTTATTATGCGAATGTTAAACGGCTTTGTTCAAAATAAATTAAAATTGATGCTATTATTCACACCTCTTGTCAGCTATTGAACATTTAATTCCTGTTACTCGAATAATAAATATTCTTACCTACTTTTTTCAACAGCATTTTCTAAAATTATCTAAAGCAGCAGCCGCTAAATTTAGATAAAGCAATGTATTATTTAGCGTGTCAATCACTTTACACGCTAGTGCGGAAGTTCAAGCAAAATGATTGGCTAATGCTAAACTGACCTAGAAAACTGTAAAACAAGAAGTGATTGGCAGTATGGCGGCATAAAAATATGTCACCGCGAATTTGGATAGTTATTTTTGTTTCATCTGGGTTAAATGCAAATAGCGTTGTTGATTTACTTGCTCTTAGTTTAGCCTTGATTGCTTTATTCTAGTTGCAGTAAGATGTCAGCGTCTAAGTTTATACGGAACTTTTTGACGTTTCCGCAAATGGCTTATTTGGACTGTGTCAGTATTAATTAGTTTTTAATGAATACATTTAAAAAATCTTGGTTATCTATCGTTTTAGCGTCTCCGCTCAGGTCACCATTATAGACAACGTCCAAAATTACAAATACAGACGAGCCTTTGTATTGATCTGCATGGGGTGGCTTCCCATTGTCACCAACTTTTACCTGGTGATACCTGAAGTTTCTATCTGAAGTTTCTAATGCGTTAAAATTGACAATATTGCAAGGGGGGGCTCTTGTCTATGATGGCTTTGTGACAACATAGGATAAAAACGTAGTTTAGGTTGTTAAATTATTTTTATTTGCTATATCCCATAGTTTAGGATGCCAAAGTAAGAAACACCAAAAATAAATGAAATCCAGCTTCCATTTAGGTATATTTCTTTTCATCAATCGAGTTTTTGAGTACACGACTTGTTTACATTCGTCGTGTAGGCATTCTCAAATCAAACCGGCTTCTACTTAAGCATGATATTTTCATCAATCCAGCTTCCAATTACACATAATTCTTCTCATCAATCCACTTTCCATTTAGGCTACAGTTGTATATAAAAGTTTTCCTATTTTGTAACGTGACCATCATTTGTATATAGATGACAACCTCGGAAAAAATGAAAATAATTTTACAACATAGGATGGTATTTTACAACATAAACGATCATTCAAATTTAATTTTTGACGTTTATTTTCAGCATATGCCTGTTTTTCATCAAATGTCGCACGTGGTTAATACAGCGTCACATAATAACCCAAAAATCACTAATCAGTTGCTATAAGTTAATTTCAGTGGTACAGAACTAAATGCAATGACTTTTCTAGACATGTTATATAAGTTGATTATTTATGTGTGGGCACAACCTGTTTATTTGTCAAGTTGCAATGAATCATGGGGTGTGCACTGTGCAATATGTCATGGGGTTAATTTATTCTCTGCCCATTTATGCAGTGTTACTGTCCAGCAGCTGAAGCACATTTTAGGGCCTGCTTTCAATGCAATCAGTTTGACAGGTATAAAGTTAGCTGGTTGTACTAATAGACATGTTGTTACCGTTAAACTTACCTCTAGCAAGATGGCGGTAAAGGTGCTTGTTGCTGATGTGAAGCCACTTGACATTTTGGTTATCACATTGTAAGCCTTTTCCAGAACTGTTCCAGCTTGCCATTCGATATCAGCCTCTCCCTGGTAACTAGGTTGATGCGGGAGATAGGCCTAGTGTTGGTCAATATACACTGGTCACAATATGCACTGGTCAACACACTGCAGTGTCAAAGTTTCACTGATGACTACTTATCAATGCTTTTGATAAGGATGCTGTTCAATGATAGAAGCACTTCTGTAATATAAGTAAGTTAAATTAACTGAATTACCTGTGGTGCCACATATATCGTTTGAAATATGTGCTAGTTAGAATATGCATTTCTCACATTTAATTACGTGTTCTTGATGTCATGAATTTACCACTGGACTTTTAAGCTTTCAAGGACGTGCTGTGTTTTTGACGATTTCGTCCCGTGATTTTCTGCTCGATCTCGTTATGATGTGCAAGTGATCAGAGACACTAAAATCAGGGATTACTTAAATATGTAATTCTGTGACATGCTTCACAAATTCCTATTTCTCTATGAATGCTGCAGTCCATCACCTGAGCTCAGGCTTCTGTACTTTTCACTCCACTGGCCTTCCACTCCAAATTCTTCAAGAATTCGTACCCTTATTCACTCAGTTCTCTGCTTTCCAAACGCTTTAATCTTCAAAGAAGACACAGCTACTTTGCCTCTTCTCTTTAGTCTCTCTGGTATCTGGACTTGGAATTTCTACTGACCATCTCTTGACAACCCCTTTAATTTGACGCAGCGCTCGTGAGAAATAAGCTGTCTGTTTTGAAATTTGAACCAAACGATAATGATGTGTTCTGATGTATTAGTTTATGTAAGCAATACAAGAAGCTAGTCAGACACAATGATTGCATATACTCGACAAATTCTCACGTAACACCCAATTGGCCAGTTAATCTTGTTCTTGTGGACTTGATTTGATATAGCACCAGCATTTATATTTGTGTTACAATTACTTTCTATTTTTCTCTCACAAATTTCTCAAAACAACCTAAACATGACATTATTTTCCTAGTGAAACATATTGTGTGCTTGTAAGGTAGTGGTCCTGAAGTGTTTGACAGCAAACTTGCCTGCACTTAGATTTTTAACTACATGATTTACCCTTTCTATCCTAGACACGGGGGGATTAATATTTTCGGAATTATCGTTTACTTCCGCTGTTCATTGACTAAGGAGGCATCCCTGCACAAGCAACTCTCCCTTGGTCGTTTCATGGAGTCAGAACAGCAGAATTTAACATTCTTCTAACTACCATTGTATTGTGTTACATCGTGACATCTGCTCTAGGGAAACCGCAGAAGATCAATAAATGTAAAATAATAATAACATTTAATGATAATAAATCGGTTCATATGTGTAGCTTCATAAAAGGCTGTGGTTGATAAAGAGGGTGCTGTAAACGAGTTCCAGAGGTCAGTGCCAGATATTATAAGATTGTCTAAAAATATATTTCTTGAGATGAGCAATACTTCTGAAGAAGAGTTAAGTACTAGCTGAATTTCCAATGTTGTTGTTAATAATGTTAAAACACCTATTCTGTTTTGCGTGTTTTAGATAGCAAAAGACAATAGCTGCCATGAGACTCGGTATTTATTGTTTAGATATCACCATCATCTGTATATTTAGCATAATGTTTTTTTCATGATCTTTCTGTACAGGATTCTACTGCCTTCAAGGCATTATGGCACGTGAATTCAATCTATACTTGGCTGTTAGGGTCCATCTTGTCAATAGACTGCCATTTTTTATTGCAATGTCTAAGCTCTTATCATTGTGTATATTCAAAAACACAGTTGTTACAGTTATCATTCATTAAAATAATAAAATTCCACTCCCTGTTTGCTTCGGTTTATTATTAATCATGATTAAGTGTCGTGTGATTAGCTGTCATTGCGATTAAGCGTCATTGATTTTGTGTCTTGTGAATGAATGTCATGGAACTGATATATACAATGTATTTATTGGGAACTGTTACGTGGATTTTGTTTTGTTTGAACTCTTTCAGAGATAAAGCGCATCAGAATTATGATCCGATATTGCAAAAGATTCAAGGTAGCGATACACTGTTGATGCAATTTAGAAACAAGAGTCTGATTTTTCATTTGTAATAATTATTTATTTTTATTCTTTTATTTAATGGATTTCCACTGAGGCCAACAACCATGAAACACTGAAGGATTCCCACTCTCTCAATTGTGTGCTTTTCGATGTTATAATTTCTTGTTGTCTTTATTATTTTATTATTATACTACTAATTCTACTATATTATTATGACAAGACAAATTTATTTCTTCAAAAAGCCAATAAACTCATTTACAGAAATAATAGATTGCTCTTAAATTTTAAAATTAAGATTTGTAAGGATATTGTTATTATTATAATTCTTCATAGCCGTCACATTGCTACTAAATATTGTTATTGTAAAAATCTTGTATCCTTTTAGCTATTGGCAGTAATTTTTCTTGTTTAAGATTCATCATTTCCTCAGCCAGATGTCGAGTGTAAATGGGAATTCGAGTTTCCAGTGAACATCGATCATGGTTCTGATCAGCGTCAGAAGAAGGTGTCTGAAGATGCGCCAACTACAGATCTGAATCAAACCCTGAATCATGAGAATGGCATTCAAGACCTACAATTGAATCTTCACGTGGTTGCCACAGCCACTGCTAAGGACATAGACAGAAGTTGTTTTGACACTGAGGAGAATAGAAGAGAGCAAGTTGACACAGTTACCAACAATGGAACAACTTATTCTTCAGCAATACATGAAGAAATTAAGAATGAGTCCACAACGGATTGTGAAATGAGGAGCTTGCCCAACACAGAGATTCACACCAATGTTGTTTATCCTGTTGAGTTATCAAGTCTGCAAACGACGGTTGATGGAAATCCAAAAGATGAGAAAACTGAAGAGGATGTTATGGCACCAACTGATGACATCTTTGATGAGTTGTTTCAAGACTATGTAAATAAATTGAACGTCACTCCAAAGGCAAATGATCTGAAAGGTATGTGATGCCAAGTTTAAAGTTTTTCTTCTATTGATATTTGTTATATTTGTTATTATGTTTCTTTGCTGCATCTGATTGAGGGGCTGATTTCCTCAGACTGAGCCGCAATATAAAGGCAGATTGAAATATTTTGATATTGAAATCAATGCATAGTTGAATTATTGATTCAAGATGCTTTCCAGAATTTCTTTTGCTTTGCTTGAATTTTTCATGCTTACACTTTGCACTTATAGCCAAAATTAAAATTGACGTAATTAAATTAAGGTCCCGGTATATTATAGGCCCCTTCATTAAATTGTTATAGTTTGAGATGTCTGCTCAATGGTTGTTGCAAGGGTGTGCTGCCTTGAATGCTTTATATAGTATTACAGTTTTCTTAGAAAGTGTGCTTCTAAAGAGTTTCTATTTGTTACCTTAAACTTTATTCGGTATTGGTATCTGTTTAGACATAATAGAAAGTGTTACCAATTTGCGATGAGATTCTGCTGTGTTGGTAAATGTGACTTATGTGTGAGAAGATTCTAATGAGGCATAAAAGAAAGCATGCTGGTTCTATATCTATGTCTGTGAGGAGTAGGAGAGTTTCTAGACAGGCTTTTCATTCATTCTATTAATCCATCTGATCGCATGACATGTCCGAAGAACCCCAGCTTCCTTCTGAGTGGCCCTGCCATGCCTAAATATACAAGGCTTTAGTTGCATTTAAAATGCAGATCGTTTGATCAAGAGTAATGAACACAACTCGAGTGGAGATCATTCCAGATGGAAAAGCCTGCAACTGAGAAAGTTCGTCATTATCAAGTGGCCTAGTGAACCTGTGGAAGTAACAGTTCACCCTAAGCTCAAGATTCACTGAAACATCGAATACTGGGTGACAGTAATCATTGAGGACTGGATGGAATACAGGCACATGAATAAGTGTTACCTTTAACTTTACGTATGTGAAGAGTAATTGGGTTTCGAGAAAGACAAATGAACTAGTTTTGTTCCTGTGCCTTTATATCTTTGGGGAGTTAGAGTAGCCATTCTGTACAGGCAAATCATCAAGTGTGTTGGGCCTCTGAGAAGTGAAATATTTATGATGTACAGGCTGAGATGTGGATATGTGTACTATCTTTAACTTTTGACTATGAGGAGTTAGAGGGTTTCTGTACAGACATATGAACATGTTTGCTACCCTTACTTTTCAAAGTTGATATTGTTTTTCGGGACTACTTACAGAAACAAGTGCAGATGCAGAGCAACAAAGACACTCGGATATTCCATGGGCCATTTCTTCTTTGCAAGAAACCAAACAGAAAGATCACGAAAATCGTGTTCCAGAATGTGCAGCGCACATGGACTTTCCTGTTAATGGACGAAATCATTTGAACGATAATGTGCATAAAACGATTGTAACCACAATGTCTGAGCACTTAAATCAAATTTCTGACAGTCAACATAAAGCAAATGATGAAAATATGGACATTTCATCCATCATCATTGATCGAGGTGATGTGAAACCTCCAGCAGAAAGTTCCTATGAGGAACTTTTGTGATTTTTTTGGCATTTTTGTAGTGCCAATTCAGACTCAATGATACACCTTGCTTGCCTAATTGGAAAAACCTGGAAAATCATAAGGAGATTATGTGGGCCCAACTGCTTGGAGTAGCCTTCCATTGGATCTTTGGCTCTTGCCTGAGTACTCAACCCTATGGTTTATTCCACTCTGAAATTTGTCTTATTTGGCCGAGGTTGGACCGAGAGCGTTCTGAGGGGCGCTATATTAAGTTTCATTGTTTGATTGATTGATATTAACATTTGCAACATCTTCTTAATTGTGTTAATCGATGACATTAGGCTTTAAGTGGTTTGACCTCAACGCCAATTTGGATGGCCTCGATTTCAATGCGACGTCTAGCCTTGACCGTGTTGATTGAAGTGCTTGTGTTGAGAAAACTGTTTTATTACTATATGCCTTTTCCTTAATATGCATTTCTGAAGAGTTTCACTACAGAGGAATTTAACGTATAATGTGCTAATCATTTATGCATGATTCCTTTTGCAGTTGCAATTTCTGATGACGAATGCAGTTCCATTGCTTCTTCTTCGAATACAGAAATTTACGGAGAAACTGATTGTCAAGATATGGAGATACATGAGGAACTAACTGAAGAATTGGTTACAACGACAGATGCAAAAAAATTAGCTGTGTCGGCTGATGTTCATTTCCAGTTTCCAAGTCGATTGAAATCCAGTAACAATAATAGAATGCAAGAGAAAACACCTCAAGATCTTGTCTTGTCCTTCAATAAGTGTACCACTCCTGTGGATCAACTATTATTGAATTCAGATTCTGCCAGAATTTGCGACCTTCCCTTTCAGTTGAAAAATAGTCAATTCCAGGATGTTTTTAGCCTCACAAAGGTGTCTAGTAGATCTGTAACAGCTACTTCTGGCTCCCAACTGAACTATCTGAAGAGAGACCTCAAAAGGTCATCTGATAAATCATACAGTCAAATTGTATCTGAGAGTAGATCGCAGATTGTGAGCAATCAAAGTCATTATACGAATAGCCTTCCCGTGAGTTTACTCACCTGGTCGTCTGTTGACGCATACGATAAAGATAAAAATAAAGAGCACAGTCACGAGGACGAAACTCAGAAAGTGGTTATTAAGACAGGTGTCAATAACTTGGCTCCATCGTCTGATGTTCGTTACCAGTTTCCAAGTCAAGCAAATGTAAATAATGGTAATAAAAACCAAGAGAAGACAATTCAGGAGATTTTCTTGCCTTTAAATAATTCTCCTGCTCTTGTGAATCAAATATCACTTAGCGTGCAAGCTAGCATGCATCGTTTTCGATTGATTGCTCCGAAAGTACTTAACCACACACGGAAGTCACATGGATCAGCAACAACTAATTCTGGCTTACCAAAGAACTGCTCGAAGACCAAAATTCAAACGTCATCTGATATCTTATGCAATCAAATTGTATCTGAGGGCAAAGTGCCCATCGTTAAAAATCCACAGAATGCTACGAAAAGAAAGTCCTATCAAACTGAAGCTAACGGTTACTTGTCAAAATCCGTCGATGTCAAGAGAATTCCAGTGGCATCTGGTATCTTAAAGGAAGACCAAACTTCATCTTGTAAGCAATCTCAATTTTCTACCATGACACAAACGCTGCTTGCATCCAATCATTTGCAGGCGGCTAATGGAGTCCCGGCTTCATTTACTTGTCAAGCCAATAATGACCATGGTACATCTACATCTTTTCATCACAATGAATCCATGGTGACTTCAAAACTTCTGCCTCATTCTGCTGTATCTACCAACCGAGGACTATTGTGCACAAAAGATAAAGAAAATCCTTTTGCTTGTGGGCATTGTGGTAAAGTTTATATGCAGAGGAAATCTGTCTATTCTCATATCAAGCTGCAACATAACGAGAAACGTTACTCAGGTTCTACTTTACTTGGCAACCGAGGACTATTGCGCACAAAAGATAAAGAAAATCCTTTTGCTTGTGGGCATTGTGGTAAAGTTTATAAGAAGAGGAAATCTGTCTATGCCCATATCAAAGAGCAACATGACGAGAAATGTTACTTTTGTGAGTTTTGTGGCAAGCGTTTTGCGCTGAAGAGTGTTATGGCGAGACACGCGATGATGCATACGCAGGAAAAACCTTTTACCTGTGATCAGTGTGGCATGCGATTTCGTCTCTCTGGTAGTCTTCGCCATCATAAATATAAACATTCAGACAAGAAACATTTTCCTTGTGATAAATGCAACAAGTCTTATAAGGCCAGCAGTGATTTGTCAAAGCACATGGAAACTCACAGCAAATATGACCCAACCAAAGGAGTTATCTGTAACATCTGCAATAGGAAGTTAAGTGCAGCCTCTTATATGAAGAAGCACATGATGATTCATACGGGAGAGAAGCCGTTCAAATGTTCGGTGTGTGACAAACAATTTCGCCTGAAGATACTTTTAAAAAGTCACATGAACATTCACAAAGGAAAGAAGACGCATGTGAAGGAAATGTGCTCTGTTTGTGGTAAATCCCTTTACAATTCGTATATGCCTACACACATGAGAATGCACTCTGGTGAGAAACCATTTGAGTGTAATATCTGTAGAAAAACATTTCCAAAGAAGCAAAATCTTGATGGACACATGAGAAGTCATACAGGCGAGAAACCCTTTGCTTGTGGCGGATGCGACAAGAGATTTGCTCTCTATAGTAACATGATGATTCACAAAGCAAAATGCACTCGGCTTTAAGAGAACATGATCTAATTTCAGTAGCCCTGTATTTGAAAGTTGTGTGAGCCAGTCATAGCCACGTACCTGCCGAAGTTTGATACGAATAAACATTGCATGTATTTCCAATAGGCCTATTAGTGTATTTGTCATTTCTATAAGCACTGCAAACTTTAATTATCATCGACTTTACTGAAAGGAAAAGCCTCGTTTACAGTAGTGCTATCAATAACCATTAAAGCAAGCATCATATTAAAAAATGCAGCCAATGTTTATGAAGCGTTAAGAAAACCTAAGTTACTGAGGTTTGTGAGCATGCTCTTGCATGGGCGTCAGAGAGCCAACATCTGTTTGGATGTGGCTGAGGCTTCGATGCCTTTGCTGATTGCTTTGCTAAGATCTACTAACTTTTTTTGATGATACTAATAATAAAGAGGAGACTTTATTGAAACTTGCAAAATAATGACGGGGAAGAACACGCTACCAGTACAACAGTTTTTCACATTGCCATGGACAATAAAACCAGAGGACACCGATACAAGATATATAAAAAACCGACTGGTATACGGAAGCAAAGATTTCATAGTTCAACGATGGTAAATGGGTGAAATGATTTAGATGAAAAGACCGTTGCAATAGACTCAGTATAAGCATTCAAGGAGAAACTGAAGAAATTTGGATATTAGAAAGAAGTAATGAGTAAACAAAGGAAGAAAAAGAAGTGGTTCTTACACAGATACGATCTTCTGAACCACTATAAACGTACGCAGACTAAATTTCTAACTTTCACATTACTCTATTCATACTATAAATGGGCTAATGTGGACCTAATATTATTAGTATATCTTACGTAGGTCTACATGTGCAGCTATGCCCATAATATGTCAGTGGTCACCAACCTTTTGTTGGGCGAGGAGCCGCATTGACAAGTTTAGCAACTTTTGGGAGCCGCCGTGATTTTACGAGCGCAACAAATTGCACGTATTCAGCTAATGATGCTATTCGATTTTTAATGTTTTTTTATATTTAACCTATATTTGGTCGTTTTTCTATACCGTTTTCATTGACATATTAACTTAATAAGTAATTACAAAATAAATTTAACTTCTGTCCTCAAAATTTATTTACAACACCGTTAATCCCTCTGATCATCTGGCTTCCTCAGCCTTCTCTCATCATTCAAACTCGTCCAACACGTCAACTTTCCGACCCACATCAAGAACCACACACTCGGCCTTGTTATCACTTCCGCAGCGTCACACCTATCTCCCGAGCTATCACACTCAATTTTAAACATTACCGACCACTACCTTATCATTGTTGACCTTGAACTAAAGCCTTTTCCTCGCCCTCCTCCAACCACTCAGCTCGTTCCATCGGGTCCATAGACAGTTAGGCCTTCATCATGGACATTCTTAACTCAGAACTTGTTCTCAATCCTTCTCTAGATGATCTTCTGTCTTGTTACAATTCAACACTCCAACCTCCTTGACCCTCATGCACCTCGACCAAAGCGACACCCTCCTTAACAGCTACTCTGCCTTCCTGCTGACCTTCTGGAAACCGAACTCTGACCGCCCATGGACTATCCTTTGGACAACCCTTTCGATTTGACGCAGCGCTCGTGACTAAGCTGGTGCCATAAATAGGCCTACTAATACTAACGAATCCTGCGAATCCTGTTGTCAGTTTATTTAATAGGTCTATAGCACTTCGACGCAAATATGTATCTTACACCGTAGATGCGTAGGTCGAGCAAAATGATTGGATATTGTTCAACTGACCTAGATAACCGCAAAATGATTGGGTGTTTGGCGCACATGATTTTAATATTAGTTTCACGCAAATTTATTTAACACCATCGTTGATTTTTTGTTTTAAATAGTTAATAATTACGCATCAATTTATTAATGGTTTCATTTGGTTGTAGAAAGATGTCAGCGTCTAAGTTTTTTCGGAACTTCGTGACGTTACCGCAGATGGTTAGGCCTATAATTTTGTCATGACTGTTTCTGCAATAATTAGTTTTGAATTTAATCTGGGCAATCTATCGTTTTAGCGTCCCCAATCATTTCACCATTATAGATTACGTCCTGAATGTAAGGTATAGGCTAACCTTTGTATGTGTCGCCCGTTGAGGCAGTTTGCGAATGTCACTAAACTTGACTTGGGCGAATGGTGCAATCTGCATTTCACCCATCACCAATTCTTTTCATCAATCCAGCTATCATAAAAGGTAAAATGGTAATCCTATAGTTTAGCGTATTTTATTCCACAAAAGTTTCATCAGAAAAAAATAGTGTATTTAATTATTTGGCGAGAATAGATGTCGAACTGTAGCTCAAATGGAGACAGGATCGATGAAAAAGTATGATGTGCAAGTAGAAACTGTATCAATGAAAGAAATTATGCAGAAATGGATGCTGGATCGGTGAAAATATCATGCTTGATTGAAGTGAGAATGTTGTTACGATGGACATGGAATCAATAATTATAAACAAGGCCGTGTACGTGAGCAGAGAGCCGATTGATGAAAAGAAATATACCTAAATGGAAGCTCGATTGATGAAAAGAAATATATTTAAATGGGAGCTGGATCGACAAGAGAAATACGCATAAATGGAAGCTGGGTCGGTGAAAATAGCATGCATCATTAGAAGTTCGATTGATGACAAAATGGCATCACGATGAAATCTAGTGGAATTTCTTATCAATATTTCGGTTAATGAAATACTCTAAAACCCACTTTTAAATTTCCTTTTACAGATCCAGCTTCCGTTTAAAGCATAATTATTATCTTCAATCCAGTTTCTACTTACAAAATACATGATATAATGAAGGAAATGATTAAATAGCGCTAAAATACAGGATAAGAACTTAGCAATAGTTAAATATGCTAAACTACAGGTTTACCGGTAAAATATGATTTTAGCGTCGGTAATTATTCTATGTGTGCTTGTCTTCTTAACCAGGAGTCTTCTCATCGCATTGAGCTTTTGTTTATGTGTGATTCTTTTCATCACATCCAGCTTCCATTTAAACATAATTCTTTTCATCACTTAGATGCAGCTCCTAC
Organism: Bimastos eiseni; assembly: GCA_959347315.1. Lineage (NCBI taxonomy): Eukaryota > Metazoa > Annelida > Clitellata > Crassiclitellata > Lumbricidae > Bimastos > Bimastos eiseni. The sequence continues at coordinate 33,914,455 of OY365814.1, read as the reverse complement.
TTAAGCAGGAGTTTTTATCACATCCGGCTTCTATTTATGTGTGATTCTTTTCATCACATCCAGCTTCTACTCTGGCAGGATTCTTTTCATCACATCTAGATCCTATATTCATAAACTAAAACGTTCTATGTAGTCTTCATGTTAATTGTTCAATATACATTAATAAATAATTACTGACGCTAAAACCATATTTTACCCCATTAAAACAGCAATCTTATCACCTATTGACCAAACGCAATGCAATCTTCGGACGGTCAAACCTTCAGACTATCGAACAGGTAATTTATGATTTTAGCGTCTCAAAAATTTAATGCAAGCAATGTACTCGAGAAAGACGCAGAACTGTCCCAAAACAGTATAATTCATTTCATCAATCCAGTTTCTACTTAAATATATGATCCTTTTCATCGATCCAGCTTCCATTCATGTCTATTTCTTTTGGTAAAAGTGTATTTAGCATAGCCAATTTGATGTGAATATAATTTCTAATGTTGTTGATTAAGTTAAAATCCAGTTCTGTTTTTTGTGTGTTTTAGGGTGCGATATACAGCAGCTGTCACCAGACTCGGTATATATTGTTTGTCAGTCATCATTTGTAACTTCTTCTGGTTCTCTGTAGATTCAAATGTCAGACGTCGCCACTCCTCTCGCTGTTGGGCCTCGTCTTTAAGCTTTCCTTATCCATCTGTCATCATCCGGTCAAGCATCATCTGTCTTGGTCTTCCTCTTGTCCTCCTCCACTTCATGTTTCTTCTACGACTGTTCTTAGTATTGAGTCTCCTCTCTATGTGTTGTATAATTCTTGTTTTATGATTATTCTGTATAACATTCTGCTACTATTTTCAACAACCCAATAAAAATTTTCATTATAAATTTCTGACTATTGAATTTCTTTGTGCAACTTGATTTATGTCAGCTATAGCCTACTGTTTGAAAATATGACACACGGACTTTTTGAAATTTAAAATCCCGCATTCCGTGCATTAATCCATACAATATGTACAACGCATGCATCAGTCATCATTACCCGTATTTCGTTTTGTTTTGACTATTTCAGAGAAAGGAAGCATCAGAATAATGATCTGAAATTTAAAAATACTGAAGGTAGTGTACATTCAATGTTGGATGTAATTTAGGATGGACATTAAATGTTTTAATATATCTATATTTTTATTCTTCTTGATAAGTCTTGAATAGGTCAACTTCTTCCATTTCTTTGGTTTCCACTGAGGCCTACAACCATGAAATGCTGAATTCTAACCACTTTCTCAGTCTTATTACCGAAATTTGATACCGCCCTTCTTCCAGTCATGTGCTTCTGTTTTTTATTATTTTTTGTTATCTTTATTTGTTACTGAAATTTTATATTGCCCTTCTTTCAACATTTTTTGCTCATTAGTGCACATGCCTTGATGATGCAACTGCAGCTTTATTGCAGAGCAACTGCGTGAAGAACTTGCTCAAGGTCCTTATACAGTGACTCCTTGGACGAGGGTCGAACCCACTCACTCAGCGCCCACTGAATGTTACGGGCCAACCGCTCTAACCGTTCGGCAACCGTGCTTTATTAGTGTACTACTGCTATATTATTATTTTTTAAAATTATTATTATTATTATTATTATAAGACAACATTTTTCTTATTGAAATCAATGAACTCATTCACCAACTTATTGAATTGACTGTTATAAATATTCTTAACATATTGAATTAAGAATTTTAATAATATTATTATTATTATTTTTCATAGGCATCATTATGCTAATATTATTATAATTATTATTATGGTTGTATAATCTTGTGTCCTCTTAGCTATCGGCAGTAAATGTTCTTGTTTAAGGTTCAGCCTCTCCGGCAACAGATGTAGAGTGCAAAAGGGAATTCGATTTCCCAGTGAGCATCAATCATGTCTCTGATCAAGACCTACACTTGAATCTTCAGGTGGTTGCCCCAGCCACTGCTAAGGACACAGAAAGAAATTGTTTTTTCGTGCAATTAAATAATTGTACTGCTCCTGTGAAACCAATATCAGACAATTCAGTTGGAGTGGAGACTCACAAGCATCCCTTTCAATTGATTGGTCAGGAAGTACCTAGCCTTACAAGGGAGTCAACTGGATCAGCAACAAGTGAATCAGGCTTGGCAAAGGATGGCTTGAAGAGCGAGCTTCAAAAGTTATCTCAGAACTTATGCAATCAAACTGTATCTGATAGCAGTGTGCCAATCGTTGTTGAGCCACAAATTTCAAATCCTAAAAAAAGGAAATCCAATCAAACTGAAGCTAGCAGTTACTCATCAAAATCTGTTGATGCCAAGCGATTTTCAGTTGGAGCTGGTATCGTAAGCAAAGACCAAATTTCATCACAATTTTCTGCCACAACACAACAGTTGCTTGCATCCAAACATTCACAGGCGGGTAATGGAGTCCCGGCTTCATTTACTTGTCAAGCCAATAATGACCATGGTACATCTTCTACATCTTACGATCACAATGAGTCCACGGTGACTTTGAAACTTCTGCCTCATTCTACTGTATCTACCAACCGCGGACTATTGCACACCCAAGATAAAGAAAATCCTTTTGCCTGTGGACATTGTGGCAAAGTCTATAAGAGGAGGAAATCTGTCTATGGCCATATCAAGCTGCAACATGACAAGAAACGTTACTCTTGTGAGTTTTGTGGTAAGCGTTATGCGCAGGATTGTGATTTAGCAAAGCATGTGGCTGTGCATACGCAGGAAAAGCCATTCACCTGTAATCAGTGTGGCAAGCGATTTAATTTCCAGAGTGGTCTTTGCAAGCATCATCAATGTAAACATTCAGAGGAGTGTAATTTTGCTTGTGAAACATGTGGCAAGTCATTCAAGACCACTTATGTTCGATCAAGGCACATGGAATCTCACAACAAAGAGGGTCCAAGAAATAGAATCATCTGCAAATTCTGCAAAAAGAAGTTTAGAACTCCCTCTTGTTTGAAACAGCATATAATGTTACATTCAGGTGATGAATCGTTCTCATCCGCACAGGTAATAGACGTTTCATCTGTTGACAGCCTGCAATGTTCTACCCCAACACAAACGCTACTGCGTTCTAATGGTTCTGAGGTGGCAGAAGGAGTCTTGGCATCATTTACTAGTCATTCAAAAAATGACACCAGTTCATTTTCTGGATTTTATAATCACGAAGAGTCCATGATGACTTTGAAACTTCAGCCTCATTCTGCTAAATCTACCAACCGAGGACTATTGTGCACAAAAGATAAAGAAAATCCTTTTGCCTGTGGTCATTGTGGTAAGGTCTATAAGAAGAGGAAATCTGTCTATTCTCATATCAAGCTGAGACATGACGAGAAATGTTACTCTTGTGAGTTTTGTGGCAAGCGTTTTGCGCTAAAGAGTGTTATGGCAAGCCACGCGACGATGCATACTCAGGAAAAACCTTTTACCTGTGATCAGTGTGGCACGCGATTTCGTCTCTCTGGTAGTCTTCGCCGTCATAAAAATACGCATTCACAGGAGAGACTTTTCCCTTGCAATAAATGCAACAAGACTTTTAAGTCCAGAGACACTTTATCATGTCACAGCGAATTTCACAACAAAGGAGGAGTTATCTGCAAAATCTGCGATAGGAAGCTAAGTGCGGCCTCTAAGTTGAAGGCGCATATGATGGTTCATACGGGAGAGAAACCGTTCAAATGTTCATTATGTGACAAACAATTTCGCACGAAGGCACAGTTAGATATTCACATGAACAGTCACAACGGAAAGAAGAGGCTTAAGCCATGCACTGTGTGTGGTAAAATCCTTTGGATCGGTACTATGCCTACACACTTGAGAATGCACTCTGGTGAGAAACCTTTTAAGTGTAATATATGTGGAAAGAGGTTTCCTAAGAAGACAAATCTCGAGGGACACATGCGAAGTCACACGGGCGAGAAACCCTTTGCTTGTAGCGGATGCGACAAGAGATTTGCTCTCTACAGTAACATGATGACTCACAAGGCAAAATGCACAGAAGATTTCTGACAACGAAGCCTAACTGTCAGCGGCGGCCCAGGAAGTCTTTAAAGGTTGTGAGCCTATTAGAGACCTGAATTGGATACATAAATTTATACATTGCATATATTTCAGATGATCCTATTCTGAGGCGCAATCAGAACATTTTCTTGGGAGTGCTCATATTACAAACTCCGAAGGCGTGAAGCGTCGTACTGAAAGCACCCCTTTCCCCTTTTATGACTATTTCTTATAACATTGTAATATAGGCCTTATAATTATATAAATTAAAATCAGGTTAGCAATTAGAAGTTATAATTTTATGGAAAAAAATTAAATAATACTCGTCAGGATTAAATAATTAAAACGGATAGGCCTATATATATACAATATATATATATATATATATATATATATATAGTACGAAGCACTTTTAGCACATGATGAATATCTCAACTAAATCACAACTTTAGCCTACTGTCCTTGCTTTCAAAGCTATGAGCTTGTGATCGTAGGCCTACTCTCCAAACGTCTAAATCGACACTTTAAAACCAAGTAGGCCTAAAGGCACTAGCTTATACATGTATACGTATAATGGGCTTTGAAATCGATGTGTTCGGCGGGTAATTTTCATCTGAAATATCGCAGATCGGAAAGCTTCGAATGTTCCATCTAGAATCTCAAATTTTCCATCGTAGGCGTAAGCCTTGTAAATCTTCTCTCGCATTAAGCATACAGATGGCCAGGTTTTGTGAAAAGGTTGAAAGATATTCTAAGATGTTTCATTCAGCTAAGAAAGTACTGCACCTATTGTCTCGATTTCTTCATGCTGATGACAATGAGCGTCAATCGCCACCACAAACTACTCAAATGTTCTTTTAATTGGCCATAACTGCGACATGAAGAGTACTCCAACCTCCAACGAGTTGTTGATATGTTTTTCATTGACATTCCTCGATGTTCAATGAGCACACTCCGTCAGTAGGCCTACGTGGAAGCAACAAAAACAGAAAACAGTGACTCGCAAGTTTCATTCGAAGGTTTTCATCAAAAAAATTAGCATAAGAGTTTCAGATGTAGGCAAATTGACACATTGCGTTTTATAGACAGACTTGGCGAAAAATGTTCTTGTGTTGTTTTCCGTTGTCAATTTAATGCTAATAATTTTCTGCAGAAACGTACGGCCCAACATTTCTTAGCCATTTTGCTCAGAAGATGCCATCCGATACGACCTGCTCACCTGAACCCCTCACTCTATTGCGTATCCACTTCAACGAACTGCTCACGTCTTGAAAGCGAAGTTATAGACAGCTGCTGAAGCAGCCATAGCAACATGACACCATCCTCTCTCAATGATGCTCGATGACTCTAATGTGAGCAGCGTACTCACGTAAATATTCACAAACGCAGACATATTGAGCATACATGCACACGCACTAGGCTACACCGATTGAACCATCGTGACTTTAATGACGCAGACAAACTTAGTCTATAATACATCATGAGTGCTTGATTGTGTGTGCGTGTGTGTGTGCGTGCGTGCGTGTGTGTGTGTACCATACTTGCACACATACAGAAACAATACCAAACTTTTTTCGTTTTTTATGACTACCATCCACAGCGCCCGTGTTACGTGACATTGCCTGCACAGCCTGTTATGTCCAGATGTGACCGCATTGCCTCTGGGGCCAATTACTGGTCCGCCACCTCTCAACGTAGGCCTATACCTCCGACATCAGTGAATCTGGCCGATGCACACCAGCCTCTGTACCCATCACCTGGAAGTCTCACGACCCGCAGTCGCCACATACCTGGCGATACCCGACCGCGTGGTTATAAATGCTCCGACGGCTGAGACCACCTGCAAAGACCGCCAAGGGTTTAATACATCCTGAGTACCTTTCGCGGGTAGTCTCTGAACAATACGTCCGACTCGTTCACCTTCCCAGCATCCCGGTGGTCTGATCCCTCGATGCATTTGTGCCTGATCGTTCTGGGCGGTTTGGCCCTCTTGGGGGGCTTGGCCGTGGCCGATGACGTCTTGGGCAGAGACCGAGAGAGGAGATCGAGCTATCCCCAGCAGCAGCAACAGAATCAGCAGCCGGTTGCTACCTATCAGCAACAGAACCCGGGTAGTCAGACGCATCAACAGCAACAACAGACCCATCTGAAGCAGGAGAACTCACACAAGACGAGTAAGTAGTCGTCTGCAACTGCATACTTGTCTCTCTACCTATGTGGCTATCGTCTCTTTTGACTGCTTTCTAGTCTCATTGCTGTTCGGCTAACTGCCTGTCTCACTGCCTGTCGGTTTCTCTGTCATTCTGTAGTCTGTATGCCTACTCTGCCTTCACTTTCTGCCCTTTTGTGTATCGAAAAATATTTGTGCATTGCACGAGACTTTAATATAACGTGAAATGAAAGATTTGTTGAACTGTGTAGAATAAATGAAAAAAATATTACATGAATCGTCCAGATGAAGGAATTAATATAATTATATTGATTGCCAACTTGAATTGAAAATGAATGAATGAATGAATGTACGAAAGGATGATGAGACTTATGAAAGAATGGATCTGGTACCAATATGAAAGGGATATGAAGCCGAAGAAAACTGAGCCATTAACCTAGACTATGTGCGTGGCTACATCCGGGACTCTTGCAGGACAAATAGGCTGAATCGCGTTTGATCATGTTAACAGAATAAACCGACTCAATAAGTAGAACTTGCAATATTACTAAAATTGGATCAAAGGAAGATAATTATGATTGGAGTGACACAGATTAAACTGAACTCTTCGGCAATTATGCGTTCAATGTTACCCTGCGGAGTGCACGGATATCACCTAATCTATTGTACAGTGTATAGCCGACCAGAGACATCGCCCATAATATTTCAGGAAAGACGATCACTGATTGGGTGACACTTTGTGATTTCATATTCCTTACATATAATAAAATTATTAGTCACAGAACGAATGAATAGATTACAAATGCTGAATGACATCATTTTGTCTGCTGCTGTAGAGAAGCGTTGCTACCAGTGTGCATATTCGCCCCCGAAGACCATCCACAGCAAGAAGACCGTCCATGTTGGACAACAGGGTCACGCCGGACAGGTAAGGGGTCATACCGTGCTCGATGTCTGCGTAGAGGGTCACACGTTCTCTAGGAAGTTGGATTAGTTGGGGTGGGGTGGGGTGGGGTGGAGTGGGGTGGGGTGGGGTGGGGTGGGGTGGGGTGGGGTGGGGTGGGGTGGGGTGGGGTGGGGCGGAGTATGTCCTCGTCATTACTTCGACTGGATATGTTCTTCATGGACGAATTCTGAAATCGGTTGTTGAACGTTCAATTTTTGTGTCTCTTTCTGTTCGTGTGTCTCTCTGTGTCTCTATCTCTCTGTCTCTCTCGCTTTCTCGTTCTCTCTACGATAGAGATAGATAGATGGACTGATGAATGGACGGACGGACGGACGGACGGATAGATGGATGGTTGGATGGATAGATAGATGGATAGCTACAGAGATAGATAGATAGATAGATAGATAGATAGATAGATATATTGGCTGGCTGGCTGGCTGGCTGGCTGGCTGGCTGGCTGGCTGGCTGGCTGGCTGGCTGGCTGACTGACTGACTGACTGACTGACTGACTGACTGACTGACTGACTGACTGACTGACTGACTGACTGACTGACTGACTGACTGACTGACTGACTGACTGATCGATCGATCGATGGATAGATTGATGGATTTATGGATAGATGGCTAAATGGATAGATAGATGGATAAATTGTAAGTGAAATTACGACCATTTATATAGCGCTGTTGTTAGCAAGCCACTTCTAGGATAGACACAGACAGACCGACAGACAGACAGACAAACAGGTACAAATAAAGGCAGGCAGGCAGGCAGACAGACAGATGGTTCTGTATTTCTGTTGTAGGGATATGGTCAGCAGCAGCAACAATATGTGTCGCAGACTCTACATGGAGGATGGGACAAGTGCCTGGGTCCATTCGACCATTACCAGGCGAAGGCCTACGGAGTCGATACCTGGGACTGTCACTCGGGCAACTGCTACGTGAGGCGGGATCCCAACGGTGGTATGTACAGGGACCATCATCAATCAGGGGGGATTGAGGCCCATGGGTATGTATGCCTCTGACTGATTGATTGATCCATTGATTGATTGATTTTCTAATTGATTATTGACTTATTTGGTCATTCGGACATGTTGCTACTCGTTCAGACATTTTAAAAAAATGAATTAATTCCTTCTGCTAATCATCATATAGTTCTGTCATTCAATCAATTTTTCTGCTTTTATTTCATTCATTTGCCCACATTTGTTTGTTTAATATTTAACCAATTCATTAATTCATTTACTGACTAATTCATTGATTAACCAATTCATTCAATGGTTTCAAGCCATTAGTCCATCGGTACTCCAATAATTTTCGCGCGCATCGGTACTAATTTGTCGAATTAAATTTCCACAACAAGTAGAGTAGCAGCAGATGCAATAACGGTGCAATGTCTGTCTTTTGGAAGATGTGTTTCGCGGCTGCTTCAAAGGTGAATATGGCGTCGACCAGCATCGCTACGGATGCCACTACCAGGGCGGTTCGACCTACTGCTTCTGCGAGGGTGAGTTGTGTAACAACGGGGCCGCTCCTCAAGGCCAGCACTAGCACTGACTTCGCTGGGGAAGTACACACGCACAAGATTCCGCCCTCAACGATGATTCGACCGCCTATGCACTGCACGATCACCGCTCTCTAATTCGCACTTTGCTAGGCAGTATAGGCTTCCCTTGCGAACGATAGGACTTATTGTGTTAAGGACGTTAATGCCCGAAATACGCGTCGTGTCGTATGAACTGTGGTCATGTTGTGGATGATGTCGAGGTAACCGGTACAGGTGACTGGATGTGATGAAAGTGCAGAGGAAACTTCAGACACTACTAGATACGCAAACGATTGTGAAATTCTTGTTTTGATCCATCAATAATTATTATCACTCAATGCTTATAGGCCTAATTAGTGAAATTTTGTACCAGCATCTAATAGATTGTCATTTGCGCACTATGCCTCAAATTGCCAAGCTTCTACTTGACGTGGAGTCAAATTTCAGGTGTCAGTATGAAATTACTGTGTGTAGTTTACTTCTGCCAACCTCTCAATAATCACACTGTGCACTACAGATGATTCAAGTACACACTTCGTGTCGGAACGCGCACTATTTTAGTCCTTACCATATGCTTATTTATTCCGCTGGGGTTTCTAGTTTCACCAATTCTCTCATAGATCTCAGTAACGACATAGGCCTATCTCAGATTGTGCTTTGAGGCTCTTACGCAGATCAATCATTCTGACAGCTACAGTTTTTTAAATCCGCAACACTTTTCCACTGCGTTAATGCTTGTGTTACCTAGTGTCATATCTGGGTTTTTGTGTAAATTCACTGCTTCTCGCTGCCGCATGCATTCAAGGAATATTTCTTTTCGATTTGTAAATACATTGCGTTAACGATTAAATATTCAAATAAAGCGGCGTGTTTCTTTCATTTTGACTCGGCCTTTAGAGTGATTGCGAATAATTTTTATAGAGATAAACTTAAGCTGAGTCAGTAGAACTACATCAAGACAACATATAACTACTAACACTACTAATTTACTACTACAGTTACACTGTATTTATTAAGTGTCACTATCTCACGTGCAAGCATAAATCGATTCAGTGCTGAGCAACTCAAGTGAAGGAATTGCTACAACTTGCTTCCCACACAACTGCCGTCTCATGTAACATCTTAATAGTAAAATCTACCACTATAACTGATTTATTGCAGTAGACAAGATGTTGTTTACATTCTCTTACCACAAAATTGTTTCTCTCATTCTCGCCTTCAACGTTAACGACAGAAAGCTCTGCTATATTCCCAGCCATTCTCAAATACCACAAAATAATTGAAGCATTTCCACGTTAAATGGCGTGGTTTGGGCGGCATGTTCACACGTAAACGATCGTATTCGTAACTATAAACTCCATATACCTAAAAGCGCCACTCCAAAGCTAGGTGCAATGCACCAGCTTTCTCACGAGCGCTGTGACGTTGCATAGGGGTTGCCCAGGTATGTAAAAGGAATAACCGAGACAGATTGCCAGAATGGTTGGAGAGGAGTCGTGGGAGCTGGAGAGACGGGCTTCATCGAGGTGGTGAATGCTGGAAAAGCAGACTATTCGTTGGATAAGGGTAAGCAATTCTTGAAAAGGTGAGACTTCAACAGATAAACACGTCACTGCCTAACCACTATAATAATTTGAACTTCAAGTGTTCGAAATTCGCTTTCGCAAACTCGACAGATCCACAGCGTCAACCTGTAGCAAAGTTGCGGGAACCAGCTTATTTACATGAGCTTAGCCAAAACAAAAGTCATTCAAGTTATTCAACTCTCCCTTAGATTTGGAGCAGTCTTGTCTTGCTTCGGCCAGGACAAATGCTTCTGCTAATCTTCTTCGCCAGGGTTTTGGCGGTTTGTTCACTTAGCGGTTTGTCCATGCGAAAGAAATGTTTTTCGACGGGGCAGCTGGCGATAGCTTGCAACTCCGTGGAGTTAACTTCACCCCCAAATCCCACGGCAAACATCTCAACGTTGTTACCGTTCTTTGCCCTGTCGGAGGCCACTAGGGTATCGCCGAGGTTTCCCGACCTTGAGTCAGTCATGTAGACGCCGACCTTGTGACGCCGCTGGGGCTCGTTAGCCTTGAGCGAGTTCGTCATCTTGTCGATGAGCTTAGACGAGGTGCTCCGGGTTGCCAGGAGGGTCTCGTCGACGGCCCTCAAGGCATCCGCTTTCGAGGAGTGGCGATGCTGGGCCGAGCACTCAGACCCCCTACACTTGTGAACGAACTCGAAGGTGACGTCCGTCTCGTTCCCTCCGCCCAGTTCGGAGATGATGGCACGGGAGAGAATCCAAAAATCCTGAACGAATTCCGTGTGCCTTGATTTATGATCGAGAACGAATGCAACGTCTATCCCCCTAAGAGATCGACAACCTAGAATGACAAAAACGAAAATCTTGGTGCCTCTCAACAGACTACCATCGGCGGCAGCCATCATTATGGCATCGTGTTTATGTTAACTTTCGACACGGTTTTGTTTGAGAAGGGTAGCAGCAGTAGTTTCAGTTTAGCGAAACTTTGTGGTAACACAGACCATTGGTGTCGCCCTTCTTTGTCCAGGTTTGGGACTGGCACTGTGGAGGAGCTAGTAGCAGTTTCAGTTAAACGACACTGAGTGATAACACAGATCAATGGCGGTCGCCCTCCTTTATCCAGACTCAGCACTGTCAGTGCAAGAGTAATGACAGTGGTGAAGTCGCTTGAGCGGCGACTGAATTCAAGGAATTCAAGAATAAAGTCAGTCGATACCATTTGTGGGAAACGGTACGGTATACACAACTGGTTTGGGGACTCGCTTTGTGAGGCTAAATGGCACATTAGCTTTATAGCCTCATTTTTGAGTTACTGCATTTGGCTCTTGAGCTAGTCCATCACTGACAGTGTTTCAGCACCATCGAGTCATGCTTAGTCATTATGTCGAGGAGCTAAATACGAAATTAAGTAAATGAATAATAAACCGAACGCAATTGGACCACTCACATTCTACGATTTCTCAAAATAAAATTGAAGTCCCTGTCTATCCTACTCACTTCAGGGCAAAAAATAACAATTATAACCTGGTCTCCTTTAAGGGAACCTTCTCTTAAACCATGAAGACGAGGTCTCGCTCTCCAGACAAATTTCGATGGGCGCTCCAAAGTGAATCTAATTTATTATGTATGACAGCACAACACTGGATATGCGCCATGTCAGACTTTGAGACAGACTAAAGATCCTCAAGGACTAAGTGACTCTTTAATACATCTGTAATAATCATGAACCAGTAAGTCGCTGCGTGTTGACAGCGATATTTCTTTTCCAATAAACGGAAATACAGTATAAGATATGAAACAGCAATCAGACCCTTCTTCTCTTTGTTGATCCGTGTGACATCTCGATTCATCGGTGAGTTACTCGCCTCAGCTCCACTCTCGTTTTCAATGCCACCCGTCGATGTCCGGGCCTTTTTCGGTGGCACCTCGAACTCTTTCGTAGATTCGTACAATCCAGGACGGGCGTAATGATACCAGGTAGATGGCCCTGTTTCGTTGATCACCCAGAACCCGTCAGTTCCATCTTCTCCCGGATTCACGACTCCGTCTGGCGACGCGGTACCTTTATCTCTTCCCTGACGACTGTCGTCAGATCCAGGAACGACATCAAAGGGATTTCGTGGTGCACTGGTACCTTTATCTCTTCCCTGACGACTGTCGCCAGATCCAGGAGTGACATCTAGAGAGTTTCGTGGTGCGTTGGTACCTTTATCTCTTCCCTGACGACTATCCCCAGATCCAGGAATGACATCTAGAGAGTTTCGTGGTGCGTTGGTACCTTTATCTCTTCCCTGACGACTGTCGTCAGATCCAGGAACGACATCAAAGGGATTTCGTGGTGCACTGGTACCTTTATCTCTTTCCTGACGACTGTCGCCAGATCCAGGAACGACATCAAAGGGATTTCGTGGTGCACTGGTACCTTTATCTCTTCCCTGACGACTATCCCCAGATCCAGGAATGACATCTAGAGAGTTTCGTGGTGCGTTGGTACCTTTATCTCTTCCCTGACGACTATCCCCAGATCCAGGAATGACATCTAGAGAGTTTCGTGGTGCATTGGTACCTTTATCTCTTCCTTGGCGACTGTCCTCTGATTCTGGAACGACATCGAGGGACTTTCGTGGTACGCTGCCACCTTTATCTCTTCCCTGACGACTATCCCCAGATCCAGGAATGACATCTAGAGAGTTTCGTGGTGCGTTGGTACCTTTATCTCTTCCCTGACGACTATCCCCAGATCCAGGAATGACATCTAGAGAGTTTCGTGGTGCGTTGGTACCTTTATCTCTTCCCTGACGACTATCCCCAGATCCAGGAATGACATCTAGAGAGTTTCGTGGTGCATTGGTACCTTTATCTCTTCCCTGACGACTATCCCCAGATCCAGAAATGACGTCGAGAAAATTTTGTGGTGCATGGGTATCTCTATCTCTTCCTTGACGACTGTCCTCTGAATCTGGAACGATATTAGTACCTTTATTTCTTCCTTGACGACTGTCCCATGATTCTGGAACGATATTGGTACCTTTACCTCTTCCTTGACGACTGTCCCTAGATTCAGGAAACCCGTTTGCTCCGTTGTCCACTTTTCCGACTGGGTCCACAACGGCATATCCCAACCAGATGCGACGATCCAAATCCACCCAACGACCTATGAACATGGAACCATTAACGACCTCCCCTACTAGAGATTTCTTGCCATCCAAATCTTTGGACCAGAGTTCGTTCCCTTCGACCGAGACCTTGCTACCGTTGGTAACATGTGGTATGACCCTTCGGTCGTCGAGATTGAAATCCTGCTTCGAAATTTGAGTCCACCTTCCATCCAAATCGATTTTTAAGAGCATTGGTCGATTCGGGAAGGCATTTCGAAACCTTTCCTCTTCCTCTGCAGCTCCATCCCGGCCTGAAGTTTCGATCTTAGATTTAGTGTCTTTTGAAGCTCCCTTTCTGTTTGAAGTTCCGATCTTAGAGTCGTTTTTGGACCTTCCGCCACGGTCCCTCTTCCTGCCTTCGGTTGTCCCATCTCCTGAAACATCAGACGACCTTCCATCGTCGCTGATTCCTGAGTTTCTATCAGGATAGTTTCTTCCCGATCCTCTCTTATTTTCGGATCCCACGTCGTCTGTCCGACTTTTATCCTCGTCTACATTCGTCTTCGGCTGCAGGGTGTCAGTGACAGTACTGAGCTCGGACAACGTCGACACCGGTCCTGACATATCCCCAAGATCTTCACTCGGTTTCCCCGTAACGAATTGGAAGGCTGGCCTCGTGAACCTTTTTTTTCTCGTCGGCCTGCCCTCGACGGTCGTTGTCGATGATGCGTCTTCTCTGCCTATGTCTGGGGAAAAGCGAGTCAAGGTCGGCTTCAACCAGGTCTGGGACGTCGATTTCGAGAGAGTTACGTCTTCTCTGCCTATGCCTGAGGCAGAGCGAGTCAAGGTCGACTTCAACCAGGTCTGGAACGTCGAACTTGGGAGATTTACGTCTTCTCTTTCTATGCCTGAGGCAAAGTGAGTCAAGGTCGGCTTCAACCAGGTCTGGGACGTCGAACTTGGGAAATTTACGTCTTCTCTTGCTATGCCTGAGGCAGAGTGAGTCAGAGTCGGCTTCAACCAGGTCAGGGACGTCGAACTCGTTGCGTCTTCTCTGTCTATGTCTGGGGCAAAGCGAGTCAAGGTCGGCTTCAACCAGGTCTGTGACGTCGAACTCGTTGCGTCTTCTCTGCCTATGTCTGGGGCAAAGCGAGTCAAGGTCGGCTTCAACCAGGTCTGGAACGTCGAACTTGGGAGATTTAGTGCAGGGCCGTTAATCAACGGTTCTAAGGTCATGATGTTTGAGGTTACGTAGTCGGACCCCTCGATGGGCGGAACCGTTGTACTTGGCCCTTCAGTCCTGGTAGAAAGTGATGTTCCAGTTGCGGGAGTCGTTGTTGATGTTATCGATGTTGTGGAGGTCGTTGGATTACTGACAGCAATGTCATTCGTCGCTGTCATGGAGTTAGGCGTTACGTAGATAGACCCCACTATGGGTGGCACCCTATTTCTTTGATCCTCTGTGCTAGCAGAATGCGCTGTTATAGCGTTTGTTGACGTTATTGGTATTGTGGAGGTAATTGGATAATTGACTGCAATGTTACTTGTCATTGTCATGGAATTAGGCGTTTCGAAGGCGGACCTCCCTATGGGTGACTCGGTATTTTTTTTATCCTCTGTGGTAGTAGAAGACGTTGTTGCAGAGGTCGCTGTTGGCGTCATTGATGTTCTCGGGATAGTTGGATCATTGACTGAAATGTTACTAGACGCTGTCATGTAGTTAGGCGTCACGTAAACAATCCCCTCTCGGAGTGGCACAGAATTTCTATGCTCCTCTGTGGTAGAGGAATTCGCTGTTGCAGAGGTAGTTGTTTCCATCATTGGTGTCGTGTTGGTAGATGGATCATTGGCTGCATTGTTACTTGTCACTGTCATGTAGTTTGGCGTTGCGTAGACGGACCTTCCTCGGGGTTGCAAAGCATTTCTTTGATCGTCTGTGGAAGTAGAATACGCTGTCCTAGAGTTTGTTGTCGTTGCTGGTGTTGTTCGAATTGTCCGAGATGTCACTGCTGTCGGATTTGTCACTGAAACAGTTAATAGTTGTTATCATAGACAAAAAGGTTTATTAATAAACGCTAGAAATCTAGTTGTTGGAGACATATAGAAACTAGTGGCAGTAGTAGGAAATTTCTTACTACTAGTGGCTGCAGAATAGATGTTGAAATAGAATAAAATCACATGGATTAATTAAAACAGAATAAATTAAAATAGAAAAGAATGGAATAGATTGGATTGAAATGTAAAGGAATAAGAGAAGATACTAAAGATTACATTCAATTCAATTTTAGTTGGTAACCAAAAAACATGAGAAAATAACAAACAAGTTAACATAAATGAATATTTAGGTTACACAAGGTCACCTAAAGGGTTCAAAGACCCCGCTAACCAGAGGTCCCTATGTACAATTTATAAACTGCCAATGGGAACAAATATTAATAACCTTCACATATCAGGTAAGTAAAAATAGATAGAAGTTAACCTTAACTAAGGGCTCATTGCACCCACTGAATAGACAGAAATACAAAACATTCAATACTTAGAGGTGACTTCAAGCAAATTGTCTGCACAATACATGTATGTTTGGATGACATGTACTACAAGCTTGATCTAATGTGTCACATTCACTCCAATGTATCCCTCATCATTCAATTCTTCTGCAATGCCTTCATTCCATGTGATTCCATTCCATTTCAATCCATTTCGTGCTATTCCAATATACTTCGTTGCAATTTTTAATCTTTTTCAGTTCAATCCACTTTAATCCATTTCTGTTTATTCCGTTCAATACCATTTGGTTCCGTCCTTTCGTATTCTATAACATTCAAGATGATTCTACAATTCAATCTTTTTCTATTCTATTCCATTACATTCAAGTCCATTCAATTCAATCCTATACCGTTCCATTCCGTTCCATAGTAATGTTTCTATATAATTTCCATTCTAATCTACCGCATTCCATACCATTTCATTAAAATCTACAATCTTCCACTCACTCGTAGTATCATCCTATCCAGTGGAATACGTCCTTAAATGCAAAAACACTGACCAGCACAAGCCTCAATGGCAAGTAGTTTTCGGATGTGGTTCAACCCACTACTGTTATCAGCCGCAATCGTGTAGTCCTGCTTCGGATGACTGGCTATGGCTTCGAGCTCTCTGAGGTCTGGATTCGCCCCAACACCTACCGCAAACATATGAATCCCCTGTTCCTTGGTCAATTCCGCCTCCGTCATCGTCCACTCCGGATCATCTGACCTTCCATCAGTGACAACAATTCCGATCCGGGTAACATTGAACCGGGTGTGGGAACCCGGAAACTGGAATCCGACTTCGCGCATGAATCGCAGTGCCTCCGCCGTGTGAGTTCCGAATCCGCCCGTGTGACGTATGCGGCCGACGGCTCTTTGTACGTCCGACTTTCGTCCGTATTGGCCCAAGTGGAAGTAGAGCCTCGGGATGTCGGCGTATGTCACGAGCCCGACCTGGATATGCCCGGAGTCGATGGGAAAGAGTTTAATGACGTCCTTGACAAACTTTAACTGTTTCCGGAAGTCGCGAATCCAGATGCTGTTCGACGAGTCGAGTACGAAGACAACGTCTGCTCTGCTTCCGCTGCACTCTGGTAATAAGAATATAATTGAATGTCTAATATCGATA